>JALMQS010000070.1:22687773-22712097 GCA_024734495.1 Forficula auricularia
TTTGTCACAACAAAAAATTTAAATCAAGTCACTTAAGTTCTGGAAGAATTTTAATAAAAAACAATTATTATCTGGAAAAATACAATTTTTTCGCTGTTCACTTATTAGAGCTTTTTTCTAAAGCAAAATGCCATGGTTTCGCTCAATTTTTATAATTAAAATAGTTTAAGACGTTTTTGAGATATTTCTCGAAAAAACGAAGCAAAATAACACTTTTCTTCATGCACGATTACAATACTTGACCATACCCTGTATGAAAAAGTAAAAAATATCACTGAAAAATAGAAATGTTAACACGTGCACTTTTAAATATGTAAACTATACTGGTAAACTTATCTTTTTATTGTTTTATTATTATTATTAATTATTTTTTTCATCTTGTAAGTACTACTATTAAAAAGCAATTTTCTTGTATTATTACTTTACCATACAGGGTATGGTCAAGTATTGTAATCGTGTAATCGTTTTTTTTTCCTTCTTTTTTTTCGAAATATCTCAAAACCATGGCATTTAGGTCTAAAAAAAGCTCTAATAAGTGAACATCGAAAAAATTATATTTTTCGATATAATAATTGTTTTGTCAAAATGTCTGTTAGTTAGTCTGTGCGTTACCAAATTTTTGTGACTAGGTCAAAAACTAGTGTAAATATCGAAACCAAATTTCACACATAGTTTTGGTCCATTGAGATTAAGAGCTGATTAGATTTTGGTGCATATCGACCCAAAATTAAGGGGGGTGGAGGGGGGCGTTAAAAATTAAAAATCTAGGCCATTTGAGCAAACTCAACCAAATTTTGTATACATAATCAGTGGACTCCCAGAAGTCTAAAAATGCAAAAACTAACCCCCCCCCTACATGATTATAACTAATTTTAGGGGCCAAGTTGTATGGTAAAGTCAAGTGGATGGCCACATCAGAACACGTCAGCTTATTATAAAGACAAGAGACAAAATTCTATCTATTATGGAATTGAAACTGGTAAGATCGAGAAGGGGGTTATCATGGATTGTTAAATTTAACTATTATAATAAAAATTTAAATTTCAAAAATAACTATGAGAAAATTGTCAGAATATATCAATTTTAAATTTTTAAAAATTTGAAAATATAGAAAATTAAAAAATAAAAAATTTCCAAATTTTTAAAAATTAAAAAAAAAAACAAAAAAAAAATATTAATTGTCAATATCCCACCGATCAGATCCATCTTAAAAATGGTTAAATAAATAATACAAATTTGAGATAAGAATTTTTTTTTAATTTTAATTTTTAAACAAAAAAAAAATTGAATTGATATAGGTACCTACTTAACAACAATTTTAATAATTTTTTCTAAAAAAAAATACATAAAAAACAAAAATTTTGAAAAAATGATCTATTTTGGTGAGAAGTTATGGGCAAAAAAAAATTTCAAAAGAATCAAAATTTAAATTTAAATGGTTAAGTAAAAAATTCACATACATTTTGAGCAATTTAAAAATAAGCTGATGTGGCCATCCATGTGACTTAAGAATACACCCTGGCCTCTCTCTTATATTTAATAAAATCATTTATAATCATCTTAAAGGGGTTGGGGGTATGTTTTTGCATTTTTAGACTACTAGGGACCCACTGATTATGTATACAAAAAATAATATTTTCGTTATTTATTTATTTATTTATTTATTTATTTCAACGGCTAAAAAGCCTCAATTTACAAAATTATAAGAAATAACAATACTCATTACATACATCAATAATATTAATTACATACATCAATACATTACATAATTATATATTAACATTTCATTCATTATTCATAAACAAGCGTGAGCTTCTTGAACAAAGCCGCTACCTTATTGATTTCCAAGTTATTATAGGTTTATTTTTTAGTACCCTTAATTTTGGGTTGATATGCACCAAAATTTAATCAGCTCTTAATCTCAATGCATCAAAACTAAATGTGAAATTTTGTTTTGATATTCACCCTAATCGACTTAAAATCAAAAAGACTAAATTCTTTTTTGGTAAACAACTCAAACCTAATGTAGAATTGTTATTCCTCAAGTATTAGATCAGAATCAATCACTATTTTTGATTTTTAACTCGATACCTATATGTCTTCAGCAAAGGTAACAGATAAAAAAACAACGCAGTTGCTATGGTTACTTATAAAATTTCCTCCCAAATTTTTATCATTTCACAGCGAGAGGCCTAACCATTCTTACTTAAACAAGTTTAAATGAGCTATATTACCGATCAAATGAATAAATTTTAAAGTTTTTTTAAATTTAGGTAAAATAAGGAATTTAAAAAAGTACAATCTTACTCTAGAGTAAAGTACTTTAAAATATACTTTTACTGAAAACTTTATTTAACATTTTTTGTTGTCCCCAAGGTAATTAATTAGGATTTTAAATTTCATCAAAATTGGTTAAGTCATTTTCAAGATATTTAGAAAAAACTAAAAAAGTACTGAAATAAAGTACTAATGTTTGTGGGCCGATATGTACCAAAAACTAATCAGCGCTTCATTTTGTTAAACTAATGGAAGGTTTTCAATTTCATTTCAAACGGTGCAAAGGTGTGGAAAAAATCGTGGACGAAAAAAACGCTAACATACATACATACATCCATCCATCCATCCCCACCCACTTCCAAAAAAAATGGCACTTTTTGGCCTCTCGACGAGATCCCTGGTAATTTTTGGCAAAATCGTCACGTGCTAAAATTCAACCTAATTGAATACTACAATTTGTGACCTTAATTGAGTCCATGGGTTCCGTAGTCTTTACCTGAGGACCCTTTGAAATCCCGCTTGATGAGAGAGCGATTACAATTTGCTTCGCATTGGATAAAGTAAAAAATACAAATATATATAATATTCGCCCACCGTACCCCCCCCCACCTTACCCCGGATCCCCCACCACTGCACCCCACTTCCTGCACCTGTTTTGATTCAACCATATGATTCATTTTTATTCATCCAATTGTTAATAAATAAAACCTATCAAAATGCGTTGTTTTTTCAGAAAATTGAGACCTGCTTATGCAAAAGATATTTTTAAATAAATTCTTGATTATTTTTTATTCTATTAAATAAATAAGGTTCTTTATAAAAACAATTATAAAACATTTATTAATAATTCTAACGTTAAGGTAGAACAAAATATGTTAAAAACCACAATCACAATAGTTCTTCAAGGCCTTTGAGAGCAATGAATTTGCCCAACCCATATTCTATCTAGGTAGAAAAGTAAAATAGTGACCTTTTTTAAAACCCTAAGATTGGGATTTGTCTACCTGAGAATAATTAATTTGATTACGAAAAAACCCATCATAAACAATTTTGTCGAAGATGAGACCGTAGATAGGATCGAATTGTCACCCCAAAAGCCCCCTAACTAGTGAATTTCATCAAAATCGGTAGAGCCGTTTTCAAAATAGAACTAAGATACAAATATATAATTAAACAATTTTTGTTCGTTTAATAAGAGTAGATAGATAAATATAATCATATACAGTGTCCGTGGGCTAGTTAAAAATAATGCGTCCCTCTTCAAAGAAAATATGCATACGTACCCCTTATTTTGGGTATTTTCGAACTCTGGTTCATATGGTTCGAAATAAATATAAATATAAAAAAATATCCCCCAAGATTCAAGTCTCTATTTAAATTTTAAGGTGTGCCGCACAGCGATGCAATTTTCTAAATAAGATGGGGTTTTATTGAACGATCAATTTTTTAATTCCGGCCAAAGTAATAGTTCAAAAATTTGAAATCTCTGCAGACTTTATCCTTATAATAATAGCTATCCTTCAGAACTTTTACAGATTTTTAGCTATTATAATTTTGGAATTACAGCTAGAAAAAATACTGCTATATCTTAACGTTTGTAAGTTGAAGACTCCAAAATTATACGTAATAGCTGAAAATCTATAAAAATTCTGACGAATAACTACTATTATAAGAATAAAGTCTACAGAGTTTCAATTTTTTTGAACCATTACTGTAGCGGCTCGCTGTTGCTTTGGCTACGAGCTTTTAAACACGGCCGCTAGATGACTCAGTCAGATTCGCAGACACTTTTGCATGACTGATAATATTTCAGTCATGCTATAAGTGAAGCAATTCGATCTCGACTGAGCATCGAATCGATGGAGGGGCCATCCACCAACCAGTAGCCCCTCCCCGCTAATCAAGCGGGGTGGCGCCCAGCCCGGCTTTCCACCCAGGGCACAAACATCGCCCTGTCCAAATAATTGTTAGGACCCCACCAACTAGGTGGGGGGCGCGGACACGCACCACAACGCACTCAACCGAGGCCCTAACAATTACTTTGGCCGGAAAAAAAATTGATCGTTCTTATTATATTAAGCGAGCAAATCTTTATATATATATATATATATATATATATATATATATATATATATATATATATATATATCCAATCGGGTTCTCGAAAACGGCTCTAACGATTTGGATGAAATTCACGGGTTAGGAGGGTTTTGTGTTGGCGATTCGATCTGTCACGGTCTCATCTTCGGCTAAGTTGTTTTTCATGGGTTTTTTGTTAATTGAAATAATTATTCACAGGTGTTTGTTTGAATAAAAATGTATATTTACATTTTTATTCAATTTCCTTTTAATTTTTAATTGGTTTTTTTAATTTTAAATTTCACTAATAGATCATTACAAATATTATTATATATGAGAAAGAATTTAATTTTTTGGACAGAATGAAAGGAAATTATTGGAAGAGAATAATGGAATTGAAATAATTATCGGGAAAGAGGTTTTTTTATTTAATTAGTTTTTTCCTCTTATTAAAAACAAGGACTAAAAGATGTTCAAGGATCACTCGATCGTGGAGAAGTAATCTCGGAATCGAAGCTCAAAAACAATGTATGCATAAATTCATGTAAAATAATTGGTTTAATAAAATTTTTAAAAAAATTTTTGGACAGATTCTAATAGAAATATTATTAAATTGCGATATCAGAGTGATTCATCCCCCCAGGAGTCGAACCTGAGAACTAACATGCTTTCCGGGCAGTCAGCTCACACCCTCGAGATAAAAAATTCCCTCTGAATCGCAATATTTGATATAAGCATAGAAATTCTTCACTCCATTAATATATAAGGGAAATTAAAAAATTCTTTCTCTCAAAATGCCCAATTTCTTTCTTATGTCACTGTACGACCATCCCAATATCACCAAATCATCCGCAAAAAGCAGCATTGAGACGTCTCTTCCCGCAACAATTTCAACCCCCTCAGCACCTCTCTCCTTGAAAAATTTAACTATATCACTGATGTATAGTGAGAACAACAATGGACTCAAAGACTCTCCCTGCAAGACCCTACTTGAAACCTCATAATAGTCGGTATACCCATCTTCGACCCTTGCCCTCAACCTTGCTCCATCATAGATGGACTTAATGACTCTCAACAATTTGGCGCTCAGTCCTAAACCCAACAGCTTCGTCCACAGTTTCACGTGTATTATAGAGTCAAAAGCTCTCTCAAAATCCACAAAGAGACCGAAAACAGTTCTACCCGGTAATCTGGTGTTTATTGCCAACACCGAGGACAAACAGAAGACTTGATCAATACAGCTGTATCCCCTACGAAAACCCGCCTGCTCCTCTGGGATCAATTCGCACTCGGTAGTCCACAGCTCCAACCTCCTGCCAATCATAGAAGTAAACAACTTGAGCATAGAATTCATTAGGGCGATTCCTCGGTAGTTCCTTGGGTCTGACTTCAGACCATTTTTAAAAACAAAGAAGAGCTCGGTCTCCGTGAAATTTCTGGGGACCTTTTCCTTGTCCAGAACATTATTGAATAAGTTTAAAAGGTAGTGGTCCCACTCGGGTGTCAAGTGTTTCAAAACCTCATTCGGAATAGCATCAGGCCCGGGAGCCTTCCCACTCTTCAATTGGCTTGTTGCCACGTGTAGTTCATCCAGGTCAAATGGCGCATCCAAGAAAGGGTGTCCAACACCCAACATTAACAAGCTGTCCACATCAATAATTATATATTATTATATATATATTAAAAGTTAAACAATTTAATTGACGAGGGAAGATTGGATTAATATGGAATTGGAATAATTATCGGAAAAGAGGTTTTTTTATATAATTAGTTTTTCCTCTTATTAAAAACAAGGACTAAAAGATGTTCAAGGACACTCGATGGTGGAGAAGCAATCTCCGGAGTCGAAGCTAAAATACAATGTATACATTAATTCATGTAAAATATATGGTTCAATTTAATTGGTTGTAATTATAATTGTATAATAAAGAATGTCTTATCTTAATTTAATGGATGATTGGATTGACCTAGGATATATTGGAGATCCTGAAAGGATCAAGATTAATTTTTTCCTCTTATTAAAAACAAGTAAAGTTTAGGAAAAGCGATGTTGGTTTATAGTGAAACATATTAAACACAGGAATTATTTAACGGTGGTGTTTCACAAGGTGGAAATAAAATTAAAAAATGTTTTAAATTATTTTGGAGATTTTTTTATTTATCTCTATACATATTTCGGGCTATGAACCCTTCATCAACAGGTTTAACAAAAAAACATTTTTTACTGTACGCTCGCTTATATAGTTTGTTTGGCACCGACTTCAAAAAGTGATTTCATGTTAATATTTCGTCGTTTAGTTGTAACTAAATAAGATAATTATTTTATACCTTTTAGTGCATTTTATTTTATTTTTGAGTTCTTATTATTTTATTTCTTGCATTTAATTTTTTTGAAGTCGGTTTTATTTTTTTTTATAAAAATTATTTTTATTTTTCTCTTTTTAGTGATGTTATAAATAGTGACTTAATATAATATTTTGCATGCATCTCGTAAGAGAAAGCGTCGGGCGAATGAATCAGAAAATGATAATAAAATTAAATTCATAAATATAGAAATTCTCTCGAAACATTTGCGGGTTTGAAATGAATTTTTTAGGATTTTTTTTTTTTATAAAAGATTTTATTTATTATATTTTCGATTATTTGCTCATAAGAATTGGAGATTTACGTTATTTCGTCATTGATGATATCATCAGAACTTGACCAAATTAATATGGGACCGCTCCTAAGGTACCCTCTTTCCAATAATACAAGAATCATTAAAATCGGTTCATAAACAAAGAAGTTATGCCTGAACAAACATATCAAAAAAGGTCCAATACCAAAGAAAAAAACTGGACCAATCGGAAGCTAGACTGAACCCAATGCACAAAAAAATCATCAAAATCGGTTCACGATTGGCGGAGACATGAGGTAACATAGACACACACAAAAAAAAAAAAAATCAGTCGAATTGAGAACCTTCTCCTTTTTTGAAGTCGGTTAAAAAGATGGTGTACATCCATTCTCTTATTACAAGAAATGCAGTGATTAATATGGGACCACCCCTAAGGTAGCCCCTTTCCAAAAAAAAGAATCATCGAAATCGGTCCACATGGCAAAAAGTTCTCGCTGAACATACATAAAATAAATAAATAGTTAGGTATCTTGACTATCTTGGAGCTATACTGATCCAAACGCAGAAAGAATCATTAAAATCGGTTCATAAACAAAGAAGTTATGCCTGAACAAACATAACAAAAAAAGGTCCAATACCAATGAAAAATAAAAAAAAGGACCAATCGGAAACTATACTGAAGCCAATGCAAAAAAAAATCATCAAAATCGGTTCACAATTGGCGAAGATATCAGGTAACATAGACACAAAAAAATTCAGTCGGATTGATAATCTTTAGGATTGATTGTTAACCCTAATTGAAAACCTCCTCCTTTTGGGAAGAAGTCGGTTAATAAATAACCAACTAAATTATGTTCTGATAAGTTCATATCTCGCAATTGATATTCTATTAACCTTAAGCATATTGATAAGATACACACATATATTATTCAAATCTAGTTCACCCTCAATTAAACTAACTGTTTCTAAATGATCCATATTATTGTCAACCAATGGTTTAAATTGAGGTCTAGTCCTTAGACCATGAAATCCTATAGACACGCCCTCTGCTACTCTCAACACAGAGTGAAGTGAGGCCAACACAGGGAGGTAGGGAGGGAAGGCTAGCTCGAGAAAGCGTCTCCACCTGACGTCACCAGCCGCCATCTTGTGATTGGAAAGAATAGAGAATGCCAAGAGCTAATGCTAATATTTATATAGTTTAAACTATATATCTTTAAATAAAAAGGTTCTTAAATAGAACATATATATATATAAATATTCAAAATGTTATTTTAGATCTGCAATGAATTTAAATAGCTACTTTCAGTAAAAATTTGATAAAACAAAGACGCACTCATATTGTATTAGGTAGATTTCGAAGAATATATGTCAATGTGTATCCCAATTTTATGTGCTGAAAATTTCAACATTCTGAAACTGATTGCAATAAAATTTGGCTTCAAATTCAGTCTGATAAAGCAAGAATCGAGAGGAAGTTTTGGTAACTCAGCCCAAAGGGTTGGAAATGGTGGGTGATTGAAATCCAAAAATTCATGACAACGTTAATATGCCTGATACACAATTTGGTTGCAGATACCTAATATTCTGATAATTAACCTCTACAACTTTTGTCTGAAATTTTTTTTATAGGAACAGTCTAGAGAAGTGCAGAACAATAGGGTTCGAATTCTAATCTAAACTGAAGGAGGGTTCCTTCGTAAAAGATTAAATATTTTTTTTATTAAATACTAAATATAGGGAGGAAATAGGTGTATGGTAAAGTTATATGGATGAGCAAATCAATTTTCATTTATTTATTAAACCAATGTTTTTACTACAATTCAAAAGATTAGAATTAATAAAGATTATAAAACAAATAAAAAATTTAAATATATAATATAAAAATACCAAAAATATAGTTTTTAAATCAGGTACAATTGTAAGAAAAAGCGAAAAACTAAACACATGAATGGGTTATTTAACAATTTTTAAATACATATTATAAAAATAACTAAAATATAGTTTTTAAATCAAGGTACAATTAGTAAGAAAAATTTTGACAAATTAATATTTGGAACACGAGAAATATAATAAATACCTGTAAAGTTGCAGTCAATTAACCTAACTCTAGTGTCAAAAAACTTGAAACTAGTTTAAAGGAAAATTAAAATATATACAGTCTAATCTAAAACATAAACAATTTTAATAAAAACAAAAAAATATATGAAGAAAATCAAACTTGTTTTTTATCACTGTTAATAATAAAAATAACTGTCTTAAAGATGGATGCTATTAACATACGTTCAGATGGGAAGAGAAGGTTTTGTACCAATCACAAGATGGCGGCTGGAGGGGAAATGCCTGTCCTGACTGGAGACACCCCCACTCCTGCTTTTCTAGCCTAGCTGTTTCTCCTTAGCTCCTTGGGCCAACATAAGTAGGTTATCTACAGATGACGTCACGTTCTCGCATAACTTCTTTGTTTATTGTCCGATTTCAATTATTCTTTTTTTATTGGAAACTTAGGGTGTATATATGGACATGGGAAGGGACAGGCATTTCCCCTCCAGCCGCCATCTTGCGACTGGCGGCTGGTGACGTCATGTGGAGACACTTTCTCGAGCTAGCCTTCCCTCCCTACCTCCCTGGGAGGAACAGCTAGGCTAGAAAAGCAGGAGTGGGGGTGTCTCCAGCCAGAGCCAATTTCCCTCCAGCCGCCAGTCGCAAGATGGCGGCTGGAGGGGCCAGTGACGTCATGTGGAGGACACTTTCTCGAGCTAGCCTTCCTCCCTACCTCCTCGGGACGGCATTTCCTCCCAGCCGCCATCTTGCGACTGGCGCTGGCAACGCCAGTGGAGACACTTTTCGAGCTAGCCCTCTCTCCCTACCTCCCTGGCAGAGATGGATTTATAAACATTTCGCCCTAGGCACTATTCTGACTGCCGCCCCTTGGAAACAGCGCTCGCATCTGTGCTAAAGTCATTATTTAAATAAAAAAACTAAATATAACGAGTCCATAAACGAAGTTCATAAAAACACCGAGAGTTACTTTTTACTTTATTTTAATTACATTTGAAAAGGTCTATTCTTTTAGAAACTAAAAAATACATTATTATTGAAATACTTGAATAAAAAGAAAAATTAACAAAAATAAACTAAAGTATCAATGTTTTCTACTTTGGGAAGTCTTTATTATGTTTCCTTACATTGGTTTCCTCCTACTTTAACCATTGCGAACTCCTCTATTATAAGTCTTTAACTTTTATTTGATCACCGTACTTTTATTCAATTTCCGACGTTTTCGACTTTTTTCCTCTTCTTAAGGGCATTGAATAGTTATTGATGGGTGAGTATGTCGGTTCCCATTGGTTACCATTGGTCGCTCGGTTTCCATTTGTCTCTCCTTTCAGGATAGAAACAATATTACAACTTCGTAATTTACAAGAGAGACAAATGAGAACCGAGTTATACTCACCCATCAATAACCACTCAATACACTGAAGAAGGAGAGAAAAAAAGTCTCCAGAACAGTCGGAAATTGAATAAAAGTAAATAATTTATGGGCTGGCTTTCATTATAACCCACTTTTATTTCGCTTAACAGTCCGTCTTTCAAAGAAAATAAGAAAATTAAAATCTAAATAATCGGCAAGGAAAAAATTGGTGTTTTTGCCTATTTTTTTTTTTTTTTTTTTTATCAAAATAGTTTTAATCTTTTTTGAAATAAAAAAAATATATTTAACAAAATTAAGCACTAATATTTTTACTGCACAATTTAAATAACTAGTCTTTTTTTCTTACTTTTAAAATAGGAATAAAATTATATAAAAATGTATAAAAAAAAAATTATTTTTTAAAATTTCTTTATTATAAAATTTTGTAATTATACCGTCAGGCCGTGCCGCCACACAGAGGCGGTGTAAAATGTTGAATTATTTCTCTGAAACTGTCACTTGCCATCTTTTGAAAAAAATCCATTTTTTTCAATTTTGTTAAATAATTTATGGCATTATCTGCCAAGTGTCTATTTGTGTCAATTAAATTCAAAACATCTCGAATGTCCAAATGGATGAAGATTTTTTCCTGAAGAAGTCCTGTCTAGACTTGGTAACGTGCAGAGGCTACAAAATATTATCTAAAAAAGAAAAAGAAAAATTAATATTAATTTTCAAAAAACTAAACTCATTTTAAATATAATCTACTTTTATTAAACGAGCAAAAATTGTATATACCGGGTGAGTTTTTTGATCTTGAGACAGTCCTATAACTCAAAAACAGTGCATTATATGAAAAAAAGTTTATTCATATCAGGGGGGAAACCAAACTACGCTATTGTTTGTCGACCTAGAACAAGCTTTCAAGGATATTTCGAGGTCAAGTTCTGTTTTTTAAATGGAAACGTATATGTTTCTGTACATATTCTGAATCTACAAAAAAAACTAAATTTTGTGTTATATAATTCTCTATAAAAGAGAAAAAATGTAAATAAGTGTTTCATTTCAATTTTTAGAACTACTGAGGATGGTCGACCAGTGGTGACCGAAACTGTATAGTTATCAATTAAATAATACAAATAGTTATTAAAATTATTGTTTTATTATATTTGTGACAAAACCAACCCTTCAATTTAACGAAAAAAAAAAAAAAAAAAAACTAAGCAACTTTTATTAGTTGAAAAGTTTTTGTTTTGCCGAGAGTAGCAGAGTTGTTGATTCACAAAGAGAAACAAAGAGGTTGTCCTCTGCTTGATGCAAATAAACATATACACATATATATCAAGATGATATATCTGTATATATATATTATTTATTTGTTTGAGACTATAGTTTCGAAGACTTGGTCTTCATCATCAGTCTTTCTTCAATTATAAATGTTTTTCATGGAGTCAATATCATATGGATACTGAAAACTTGGTGTTCCTTCGTCACTGGAAAGCTAGCAACTAACAAAGACATTCTCTCCGGGCTCACACTCAAATATAACCATATGTTTCCCTTTCTCCTTTCTTCTTAGAAAGGAGGAATTTTTTCTTTTTATCTTTTGTTAGCAAACATCTTAAGTAGATTACTATTGGATAATTCAATTTGATTGTTTAAACAGAGTTCTGAATTTCTATTGAATGACTTCAAAATTTCTAAAGATTCGATTGCGCTAATCAATTTTGGGTCCCTTTCTCCTTTTATTAATCTAATACCTTCTGGGAAGGAGTGATTGTTTGAATTTAAATGTTCTGCAAAAGAATTTTCGTACTTTTTATTTTTATAATCTCTTATGTGTTCATTTAGTCGAATTTTCAGATTTCTCTCTGTCTTTCCCACATATATTGCTTCGCAATCTTTGCATTTCAAACTATAAACCCCTTCTTTTTCTATATTTGGTAATTTGTCTTTTTTATTTGAACCTAAATCTTTTCCTAGAGTAATTGGAGTTTTGAATACTGTTTTGAATCCTAATTTTTTCATTTTTTGTTTTAATTTTTCCGAAATTTGTCCATAATATGGAAGAACTATTCTAGGATTTTCTTTTTCTTTTTCATTCTTTTGTGAATATACTGATTCCAGGGTTAATTTTTCTATTTTTTTATTTAACATTTGGTCTATATAGGCTTGCTTCGTACTCCATTATTTACCGCGATTTCTTTAATTGTCTCTAATTCCTGTGAATATGCTTTTTCTGATAAAGGTATATTTATTAGTCTATGTATCATTGAATGGAAGAGAATAGAAAAATTAACCCTGAATCAGTATATTCACAAAAGAATGAAAAAGAAAAAGAAAATCCTAGAATAGTTCTTCCATATTATGGACAAATTTCGGAAAAATTAAAACAAAAATGAAAAAATTAGGATTCAAAACAGTATTCAAAACTCCAATTACTCTAGGAAAAGATTTAGGTTCAAATAAAAAAGACAAATTACCAAATATAGAAAAAGAAGGGGTTTATAGTTTGAAATGCAAAGATTGCGAAGCAATATATGTGGGAAAGACAGAGAGAAATCTGAAAATTCGACTAAATGAACACATAAGAGATTATAAAAATAAAAGTACGAAAATTCTTTTGCAGAACATTTAAATTCAAACAATCACTCCTTCCCAGAAGGTATTAGATTAATAAAAGGAGAAAGGGACCCAAAATTGATTAGCGCAATCGAATCTTTAGAAATTTTGAAGTCATTCAATAGAAATTCAGAACTCTGTTTAAACAATCAAATTGAATTATCCAATAGTAATCTACTTAAGATGTTTGCTAACAAAAGATAAAAAAGAAAAATTCCTCCTTTCTAAGAAGAAAGGAGAAAGGGAAACATATGGTTATATTTGAGTGTGAGCCCGGAGAGAATGTCTTTGTTAGTTGCTAGCTTTCCAGTGACGAAGGAACACCAAGTTTTCAGTATCCATATGATATTGACTCCATGAAAAACATTTATAATTGAAGAAAGACTGATGATGAAGACCAAGTCTTCGAAACTATAGTCTCAAACAAATAAATAATATATATATACAGATATATCATCTTGATATATATGTGTATATGTTTATTTGCATCAAGCAGAGGACAACCTCTTTGTTTCTCTTTGTGAACTTTTATTAGAACTATTTTTTAATACGACATCAAATAAAAAAAATATTAAATCAATTAGATCTCAAAAAAATCTTAATAATTATTTTTAACAATCATTCAATTTAATTATCAAATAATAATGATCAAATATTTAATTATTATATAAATAATTTAATAATTTTGCGACAATGTTCGGAGACATTCCAGAGTGTATCTTCTGGATGAATTCCAGTTCCAATTTCTTTTGTTTTTTAAACAGATTTACAACCAGGCGCGGATCCAGACCTCTGATTGGGGGGGGTCTGAGACACTCCCCACATAAAACTTTATTTTCTTCAAAAAAAATTAAATAAACATATAAAAAATGTTGATCTCCAATGCTTGGGGGGGGGGGGGGGGTCGCCACCATCGGCCTCCCCTGGATCCGCGCATGTTTACAACACGAAAAAATGAAGCTTGTGAATTTTCTATTAAGTAGAAAATAATCTTTTAAATCGGTGTATAATGAAGTTTTAAGATTATTATAAACATTTATTTTCATTCTTGTGACTTTTCGATTTAATAATTAATTATTTAATCATTATTATTTGATAATTAAGTTTAACAATTGTTAAAAATAATTATTAAACAATTAAATAGTATCACTGAAAATGTAAATAATAAATAATGAATAAAAATAATAAATAAATAATACAATAAAATAATAAATAAATAATAAAAAAATAAATAAAACAATAATATAAAAAAATAATAAATAAATAAATGATGAGTTTCCGAAACCAAGCTTTTATACTGAATACATAGCATGACCATCTATTTGACTTGACACTTACCTAACCCTTTTTGCCCTGACTGCTAGAGATACATTATGATTATGAATTAATAGTATGATATAATAAAATTCTATAAATTATTATCAATTCTAGGGATGATCATTTAAGATTTAACAAAAATAAAATAAAATAAGTAGTTTTTAATTAAGTGAGAGCTTACCAAACAACAAAATTTGAACATCTCGTTGAGTGAAGGCGAAGAAGAAATTCCGTACCCCGAGGGTGGATTCTCATCTTCAAGGATATATTCTAAATTCATCAAATATAACATTAAAACACTTTGAAAACTAAATAAATTGAAAAATTAAAGGTGAGAAATTATGTACATGATATATCTTGTGTTGATTTTCATGTCATTGAGAGAGGAGCAAATAGCTCGCTCGCTAGATGGCAGCACCATCGATCCTGCTGAGGAGGGCGCGCAGATTTGAATTTTATCCTTGAAAATCTTGTTATATTAAACGAGCAAATGTTGTATATATATTTTATTTATTTACTAGCTGCAAGCTCCCGCCTTCGGCGGCCCTCTTGATAACCAGGGGCACGCCCCCTGGACCCCAGCCCCCTGCAACTTCCACCCAACCCTTCCACCTCGCCCCCCAATCCCTCCACTCCACCCCAACCCACCGTCTTTGGGTCCGCACCTCAACCCTTTCTCCACCCCTCACCACGACCCCCGAAACCCACCCAACCCGGACCCCACCTCGCTCCACCCTTTTCACCCTACTCTGTCTTACTCCCTCACCCACATTCGACCCCCGCGCCCTCATCCCTCCGGACCCCCCGAACTCCATACTATATATATTCATCTAGATTAATTTGTAACAACGCTTAGAGAAATTTCTCTAAAAAAATTACCCTCTTGCCTAGAATCGAACCGACGAACTCTTGAACTATGGTCATCAGGTCTAACCACTAGACCAATGTCACATTAATATTTATATCTTGATTTCTTTTACTAAAACTATATATTTTTGATTTAGACTTTGTGTCTAGATAATATTGTATTCATTTGAACTCGAATGAAAATGAAAAAACACCAATAGATTTTAAATTAAGAAACATTAAATATATATTAATTAACGAGGCAAATTTGAACTATAATTCTCAGCTCTGATTTTAAACTGATGGCTCCAATCGATTTTCATTAACCTGGAATTCTTTTTAAATTAAGAAACATTAAATATATTGATAATTGTTCCTCCACCCCCCCTCGCCACTCAAAAATTAAAGATGTGAAACTTTTAAGAGACGATGTATTTTCGGTAGTTTACGGGTATACATTTGGAGTGTGGTTTTTTAAAAGGAATAAAATTTTTGGACCGAGACGCTGCCCGCCAGGGCACCAGCCCGGAGGGCCGAGCTTCGAGGGCGTGCCGAAGGCGCACACGTCCTCATACCTTAATATGATTACTTTGTACTTACTCTTCTTTTTAATTTCTCTAAATTTGACAACAATGTAATAAATCGGACTTCTCCACAATTAGATTTATTCCTAGTATTAGGTTTATTCATTATCGATGTGCGGCAAATGGAATGTACAGTTGAGGAATGCGACTATGTTTTTGACCTGAAGTGAGCTCCGTAATAACTCGACCTAAATTCCCAAGTGTTAAAAAGCGCAGAAAGTAGCGAAAATAGCGAGAGAACATTTTCCGAGAGAAAGGCAAACTATCTGGGCGCCACGCCAACTGAAGTGCGTTCATGTGAAAAGGGGACGAGAAATTGGTTTTGAGGAACAGGTAGAAGAATTCGATTCGAGAAGGCGACAGTTTTGAAGTTGGGACAAAGGATCGACAAATTCAGTTGACATTGAAGAATTAATCTCGATAGAGATTTCTTTTAGGCAATTGATATTGAAGCTAGCGCAGGAGAGATTGATGTTATCTGTTAAAAATGCTCAAATATGTTCGATATATATTAATTGTGAAATTTGAAAAACAATTGAAAATTGTTAACTATAATTTAACCATTGGCATCTAAAAAAGTGTAGTTTTTAATGTTAAAAGTATTAGAATTTAAGGTCTTCATATTAATTCATTTAAAAAAAGAAGAAGAGCGTGATACAGAGGTAAGTGATACGTTTTACTTAATTAATGTTTTGAAATATATTGTAATTGTCTATTTTTTGTATCCTTTAAATATTAAACTTTTAATTTAATTTTTTGTTATAAATTCTGGCTATAAATTTCCACCCTATATCTAGAATTAAAGTATTGTCCAGATCACCTCGAAGCCAAGCTCATCGAATACGAAAATGAGCTCGCGTAAATTCTACAATAATTAATAAAATAAAACTTTTTTTAATAATTAGCACAACCCTGAATAATTTTTTGCAAAATAATTCCATAGCCCTGAAAATATTTTTATTTTAAAGTATTTTTAATTTTGCTGATTTGATTTTATTGTTTTGTTATAAAAAAAAAAAAAAAGAATAAATAAATAATTAAATAAAGCCACAGGATATTCTTGAAGGTTTCGTCTTTTCAATTTCAGTAATTTTAATAAAGACTAAAAAATATTTTTTAACGATTGTTTTGGGAAAAATTTTATTTTCAAAATTTTAACAGAAAAAAAAATAGAAGAAATTTTGTATTTTTAGAAGCATTCAGCATTTTCAAAATAATGAGCAAATTTTGAAAAAAATTTTGAACAAATTTACTCGAAATTTGAAACAGAAGCTAAATTTTCATCTTGCAAAATTTCGAATTTTATTGGATTCATATTCCTCCTTCCACTATAATATTTCACACTTTTTATTTCCTTCAGCCCCCCCTTCGCTCGACAAATTTGTATATAAATCTCAAGTGGGACTCAGAAGTCTAAAATGCAAAAACTAACAGCCCAAAATGGGGGGGGGTGTATGGTCAAAAATGAAAATGTAGGCTCTTGTAACAAAACTCGACAAATTTTGCAATTCCATTGAGCCCCCAAAGTCTACAAGTTGCAAAATAACCCCCCTCCCCATGGTTCTCATCAATTTTATTAAATATTAAATATAAAGTGAGGGCCGGGTTATTATCAAAATTGAAGTCAAATTGGACTGTACATCGAACCGGAGTCTTCTGTTTTATATTCATTTCTTAAAACTGTCATTTTTTTCAAGATTTCGCCCAAAATTCATTGTTAAAGGAAAAATTCTAACGAAAACATTTGAGTTTAAAAATCGTTTGGGGTATTTTTGATTGATAGTTGTTTTATATGTATTCACTTTGTGAAATAACCCATTTTTTTAAAATCATAAAACTCATTATTGAAAAAATTCTTCGTAAAACATTTAGTTTTAATAAAGGTTTATCAATGATTTTTTGCAGGTAAAACTTTTTAGGCTACCTTTGGCAACGCAAAAAATAAGACATAAATCATATGTAATAGTGGTGTTCAAAAAGATGAATCATATATTTTGACGATTATGAATATAAATGATTTGTTAATCCGCTTATTGACGAGATTATGATTAATAATCAAAATATAGAATATTAATCAAAAATTTTAAGAAACTTTTCAAAATAAAAATGTAAAAATACTAAATAAAGTTCATATGATATTTTATATTTATTATACACTAAAAAGTTTCTAATACTATATTTCTTGAACTTTATTTAAAATGATTCGCAGAACCCCTGCATTGTCTATTAAAAAAATCAACTGAAACGATTCAGATATTATTATCATGACATTGCCATGACACCATTTACTCACTTATATTTAATATTATTAAAATTAATTTATAATCATGTAAGGGGGGGCTAATTTTTACTATATTTTTGACTCTAGAGCCTAGTTCCATGTATACAAAATTTGAGTTTGAATTTGGTATGGCCTATTTCATTTTTCTGCCCCATTTTGGTGTTACTTTTAGATTTAGACTTAATTTGATTCTTCTTATGCAAAATTTGGTTGAGTTGTTATAAGAGCCTAGATTTTTTAATTTTAACCCCCACCTCGCGGTACAGTTAGTATACTTTCATCTAATCATGTGTTTAATTTACCCCAAAACTAGTGTGAAATTTGGTTTTCCACGATATTCACACTAGTTTTAAGAGTAGCTCGTCCACAAATTTGTGCTTGCAATTAACTAACAGATATTTGACAAAACAATTACCATCTGAAAAAATATAATTTTTCGATATATACACTTATTACGGCTTTTTTGTAGGTCAAAATGCTATGATTTCGCTCAGTGTTTATCCATGGTTTCAGCAATTTTTGAGATATTTCAGAAAAAAAAATTAAAAAACACTTTTATTTATTTATTTATTTATTTATTTCTGGAATAAGCCCATTTGAACCTTAAATAAGTAAGTGGTAGTAGGAGTTGGCGTGAAATTCGAGTTTTAGCCGGTAGAAATTTTTACTTGCCAGCCGAGATCGCCCGGCCTTCTGCTCCAACATCGTCACCGTCGGTCGATGCCGGCGGGGCCAGCGCATTAGCCCAACTCGGCTAACTCGACTCCCAAAACCACTTTTTCATGCCCAGTCCCCAATACTTGACCGTATACTGGCAGTTAATTAAAAATAGAATATATTAGAGGAATTTTCTCTTTGGAGAGACGGGCTGGTAATTGATGGATAATGAAAAAAAAACAATTCCGTATAAAATAAATTTATATGAAAGTCCTTTTTCCTCGTAAAAACCGACGTTGCGGAGGATCTTTCCTCCTTCTTCCCCTTTTATCCCCTTTTAAGAAGAAAAAACGACTTTCCAATAAATTTATTTTCTTCGGAAGTGTATTTTTTCATTACCCGTGGCCTGCCTTCAATCACTTCTCACGTAAAATAGAATAATTTTGACGTACTTGTCCGATAGAAAGGGGTTGATAGATTTCCGGTCCGCCAACCAGCTCGAAACGCGCTGGCCATTGTCGGATGTTTGAAAATAGACCGAGCCTCAGCGACATCACTATAGTCCAGCTGTCTACGTACCAATAACATTAGCCATACCTCTTTTCTCTCTGTGTATCAGGCCACAAAAACACACACACACAGATACACTTTGGACTGACACATTTCCACCGACAGTCAACATCATCCCCTTTTGTCCTTTTATAAAAATAGGGGACTTGTATTTAGTCACATTTTAAATTTTTTCTATTTTCGAATCCCGTGGTAGCAATACGTAACTTCTTTTTTTTTTTTTTTTTTTTTTTTTTTTTTTTTTTTTTTTTTTTTTTTTTTTTTTTTTTTTTTTGTACTTTAGTTAGAAGTTACATGTGCTCTTTGAGTAAAATAATGTTGCTAGTTAACATAATGATATGTGTGATAGGTTCGCACCTCACATATGCTTAAATGGCAGAAATTCCTGTTACTGGCACTGGGGTTAATTCTGAATGATATATATAAATAGTGGTTAAAAATGCACAAATAAAATGACGCTTGACTTATAATAAAGTCAGAAAAGTTCTTCGCACCTCAAATGGCCCATGTCTTCATTAGCACTCGGAATTCCAATTCATTAGGAGTTTTATTGCCGAAGAGAACGAAAAAACAACCTTCAGTATATAATTAAAAATAATCCATTATCAGATCTAATAGATAGAACTCTTATGATTTTCTTTGAAATCTTCATTATTGTGAAACTCCGAAAACTACCATAATTGTAAATTTACACTTAATGTTTTTATACCAAACTAACTGCCTCCGCCATTTAATAGAAGACTATGTTATTTCACTCCATTCGTAAAACATTAAATTTATTTCTAAAAATGTTGCACTTTTTTAATATTGGTCAAATTTTTTGTAGAAAGCATACCCAGTCTCCTCTAACTACTTATATATAAATTTCAAATTTAAATATCTTATTTCACCATTAACACATTTAAAACTTCAAACGATTGCGGCTATAGTGTTAACCTTTAAAATTTAGTCACCCAATTGTCAACGAATTCTACATTTCTCATAGGTGAAAATTTGTATTTAAAAATCTATGTTCCCATCTGAATGTAGGTTTCGAACTTAGCATCTCGTTAGTTTCGTCTAGACCAGCGCTTCTGCAATGACATTACAAATTCCGTTAGATCGAAATGAGATTATTGAATAATTACATCTGCAGGAATTCAGTAAAAAATATAAAAAATTAAAATATAAATTAACAAAAATTATTATAAATCGATAAAAATTATTTCAAAATATTTAATTATTTAGAGTTGCAGGAAAAACAAATAAATAGCAGCTCCGTAAAAAATTTCTAACCATAAACTAAATAAAAATTCCCGTTAGAGAGTTTTTTATAGGCTGATTTCTTTATCATACAATTTCAAATTTTTTACAACAGTTCAGAATTTAAAGATATTATCAGTTCATGGCTAAAAAAGGCCATATTTTGACTATTTTTAAAATCCCATTAGATAAACGTAATATTTGAAATCAAAATATTTTTGATGTAATAGAAAACAGCTTCCTCTTTGATTTCAATTATCGCATTTTTGAAAACAATGCGAACTCGGGGTTATAACTAAAAAACTAGAATGCATATGTTTTTTATCTATATTTATTATCCTTTATAATCACATGTACGGGTTTCTTTCTCTGATTAAAACTTTAGCCTATATGACAAAAATGACGAAAAAAAGCCATTTTGACTATTTTTGATTTCATTAAAATGTTAAAAAACGTGGCCCACAATTAAAAATATTTTTGACGCTAATAAGAAAAAACTTCTTTGAATTTTCAAAAATTACCATTTGTTTTTAGCTCAATTAGAATAGTTATAACTAAAAAACTAAAAACTCCAGCCGATTAAAAATAGTAAACGCGAATACTTTCTCTCCTTCAATTTTTAGTCCACCTTTCAAGATCTAGTAAACTACTAAAAATCATCATAAAATAAGCTGTTTTCTTCGTCAACAATATTTTAATTTCAAGCATATTGCGGACACTTCGTTATGTACTTTTTCTTCATTTTGAACAGTAGCTATCTCAGAATACGAAGTGATGTTGTAAAAAAGTAGTAAATTACTAATTAATCAGCAGCAAACTTACTACTGCGTCCATTGTTAGGATTTGCAGCTTTAGTTTTAACTGTAAATGGAAGTTATACTTGGAAATCAGCTTAAATAAAATTTAATGATTTGAAAACTATTTTTTGTCATGAGACAAAACCGCTTCAATCAGAAACCTTGACAGAAACCTGCAAAACTATCATTGTAACTTGGCAATTGATTTTAACTGGTCGTTTCCGTAACCAGAAAGCTGTTGCGTTTGATATTTTACATAATTTCCATTTTTATTTGAAACACTTTCATCCAAAGGTTTATAGTTACCATATTTTAATACAACATTTCACAACCTTTTCTAGAACCTTCTGTTCTTGAGCTATGTGATATCAATGTTGAAGACGAATAGAAAAAAATTGCTCCTGTTCAATAGTATATATTTGAAAGAAAGTCTTGATTATCTGATTTCAGAAAGCAACTGGCAATACTCATTTTATTGTTGTTGTGTCTCCTTCATGTAAAATTCTGCTACTCTCGGCACAAAAACTTTCATTTAATTTATTTGCATTGATAACTAAATAACTTAACATATTTAACAGGCACGTTGCTTTTTGATTAAAGTTGAATTTAGAAATCAATTTTTTAAGAAAAAATAAAATAGTGCGCTGTAATTTCCAAAATGGAAAAGTTTGCTTTAATAACGTGAATTTACAAAGAAGCGATGCCATATCGAAGCAATTGGCTAATGAACAACGTCATGGTATCTTCCTGCAACAGCTATTACAGTATATGTAGAACAAAAGAAAAATTAGAACAACTCTGGTCGATTACCTGAAAAGTATATATGTTGCAATGGAAACGGGTTCTTACTAGTTAAAGCCTTTTCACTGAATACCTTTGTGGCAACTATAATTTACTGATATTGGTTGAGGTTTGGGCTAAAAGTCTAGAATCTTGTTTTGGCCATTCCGCCTCATTTTGGTGTTTTATTTTCAAAAAAATTTTAAACGAAAATGTCAAAAATTACATCCTCTACAACTTTGCTTCTAATTTTTGACATTTTAATTTAAAAAATTTGAAAATAGCTTTTAAAATGGGCAGATATCAAAAATGAAGATTCTAGAACTTTGGCCCAAACAACCAATATATTAAATTCTAGTTGCCACAAAAATTATTAGTGAAACATATTTTACTAGTAGAATTGTTCTTTAAAAAAAACAGTTTCTGGCAACATATATTCAGAAGAAGCGTTCAAGCAGGATAAAACATATTTTAATTTGGATTATACTAAAATTCAATTGTATTTAGTTACCTATATTGGCATTAATTCAATGGAATTCCAATATTTATTTTTATATTTAATTTTAGTTTTATTTGATTTTTTGCCATCCTTATATCATATTTTCGGACAGAAAGTGGGTTTAAAAATTTTCTCACATTTAAATATCTAATGCTGCCAGCAAAATTGTATGGTGGATATTAATGGTAAATTTAAGTTAGCTCTACAGCGAACCGACTAATTAATAAATAACTATAATCAACGCTGATATTGCTAATAAACAAACAGCAAACGCTTGTTTTAATGGAGCGTGGGATCATTTATTCTTTTAACTAGTTCTTGGGCAGAAATGATTGTTGCAACTCTGTCTATACAAAAATCGATGATAGATTCGTTTTATATCATGAATTCATGGCTTATTACTCGTATTTTTTAAAAAGCACTTTCATTTGAAAAGAAAGGATTTTTTGATTTAGCAAATTCAATTACAGCCATAAAAAATACTATTCTTTCTTTAAATTAACTCCCTTCATACTTGTTGGAATATTCATTAATACAGCAATATATTGCTTATGAGCAGAAGAGCCGGATTAACGTATTACTTGTGGACTATTTTTGCTAATAGATAGATAGCCATGTTATATTTGAGTATCCTATACGAAATCACATATTTTATAAGCTATCTATCAATTCTTATGTTACGCGAAATTGCATTTTTTTGGATGATATTGCACGAAAATCGCTTCGATCAGTTTTGAATTAAAAAAAGTTATTGAAAAGCAACAAAAATAAATAGAAATTATTCCCTTATATATTACTGCCAATTTAAATCAAATGTTGTACCACATTAGAACATAATAAATGTTAACTTTAAATTAATTTGTTAAATATGTATAATCTAAATTTTTGGGGAAACTTTTTCTGCAATATTTTAGGACATACCTTGTATTAAAGAAACTTAAATTCAGACCTCAACCTCAATCATTTTTGACAGAACGAAAATTAATAAACCTATAGAAAAAAATGAAATTGTATAAGTTGTGTAGAGCTTTTGCAAGAATCAAAAAATCGTAAAATTCACAAGTCTATGACACGAAAGTTCTTAAAAATGTGACATTTCGATTGGTTCTGATGCAAAGTATTTAAGGCATTATTATATGATAATAATGAAAGAAAAATTTTTGAAAGGTCCTTCTGGAGCAAATTATTTATAAACAAAATCATGGATGGACCTTTCAGGTGGGATCCCAAAAAATCACAGCTTATAGAATTCACCCGATCACGTTGATGTGAGGCGTTTATTTTCTGTATAAAAGTATTTTGGATGATCGTACTCTTAATTTACTCGATATAAATATAGAAATGTTAATTATTGTAAATTACAACAAATTTTTAGTTAATAAAATTTTTAAAGTTTTAATTGATAAGGTTTCATTTTTTATTTTTGTTTCTGCACGAAGACAGTTTGCACGTAAATCCGCTCTCTAGCATAGGATTTATTTATGTCTTTGTTACCTTAGTGCTTGTAATCACACCTTTCTGAATATGCCAATACGTTAATGTACATACCTATATTTTTAAGAACTTCGTAGCTTAATGGCAAAAAATTAAGATTATTGTACTGAAAGTTATTTATGTTTTAAAAAATATTTTTATTAAGTCTTTGTTGAATTAGCGGAAGCAAAAAATGACTAGCATTATGTATAAGCAGAGGATTGAATGCACCGGTAGAATGAGCGTCGGCGGACGGGACGTCATTATC
>JALMQS010000070.1:22715194-22733502 GCA_024734495.1 Forficula auricularia
CTGTTGGTTGTAATGTTCTTCATTGTAAGAGTGTGCTGTGTGATAAATGTGAGAAGAACTGAAAGGAGTGATCCTAGCCCTCGTTGCCTAATAGCATCAGGATCGGAAGAACTGCTGATCGAGAGTGATCGATAGTAAAGATGAAGGAGTCTGACACAAGAAAGTGGAAGTAATGTCAGCACTCAGCTCAGAAACCCCGTGGTTGCCATCCGTACTCATAAGAGTATGAGCTCCTGAGGTTGGGTAAGTCTACGTAGATTTAGATCTACTCTTCCGTTTGTATTCCTCTGGCGAAATACTTCTTTGTGGATTAAACCTGAGAGTACCTGTGGACCAGGTTGAGCGCCAAGGCTTCTTGTTTGTGGACCTCCGATTACCAATCTCGGACGGCCTGTTTGTCCTTGACAGGTTGTTAGTTTGTGATGTAAAACTCTGGAAATTGCGAGAAAGTCTGGTCTGGTTTGAGTGAATTGGTAGTGAGCACAAAAATACTCTTGGTTGCTTCATTTGTTTGTTTGTTTCCCAATTCACTTGGTAGAGGTTCTCTTGATAATGCTGGTGCAGAGCCTAGCAACACCCATCCGAATTCTGTATTGAACATTGCTAAGTTACTGTTACGAACATTGAACTTCTCTCCTGTGAAAATCTTGGCACATACAGTTGCTCCCAATATTCCGTGTATTGGAGCTGAAGTGTGGAAGTATGGGTCTGCCAGTGGTTTGTCTTGGATAAAAGCGACCAAGGCTGGGTCGACAGGCCTGGTTGGTAATGTGAGTTCAATTTTGTCCTATATATGGAACTCATACTGTTGGTAGTTCGTGTCACTGTAGCACGATGAAATATGGATCAGAGTCGTATGTGTGGATTCCATTTTGTTTGCGGTGCCCAATCCTTCTATATGAATCGGATCTGGTTTTCTTCTGGTACCCAGAGTGCGTGCCAACTGTTTGGATATGATGGAAACCTCACTTGCTGAATCAAGTAGGAATCTCGCTGTATGTATGGTACCATTATTATGTAAAAAGATTGATTCTGACTGTGAGTATTAGCTTACGTTTAAGTTCCTGTTTCCTGGTTTGTTGGGCCACACAAGTCTTCTGGGTGGGAGTAACGTATGGGCTGGCTTCTGTCTTGAGATCCGATTGATCCGAATTAGAGGAAGTAGAAGGTCGAGACTGATTGGGAAGAGCTAGATTGTGCTGATTGATTTGTGTGTTCTCTGTTTTCATGTAAGAGTCGGTGGTGTAATTTGCCGCAAAGAAAACATGGCCTAAATGTGCATTTGTTCTTAAAATGTGTGGGTGAGAAGCAAAGTACACACCGTTTGTGATCTTTGAGTGTTTTGTATCTGTCTGGTATGGATAAGGTCAAGAACTTCTGACATTCCTTGATTCTGTGACTCGGTGATTTTTGACAGATCGGACATGTACTGTTTGTAATGGTGACATTATATGTTTTGGCTGTTTTCCCTTTTGGAGAATTATATGTGGTTGTCTGATGTTTGTTCGGTGTTTGATTAGTTTTATATTGTGTCTCCAAAGCTTGGGACGATGTCTAGATGTTTGGGGAGAGTATCGAAGTTCGGCACTTCATCTACCACTTGTGTATGTAACCAGCTTTCTAATGAGTGTGGATCAATCTTTTCATGATGATCCTTGTTATGAAAGCATTACAGGCTGTTAGGTCTAAACCTAGTGTTTTTTAAATTTGTGGCGATGTCTCTTACTGAGATGTTAAACTGACTGAGGGAGTCTTTGGTTGGAAGTGTAACTGAAGGTAGATTTAGGAGCTTGTCTATGAATGAGAATATGATCTCTCTCTTGCGACAATGAGACTTAAGTAGATCCAAGCATATTGTGTAATTTTCGTCTGTAATGGAATATGCTTGAATGACTAGTGCTGCCGGACCTAAAAGGCACCCCCTGAGGTATGTCAATTTTTGGGCTTTAGTGAGTGTTTTTATTTTGATCTATTGTGGCGAGGAATAAATCCAAAAACGATTTCAATTCTCGTATTCACCTGAGAACTTCGGAAGATTCAGTGTGGGTAGATGAACATAAGACTGAGTATTTGTTGGTGTGAGATCCTGAGTAATTTTAGAGGGGTTATTTGTGACAAAAAGAATCTTGGTTTCTCCAATAAAGGTGACGAGTGAATTATGATGAGTTGTTATTTGATCTTCTAAGTTTTCACCTCCTTCTATTGTGAATAATGCATGTTGAAAAAGATTTTTTGATAATGTTAGTTAAGTCACTCATTAGTTTTTCCGGCCCGTTCTAATACGTCTACAAGTGTTGCCCTCTGAGGATTTTCCTTGTAAGAGGAGTGTTGAAGCAGAAGCTTAATTCCTAACCCCAGAGCTTGTATCTCCCCTTTTACTGTGTCAAGAACTGATTTGGGTGGCATTGTGAAAGATTATGACTAAATACAATGAGTAAGAACAATTTGTATAATTACAATAAAAATAAAATAGAATAATGTAAAAATAAAAATAAAAATAAATGATAATTTCAATAAAATTATTTGCACTTTGTTTGTCGATGACTATACAGTGTAAGCAAGTTAGCAGTTTGGATCACGTCGGGGTCACCAAAAAATTTAAATGGTTGAGCCAACTGATAGTCAGGGTAGAAAAAAGTTAGAAAAATTCAAAGTTCAACAAAATTAAAAAAAATATGCTAGGGTTAAAAAATAATAACAGTGACTCCAAAAAGTTTTTCAGCTGCTCAGCACACTTAAACTTTTATGTTAGTTTTAATGTGATTAAATTATCACCATATTATGAAATTGAATTTAAATTAGAAGGTTCTTGCTTACCTCTGAAAGTCGAGAATAAATAAAAATATAACAAAGAAAATTATCTGAGAAAAAATTGCAAAAGTCAATTGAATTGTGAATATGAATTATGATTAGAAATTATCACTTTATTTTTATTATTATTAACAGGGTAAATTATAAGTTAATTAAACAGAAAGTATTTGAGACAAATAAACGAATGGATTTTTAAAATTAATTAATTAAATCTAATTAACAATTTTTCAATTAAAATTATTAGTAGTAACAGGATAAAAATGTTTAATTAAAATTAAATATTAGAACTAATTAGCCATTGACAAGGCGGCCATATTTATTTATAAAATAAAATATAATAGGTAAATGGATTTGAGAAATGATTTGCGTAGAAGAGATGAACTGTTCAAAAACAAATGGATTGTATTCAATAAGAAGGGTGAGAGTTTTCAGTTAGAATGAATTGTAAAAAGTGTAATAAAATTGGATAAGGTTAAATGGTTTCACTTAGCAGTTTGTTGAGAAGGTTTGACGAATCCGTTGAATGTGAGAATTTCTTCAGGAGCCCAATCTGTACCAAAAATAAGACGAATGTGTATTTCCTTCCAATGAAGTCGATACTGAGAGAGAGAAGATGGTACAGCTACCAGGAAGCAGAAGTTTTGAAGTCCAGTTGTGATGTTCGGTAATTAAATATCAACTCACTAGCTGATATTCTATCAATACACAATTGATATGGGGGAAGAAAGAACATCAACAAATAAAAATATGAGAGTAAAATGGGAGACTGGACTCTGATTAGCAGAGCATGATCTGCACAGATTCGATGATTCCACAAGAATGAGAAAAAATTAATTATATAAATAAACATTAATTTGTTTATGGCTGTTCCAGAGCGAGCGCCTCCCTCGCGCTGTTCTATCGAGTTGACGAACACTGCCCTAGAGATATTTTTTCTGCACAAAAATCATAAAAACGATGATCACACATGCAATAAGCTCACGGTTGCGATTGGCGCAACCACACGACTAATAACTCATGACACTTGGTAAAGTACGCCAATTTTTAAAAAAATAATTAGTGCCATTTTTGAGAAAATGAAAAAAAGAAAAACGAAAAAATCTTTCAAGTAAATTTCAACTTCCGGTGTTCTGATTTCAAGCAAAAGCTTGCTGAACCTCTTCTAGCCTATATCGGGCTTAAGTTTCGAATTTCGTAGCTGTGAGATTTAAGGTAGTTGTTTCGCGACAATACCAGCAAAAAGTTAATGCTCAAGTATATAGAACAGTCAATAAGGATTCATAGTTCATAAGGACAACACTTTTTGCTGTTTTTGTACCAAATCTAGCCAATCCCGTGCTCGTTTGAGAAATTTGGCAACATTGAAAGAGATTGAATATTTTTATACATGACATTAAAATGACAGATAAAATGAATGATAAAATACATTTTAAAGGTCGATTTATTAATCAAAAGTTCTAAATAAACGACTAAAAGCTGTTGCGGTAATGAATGACGGAAAAAAACGAAAAAAATGTGTACTAAGAGTGCTAATGTAGGTACCCGAATAATTGAAGTGGGCGAGTTGGCGAATAACCTAACCTGTTGTCACTGTCAGAAAGATATTTTATTAAAAAATATTGTTGATGAAAGGCGATTAGGTTTGAATTCTATTTTTCAATAAAATGTCAAGATTGCTATACATTAACTCATGTCAGTACTGGAAAGAAACATACATTTTGGGTGGTTAGTTTTTGTATTTTTAAACTTCTAGGGGGTCCGCTGATTATGTGTACAAAATTCGGTTGAGTTTGCTAAAATGGCCTAGATTTCGCCCCCCCCCACCATTAATTTTGGCCCCAGAAAAAAATATTTTCATTATTATAGGTTTATTTTATTGTATATTTCATTTTTCTTGTTTTTTTTTAGTTTGAAAAGATTATAATTTTAAATTTTAACCCCCTCCCCCTTAATTTTGGGTCGATATGCACCAAAATCTAACCATCTCTTAATGTCAATGGACCAAAACTACGTGTGAAATTTGGTTTCGATATTCACACTAGTTTTTGAGCTAGCTCGTCCACAAAAATTTGGTAACGCACAGACTAACTAACAGACTAGCAGACATTTTGAGAAAACAATTATTATTTCGAAAAAAGAAGAAAAAAACGCTTATTTCATTCACGATCACAATACTTAGACCATACACCCTGTATGGTAAAGTAAAAAATGATTAGCCATACCCTTATCCAGAAATTGAATCGTTCTCCACAAACTCTGGTGTTCCCCAAGGCTCTGTAATCTCCTCCACACTCTTCCTTATTTATATAAACGACCTTATTGATCAAACGGCAAACCCCACTCATTGTTACGCCGACGATAGCACTCTACACGGCAAACCCTCTCTCCCGAATAATCGAATCAATATTGCCTCCTCAATTACTCTCGACCTAGACAAACTGAATAAATGGGGCTCTCAAAATTTAGTTAACTTCAATTCAAACAAGACTCAATGTTGTCTAATTTCTAGGCGCGAAAATAGAATTTCCCTGATATTCACTTCGATTCGAATACCCTGAAAATGTGTGACAGCCTATCCATGTTGGGCGTCTCTGTCGCATCTGACCTGTCTTGGAATGAACACATCTCCTCTGTGGCGAAATCTGCAGCAAGGAAGATTGGCTTCTTATTCAGGTCCAAGCGATTTTACAAACCCCCACAACTTCTCACCATCTACAAGGCCCAAATCCGCCCCTATCTCGAATACGGCTCTCATCTGTGGAGAGGAGCCTCAAAATATTCTCTTGCTACCCTTGATGCAATTCAGAAACGAGCCGTCAGGCTAATTGACGATTCTACCCTCACCGACTCCCTCGACTCGCTGGCTCATCGAAGAGATGTCTCCGCCCTTTCCCTTTTCTATAGATACTATCACGGCAGGTGCTCTGATGAGATAAAATCAATAATTCCCCCCAAAGCATGCTTTGCACGCAGCACACGTTTTGCCGACTCCCAACACTCTTTCGCGGTCAAATTAGAAAAGTGCCGGACCACTTCATTCGCGAATTCATATATCCCCATGACTTCAAGGAACTGGAACTCTCTCCCAGCCTCTATCTTTCCCAGCACCTATGATCTTCAAACCTTCAAAACCAGGGTGCATAGACACCTACGTCTACACCCTCTCACTTAAACAACTTTCCCTTCTCTTCGGTAATGCAAGGGTCTTTCGAGATCCATAGGGGCTACATCTTTACTGGTGCACCCCTTCTTGCATTCGATTGCATTAAAAAAAAAAAAAAAGAAAAAAAATTAAACTTATATACTTTAAAGAGTGAACTAATAATAATAAAAATAATAATATTTTCAAAAATTTCTATAAATATCGTTTTGTTATTTTTTAACAAATGTAATCAACGCCTACGTTACATCTTATGAAAATTATAATTTTGAAAAAATCTAGCGCACGCTTTCTACTTTCTACTCCCTCTTTCGCTGGTTTAATAAATGCGCTGTTGCCAAAATGTTTTTAGTGAGAATTTTTTTATATACATTTTTCATTATTTATTTCTTATTATCTCAGAAACTGTGTTGTAACTATGAATCAAACTTGTCTTAAAATATGTATTGGTTATTGTTTAATGTTGGTTTAGTTTTTTATAAAAATTGTACGAAGGGTTTCTTAATTATAATTAAATATGTATGTAAACTTTCCGATATCCCGTATAGTGCAATGCTAAAGAGCCCGAAAATATCGATTTTTGAAATTAAATATCTCCGGAAGTGTATTGTTCATCAATTTCGTTTTGCCACCAATCGATGCACAAGTATTTCAATAATAATATATCTAAATTTCAGAAAAATCCTACGAAAACGCATTTGGCGGAACAACTACCTTAAGGTTGCGAAATTCAAAAATTGCTTCAATAAAATTATTATTTATTATTTATTTAATTGATTATTATAAAACTCGATAAATTGTTATTAAATTCAAAAAATAATTATACGGAATTTATTTATATACCTATAATCTGTGGACCACTAGAAAGCTAGAAATACAAAAACTGGGTGCGGGGTGGGGATGGATGGGGGAGTGCATGGGGTGGGGTGCAATGGTGGGGATCCGGGGGTGGGGTGTGGTGCGGGGTTTCGGGGGAGGGGTTGGGGTGGAGGGGGATCCAGGGGGCGTTTGGTTACCGTGCATCGCTCGGTGGCTCCAGGATTTTTGGTGTTATTCTTCCATTATTTTTTCCTTGACTGATGGTCCGGATCCCCCAGAATCTGAATGCCCGGTTGCCACTCGAGGGTGGGTGGATTGGTTACCACCTTTGGTAATCTTGTTTTTGCCTCTCACGATTCATGGTTGCTTGTTACGAAATTTTGTCCTGCGCATGCGCGAGGTTTTGTAAAACCAGATAATGTCAGTTTCTGGAGCCGAGGGGCCGGTTATTTATTATTTTCAAATAAATTGACTTTGCTTCTTGCTAGGATCGAACTGATGAAATCTAGTTTGATGTTCTCCTAATCGGATTAGAAAAGTTGGTGATTTAACCGATTGCGCTACCGACCCCTCTATTGCTCATTTAATAATATAAGATAAGATAAGAGTACCTGGAGGCACCGAGCGATGCTCGGCAACTTTTTCTTCAGTAAAAGTTATATATTAAAATTATTTTTTATTTAAAATTCTGATAAAAATCACCTCGTCACTGCACCCTCCCCCCCCGCACCCCACCTTGGACCCCGCCCGTACCATCCAGCAGACCGCACCCACGCTATCCCCCCTGGACCCTCACCCCAAACCCCCACTCCACCAACCCCGCACCACACCCCCAGTTTTTGCATTTCTAGTTTTCTAGTGGTTCACAGATTATGTATATATAAGGATATAAATAAATTCCGTATAATTATTTTTTTAATTAAATAACAATTTATCGAGTTTTATAATAATCAAATAAATTGGTAAATTTATTAAACCAATTATTTTACATTAATTAATGTATACATTGTATTTTTGCTTCGATTTCGGAGATTACTTCTCCACCATCGAGTGTCCTTATTCATCTTTAGTCCTTGTTTTTAATAAGAGGAAAAATCTAATTAGATAAAAAAACCTCTTTACCGATAATTATTTCAATTCCATTATTTCCCAATCAAGTCGATTGGTCACTTTTCTATCAAATAAATTGGTAAATTCCAATATATATATATATAATATTTGTTATTAACTCTTTGTGGGATTTAAAAGTCGAATTTATAATCAATTAAATTGTTTAATTTTAATATACATTAATATTTACTATAATGTATTCGTGGGTTTTAAAATTAAAAAAAAATAACAATTAATAAATAAAAAGAAATGTAAACAAACTTTTTTATTGACATTTTCATCTATATAAATAATTGCTTTAATTAAGAAAAAGTCAATTAAGATGAATTTTGATGAGGTCCAGACCTAGCCAGATCGCTTTCTTATCCTCAAAACTTGCTAATAGGGTTTGTTTCATCAAAATCGGTAGAGCCATTTTGAAAATAGAAAAAAATACAAACAAATATATATATATATACATATATATATACAATTTTTGCTCGTTTAATAAGAGTAGAGAAATAGATAGATAGATAAGGTCTTCTTTTGAATAGTTAAGACATACTACTAAAATATAGGATAATTTGTATATTACTCGATAATACGCTTTGCAGGCGAATCTTGATAAAAATTTCAACGTTACCTCTAAGTCAAAAGATTTGTTGCCGATTCGATGTTCACTTGGCCAATAAAACTGAATTTTTTCAAAAGAATACGTACGAAAAGTATTTTGTGGATCATTGATTAATGGAGGATCCCGTTTATCCTTTAGGTTAATAGTTACTAAAATTGAGAGAGAAATAGAAACAAACATTAAAACTTTGCATTTACTGTGTCTACATAATGAAAAAATAAATTGAATGAAATTAAAATAGGGAGATTTTATTATGAATAAGTTTTCAAGAAGAATAATAATAACATTATAACAGTTTGAAAATTTAAATTGTCATCTGTACCTGGCGGATTCGTTTGGTAATTTTTTGTTTCTTTAATCAACCACATGTGTTGTTTTGATTCAACCACAATATTAATATTTTACACCTGTTAATAATTAGTATAATTGAAAAATCTATTAAAATATTTTTTCTTAAAATTGAAACATGTTTATAAAATATACCAGGTGAGTTTTTTTTATCTTGAGACCGTCTTATAACTCAAAAACAGTGCATTATATGAAAAAAAGTTTCAAATAAAAGTTTGTTTATATCGAGAGTGAAACTAAACTACGATATTGTTTGTCGACCTAGAACAATCTTTCAAGGGTATTTCAATGTCAAGTTCTAGTTTTTAAATAGAAACCTATATTTTTCTATACGTCTACTTCAATCTGCAAAAAAAACTGAACAACTTTCATAAGAACTATTTTTTATACGATATCAAATAAACAAAAAATAATTTTTAAGAAAAAAATAAAAATCGACTTCAAAAAATTCAATGCAACAAATAAAATACACTAAAAGGTATAAAATAATTATTATCTTATTTAGTTACAACTAAACGACGAAATATTAACATGAAAATACTTTTTGAAGTCGGTGCCAAACAAACTATACCTATAGCGAGCATACCCCCAAACGTACTAAGTAAGATCCGTCGAGTGCGATTCATAAAAGGTATATGTTGGGCACCGACTTCAAAAGTATTTTCATGTTAATATTTCGTCGTTTAGTTGTAACTAAATAAGATAATAATTATTTTATACCTTTTAGTGTATTTTATTTGTTGCATTGAATTTTTTGAAGTCGGTTTTTATTTTTTCTTAAAAATTATTTTTATTTTTCTCTTTTTAGTGATGTTATTAATAGTGATCATATCATCAGAACTTGACCAAATTAATATGACACCATCCCTAAGGTACCCCCTTTCGGATCAAAAAAGAACCATCGAAATCGGTTCATAAACAAAGAGGTGAGGTCTAAACAAACCTAATAAAAAAGGTCTAATACCTATGAAAAAAATTCGAAAAAAAATGGGACCAATCGGAAGCTAGACTGGACCCAATGCAAATTTTTTTTCAAAATCGGTTGGGAATTGGCGGAGATATGAGGTAACATAGGCACAAAAAAAAAAAAAAAATTCAGTCGAATAGAGAACCTCCTCCTTTTTTGAAGTCGGTTAAAAATACATGAATCAATTAGATCTCAAAAAATTCTCAATAATTATTTTTAACTAATTATCAAATATTAATGATTAAATAATTAATTATTAAATAAATAATTTAATAATAATTAATAATTTAATAATTTTGTGACACTCTTCTGAGACATTCCAGAGTGTATTGCAAGCATGCGCGGATCCAGGGGGGGGCGACCGCCCCCTCAAAGCATTGGAGATCAACATTTTTTATGTTTTTTTTATAACATTAAATTTTAAAATTGAAGAAAATAAAGCTCTATGTGTGTGTGGGGCGTCTCTGACCCCCCCCCCCCCGCTTGGACAATTCGATCGCGACACACTTCCGAGATCAAAAGCAGATATTATATACCGGCGACGTCCCCCCCCCCCAAAAAAAAAACAGAGGTCTGGATCCGTGCCTGATTGCAAGTCTTCTGGATGAATTCCAGTTCCAATATCCTTATTTTGGCCTGTTCCAGTTTCTTCGTAGACTTTACATTCCAGGTTTTTTTTTTAACAGATTTACAACACAATAAAATGAAGCTTGTGAAGGTATATTCCTATTAGGAAACCGCTCGGCATCCATTACAATGGCAGCCCCATAACACTGCTTCCACATTCACCACATAAATTAAGACCATTTTAATTCTGTCTTCAACAAAAAAATGCTCCATTTTTATTATGGTTATACAATATAACTATCTACTGGATTGACACTAAATTTTTTTAAACTCAAGAATTTTAAATAGTTCTATTAGGTAGAAAATAGTCTCTTAAATCTGAGTATAACGAAGTTTTAATATCATTATAAACACTTATTTTCATTGTTGTGATTTTTCCGATTTAATGATTATTTATTTAATCATTATTATTTGATATTTAAGTTGAATGATTGTTAAAAATAAAATTAAGATTTTTTTGAGATATAATTGATTCATATGTTTTGTTTATTTGATGTCGTATAAAAAATAGTTCTTATGAAAGTTGTTCAGTTTTTTTTTGTAGATTAAGTAGACGTATAGAAAAATATAGGCTTCCATTTAAAAAACAGAACTTGACATTGAAATACCCTTGAAAGCTTGTTCTAGGTCGACAAACAATAGCTAAGTTTAGTTTCCCCCTCGATATAAACAAACTTTTATTTGAAACTTTTTTCCATATAATGCACTGTTTTTGAATTTAAGACTGTCTCAAGATAAAAAAAAACTCACCCAGTATATTTTTAAATGAATTTTTGAAAAAATTTTAATTTGACTTTTGTGACATACCTATCACAATTTTTAAGATCCCCCCCCCCCCTTATCACATTTTGTCACACATCTTTAATGACCACTATCTCATTTATTGTGTGACATAATTTATAGACGCCCCCTTAATCTTAAAATGAATGTCATTTTTTTATTTGATGTTTTTCGAATATTTCGAAAAACATCTAAAAAAATATTAATTTAATTAATTAATTAATTCATTTATTAATATAAAAATGTTTTTAATTTTGAGAAGAAATTTTGATCAATTTAAAATATTTTTTTAAATTTTATTAAACCAATTATTTTACATGAATTAATGTATAGATTGTATTTTAGCTTCGACTCCGGAGATTACTTCTCCATCATCGAGTGTCCTTGATCATCTTTTTAGTCCTTGTTTTTAATAAGAGGAAAAAATAATTAAAGAAAAAAATATCTTTTCCGATAATTATTCCAATTCCATATTCGTCTATTCATCTCCAATTTAAAATATAAACCAATTATTTTACATGAATTTATGCATACATTGTTTTTGAGCTTCGATTCCGAAGATTACTTCTCCACTATCGACGGTCCTTGATCATCTTTTAGTCCTTGTTTTTAATAAGAGGAAAAAACCTAATTAAAGAAAAACCTCTTTTTCGGACTAATTATTTCAATTCCATTGATCCAGTCCAATTAATCATTCAATTTAAAATATTTAGATAAAAAAACCTCTTTTCCGATAATTACTTCAATTCCATTATTCCCCAATCAAGTCGATTGGTCTAATTTAAAATATTTTTTTTTTTATAAATTTAATTAAACCAATTATTTTACATTAATTAATGTATACATTGTATTTTTTGCTTCGATTCCGGAGAATACTTTTCCACCATCGAGTGTCCTTGATCATCTTTAGTCCTTGTTTTTAATAAGAGGAAAAATCTAATTAGATAAAAAAACCTCTTTTCCGATAATTATTTCAATTCCATTATTCCCCAATCAAGTCGATTGGTCTTCTCATCAATCCATTCCCTTCTCTCCTCCAATTACCCTCAATTTAAAATATTTATTTTTAATTTAAATATAATCATATTTATTTATTTTCATTAATGAGATTTAAATATCAAAAAAAAAAATAATTAAAATTAATCTCTAATTATAATGATTAGGTTTTGTAAAAATAAAATCAATAAATGAATCACTTTTTCATAAATTGCAAATTCTAGCCCGTTGGGCCAAAGTCAACCAATCAAATTTTCTATACATATTCTGTAGGTCCCCATAAAGGTAGAAATGTAAAAACTAACCACCCAAATGGGGGGGGGGGGGGTAAAAATAAAATTTTTAGCCCTATGGACCAACGGACTTCCTCATAGCTTACAAAAAGAAGAGAAATCTCAATCAAAACAGTCTGTGAAAAAACAGACCAAGTTGGAAAAAGTAGTGAAATCTAGTGTGTAGCCAAGTTAAATTCGCCAAGAATAATAATTAATTTGAGAAAATAGTAGATCTCTCAACTTAATTATTCTGGGTAATTTAACTTGGCTACACACTAGATTTCACTACCTTTTCAACTGTGTTTTTTCACAGAATGTTTTGGTTGAGATATAACTCTCAAGTTTTACTCTATCTATTTAAGTCAGCGGTTCCCAACCTTTTTTTGACCAGGGACCATTTTGATTTCGTTATTATTAGCAGGGACCACAAGGTTAAAAATAAACTCTATCACTCTAAAAATAATCTTTAATCGAAACGTTTAACATAATCATAAAATTCAAAAGTAACATTAATTAACAGTGTTATAGTTATTGAAAACATAATTTTTAGTAAATAATTATGTTTGCATCAATGAGATTTTTGAGGTTGAATGTTATGTACAAGTTCTTGAATTCTTGGGGTGATATTTTTGCTCAAAGCTACACGCATGTACTTACATTTATATATTGTATCAAAAGTTGAAAAAAAATTCAAACGACTTAAAATAACACAAAAAGACTCTACACTTAAGTGTTAAAAACTCATAAGTTCCTACTTTGTTTGAAGTCGCTTAATTAAAAATAATATTAATATTCAAGGAGTTTAATTAATTAATATTCAAGGATTCATAAAGTTTTTATGAGGAAGACAGTCGACATTCCAATAAATTCTTTTTTTTTTTTTTTTTTTATAAATTTTATTAAACCAATTATTTTACATTAATTAATGTATACATTGTATTTTTGCTTCGATTCCGGAGATTACTTCTCCACCATCGAGTGTCCTTATTCATCTTTAGTCCTTGTTTTTAATAAGAGGAAAAATCTAATTAGATAAAAAAACCTCTTTTCCGGTAATTATTTCAATTCCATTATTCCCCAATCAAGTCGATTGGTAATTCATCCAATAAATTCTTTTATTCGCAATTTGTACATATATTTTCATTTGAAATGAACTATTTGTAGGTTTTAAAATTATATTTCCTAATTTTTAACCGACTTCTTTATTATATATTTATATTCGAAATGCACTATACCACTATAGGTATTTGTGGGTTTTAAAATTAAATTTGATGATTTTCCTCGATTTCCATGGAATCCCCTCATCAAATTCTGACTTGGTGACAATCGGACCACCTCGAGAGAATATCCTACGCTCGCTATTTGTTATGCATCAGCGCGTGTTGATTCAAATTTTGAAATCTTTCGCGGACCATATTTTAGTTCTTACGTACCACTAGTGGTACGCGGACCACAGGTTGGGAACCACTGATTTAAGTACTAAAATATTTTTACAAATAGATATTGTGCCTACACTGACAGGGGTCCCGTACTGACGACAAACGGAACCCTAAAATAATCTCAATAACTAGAAACACAAAAAGAATAAATAATTAAATAAATATTTTACCTATTTGATCTCCTGTTTTATCTAATGATAAATAAAATTCAAACGGTTCATCCTCTTCGCCTTCAAATATCGACTTAGGTTTTTCATCTATTTTGTTAATTGGTGGAGCTATATTAATCGGTGATAGTCCATTCCCCATATTAACTTCATTCGATTTCACAAAACATGGCGATAAAATTAACAAAACAATTTCCCACCACATTTCTAGTAAGTTCTTTTCAATATATCGAGAATAAATGACATTATTCCAACCAACTACTTACCTATATATAGAGTGTAATTTATAGGAGGGGACTGGAAAGGGGCCATGCGCATTACTCGCTATTAAGGTCTAATTACACTGATAAGAGCTAATCAACAAGAAAATATATATATTTATTTTTTTCGTTATTCGTTTTTTTCTGTATATTTAGGTGTGCATTTATATCTATCTTAGGGGACGTCACATGAATTTCAAAATTTTTAGACCCCCTCCCCTTGTGTCACATTTTCATTCGGCCCCTTTCCTGTTTTCTGACGTCCCCCATTATCAGTTTTATACCCACTATAATTGTAGAATTTTTTTTTGAAATAAAACTCAACTTAAGGATTTAATATATTTTAAGTAATTTAATTTTAATTTGACTTTTGTGACGTACCTATCACAATTTTTAAGATCCCTCACCCTGTCACATTTTGGCACAAATCTCATCTGCTCCCTAGCTCATTTAATGTATGATGTAATTTAAAGACGACCCTTAATCTTAAAAAAGAATGTGCTTTTTTTTATTTGATGTTTTTCGAATTTTTAGAAAAACATCTAAAAAAATATTAATTTAATTAATTAATTCATTTATTCATTAATATAAAAATATTTTTAATTTTGAGAAGAAAAAAATATTTTTTTCTTTTTTTATTAAATTTTATTGAACGAATTATTTTACATGAATTATTGTATACATTGTATTTGAGCTTCGACTTCGGAGATTACTTCTCCACCATCGACTGTCCTTGATCATCTTTTTAGTCCTTGTTTTGAATAAGAGGAAAAATCTAATTAAATAAAAAAACCTTCTTTTTCCGATAATTATTTCAATTTCATATTTCACAAGTCGGGTATTCCCATCTCCAATTTAAAATATTTATTTTTAATTGAAATATAATCATCTTTATTTATTTTCATTAATGAGATTTAAATATAAAAAAAATAATTAAAATCAATATCTAATTATAAAGATTAGTGTTTATAAAAATAATCAATAAATGAATCACTTTTTCATAATAGTTTTGTTTGACTAATTTATTTATTTATTCATATTTAATTATATATTAAAAAAAAAACATTTTTATGCACTTGCTCGCTCTTTTTCTTGAAAAAATCCTAGTCTCCTGCTTGGTGTTCATTTAATACTTTGTAAATTCCGAACACCAAAGCCTTAAATCAAAACATGTCCGAAAAGAGCCAGAGTATGAATTTAGGCACCTATCTTTGAAGATTAACAGATAAATTGCATTTTTAAGAAAAATCCGAGATGTTTATTATAATGGTTATTTTACACGAAGTTTTTGTGCATTGAGATTCAGAGCTGATTAGATTTTGGTTGAAATCGAAAGAATAATTAATCCAGGGGGGGGGGGATTTAAAAAAATTAAAATTATAAAATTTTCAAACTAAAAAAAAGCCAAGAAATGTGAAATATACTATAATGAATAACCTATAATAAAAAACAGCTATCAATTGTTTGGTGGTCTAAATTGTGTGTGCATGGGAGGGGGGGGGGTGCTAATAAATAGAATTTTCAATATAGTACCTAGACCTTTTGATCGATTCAAACAAATATGGATTTAGGCCGATATTTCTAATAGAATAGTCTCATATAATTAAAAGGAGATATTATTAATTGCTAATGGGCCCAAAATTAAGAAAAGTGGGACAAGGGTTCTTGTAAATGATTATAAATAATTTTATTAAATATTCAATAAAGGAAAGAGGCCAGGTATATGGTAAAGCCAGCCATGTGGATGGCCACGTCAGCTTATCTTTAATTGTTATCATTGTTTTTATTTTACTGTTGAGTGTGTTTTTGAAAAAAGATATTTTCTTAGATTATCTTGAAAAAAATATATTTATTTTTATGAATTTATTATGGGTAATAAACTTTAAGTGAATTGTTATCGTGAACGTAAATGCCTGCCTTTGGAAACACACGCACACACGCACAAATTTTGATATTTAGGGCTGAACATTTATTAAAATCACAAATGATTAATTATAATTATTTATTGAACAAGTATAAATAATAGAATAAAACTACAAGGTTTCGATCGAGTTATCGACCCCGTTTTCCGAAAGGATTAATTTTATTTTGGAAGGAAAATATTAAAAATTCTGATAAAAAAGTAATTCAAATTATTCCCAGGAAGATATTTTAAATACTACACAATCTAATATATGAGCCGTTTATTTTGAAAGAGGCCTAAGTCCATTTTCCAAAAAAATTGAGTTAGCTACCTTAATAGTTACAGTTTTACATTATCTTTTAATTCTAAAACAATTTGTTACTAATATATTTAAAATCATTAAGATTTTGTAACATTAAAATTTGCTGGTTAATGAAATGATGAAAAAGTTTATTTTGAAATTGGCAAAAGTCCCATTGTAAGAGTTTCAAATGGATATGGAAAATATTATGCAATGAAATTTTATAAAATCTCAGCTTTATATTTAATTATTCATGTGCAATGAATTTGTTATAAACAACAGAACAGCGCCTGTACACAGACAGAAGCGCATTGTTCTCGCGCTGTCTGCGTTGGAAACCAGAGTCATTAACAGTGTTGTTTCACTTGATGAGTGTTTTTACTTGTTTCAACAGTTTTGTTTTATTTATTGCATTTTATGCCACCCCTGCACACAATAGTTTGCAATGGTCTTGCCGGAAAATAAAGAAATATTCGAAATCAAACAATTACATAGCTACAAAGAGAAACAAAGAGGTTGTCCTCTGCTTGATGCAAATAAACATATACACATATATATGTGGCAAAAACATAAACTTTTCAATTAATTACATATCTGTATTTTTATTTGGAATTTTATATATATATATTAATATATAAATTATTAGTTAATAAAACAAGGGATCCTGATGAGTTCCGGATAGAGTAGACATAATTGACCGGCAATGACAGCAATTACGAGCTAATGAGAGGGGAACGACCGCCCAGTACAGAGTATAGAGAGAGCGAAAAGACAAAGCACATAGACACTTCTAGTCGAGGCTTCGCTGAGTATACATTCCGAGTCTAGTCTTAGCGGAGAGTGTATATATACATACTATTATTTCCACACCAAGAGTCTTCGCTGAGAGAGAGAAAACTATATATATTACAAATTCCTACAAATTCTATATACATACATCTTCATTCGTCATCGAGCGGCCTGAGTAGAAACGGCAGCGACTGCGATTCTGATATACATCTTTCTTGAGGGAAACTACTGGCGCAAGAGCGTACACCGCTAAGCATATATAGAACCACATGCTTTGAGCACTGCGAAGCACACCTTCGAGATTGGTCCTCAAGCCTGATATATATATATATTTTACCGCCGCCAGCCGTACTTCCACAACGGGACATCTGTACCAAAATCCCACGTCGACAGTGTTCGTAGTGGAGCGCCCACATACAAACACACACACAAATCTCTCCACGGCAGCTGGGAAACCAAAAGAAGACGCCTCTCTATCTCGTCTCTCTCATTGTAACGCTACCAGAATAAAATCTCATTCTCTCTGTCAATTGTGTCAGTATAACTATTTCTAGAATAAGTACCAGGAAGTCCACATCCTTACATCCTTCACCGTCATATAAACATTTCATTCTCCATTATAGGGACGCCGAACTTGGATCAGCCACTGAGGGACACACCCACACCTCATTAAAAAATAGCGAAGCAGATAAACTAAAATAATAAACCATATAATAAACAAATAAGTTAACATTAACGTAAAAGTAAAATAAAGCCCAATTCCCCTTGAACATAAGAGTACAATGCCCCCCCCCCCCGTCGAACCTTTAATTCATCCCACCTCCTCGCGAGTTATTTTAAATCCCTCCCGCATACACAAACTGGGGAAGACTGAATAATATAATAATGTTAAATGCGTTTATTTATTTATTTATTTGGAGAAAACAACAGTCATAGTTCAAAA
>JALMQS010000070.1:22733602-23153782 GCA_024734495.1 Forficula auricularia
TTAACCTGTTCATTTATTTGTTTTAGGAGCATTTTTATTCTTAATCCACTAAAACCTTCGGAAAACCTGGCTCCAGGCAACGAACTAAAATGGCCTATCTGGCGTGTTTTAAATAGATTACGAACGGGCGTGGTGCGTTCTAAATCAAATCTTCTTAAATGGAAATACATGAAAGACGACCTTTGCGAATGTGGAGCTACATTATCAATGCCCCAACTAGCCTGCGAATATTTTAAATCTCGACGAACTCTTTATTCCGGACGATGGAACTAGCCAGGTTCTGGAGTCACTTGTGATTCCGGGGCTGCCGGACACGAGTAAGAGGAAGAATTCTTCATCTGAAGGATAAAATGCTGCGCCCCTTTTAGATTGTCTGGGGCCCATTCTAGAGCATCTTCAAGCACTTCTGCTGCACATTTATAACATATGATGTCATCAAGAGATCTACTCACATTTTTGGAAGCTTTGAAGGTAAGACTTAGGGCCAGTTGTATGTCGGTTGGTAAACACTTTGCCAACGTTTAAAAAGTGTTTACCAACCGACATACAACTGGTCCTTAGAGCTTAAGACTTATTGTTTCAGTTCAAAGGCCCCCCTCACCCCTTCCAGTGGGTTTTATATTTTCCTCTTAATAATTCAAAGTTATTTCACTAATTCTATTATATTACTATAGTTTCAATTAATGCAAAATGATTCATTTATAAATTCTTTGTCACTCTCACAAAACAAATTCCTGTTCACCCTGGCTAAAATTATAGTCCATGGTAAAATTATAAAAATTTACTATATACTATACCGGGTGGTCCCGAATTCATGGTACAAACTTTAATGGTGGGTACAGGACATTGTAACAATGAGTTATTGTATAGGAATGTATAGTCGCAAGTGACGCGGTGAGGCGTAAACAGGGGAAATAACGGCTATACATTATACATACATTATACACTATATTACTATTACACTATACATACATATACATATTACATATACTTATTACACTATACATTCCTATACAATAACTCATTGTTACAATGTCCTGTACCTACCATTAAAGTTTGTACCATGAATTCGGGACCACCCTGTATATATACCGGGTGAGTTTTTTATCTTGAGACAGTCTTATAATTCAAAAACAGTGCATTATATGAAAAATAGTTTCAAATAAAAGTTTGTTTATATCGTAGGGGAAACTAAACTACGCTATTGTTTATCGACCTAGAACAAGCTTTCAAGGGAATTTTAAGGTCAAGTTGTGTTTTTTAAATAGAACCCTATATTTTTCTTTAGGTTCACCATATTCTACAATAAAAACTGAACAACTTTCATAAGAACTATTTTTTTATACGACATCAAATAAACAAAATATTAAATCAATTAGATTTCAAAAAAATTTATAATAATTATTTTTAACAATTATTCAACTTAATAATCAAATATTTAATTATTTAATATAATAATAATTTAATAATTTTTCGACACTGTTCTGTGACATTCCATAGTGTATTGCAAGTCTTCTGGATGAATTCCAGTTCCAATTTCGTTATTTTGGCCTGTTTCAGTTTCTTCTTAGCGTTTACACTTCCTGTTTTTTTTAAACAGATTTACAACACGATAAAATGAAGCTTGTGAGGGTGTATTCCTATCAAGAAAACGCTCGGCATCCATAACACTTCTTCCACATTCACTGCATAAATTAAGACCCACAAGGAGAAACAAAGAGGTTGTCCTCTGCTTGATGCAAATAAACATACACACATATATATATCGAGATGATATATCTGTATATATATTATTTATTTGTTTGAGACTATTGTTTCGAAGACTTAATATGTGTGTATGTTTATTTGCATCAAGCAGAGGACAACCTCTTTGTTTCTCCTTGTGAATCAACAACTCTGCTACTCTCGGCAAAACAAAAACTTTTCAATTAAATTAAGACCATTTCAATTCTGTCTTCAACAAAAAATGCTCCATTTTTATTATAGTAATACAATATAAACTATCTACTGGATTGACATGAGAAATAAACTCTTTTACATTTTAAATAGTTCAATTAAGTAGAAAATAATCTCTTATATCTGAGTATTTAATGAAGTTTTAAGAACATTATAAACACTTATTTTAATTGTTGTAACTTTTCAATTTAATAAATATTTACTTAATAATCAATTATTTAATCATTATTATTTAATAATTAAGTTAAATAATCGTTAAAAATAATTATTAAGATTTTTTGGAGATCTAATTAATATAATATTTTTTATTTGATGCCATTATAAAAAATAGTTCTTATCAAAGTTGTTCAGTTTTTTTGTAGATTAAGTAGACGTATAGAAAAATATAGGTTTCGATTTAAAAAACAGAACTTGACCTTGAAATACCCTTGAAAGCTTGTTCTACGTCGACAAACAATAGGGTAGTTTAGTTTCCCCCAACAAACTTTTATCTGGAACTTTTTCATATAATGCACTTTTTTGAATTTTAAGACTGTCTTATAATTCAAAAACAGTGCATTGTATGAAAAATAGTTTCAAATAAAAGTTTATTTATATCAGGGAGGAAACCAAACTACGTTATTGTTTGTCGACCCAGAATAAGATTTCAAGGGTATTTCAGGTCAAGTTCTATTTTTAAATCGAAACCTATATTTTTCTATACGTCTACTTAATCTACAAAAAAAACTGAACAACTTTGATAAGAACTATTTTTTTATAATGGCATCAAATAAAAAAAATATTATATTAATTAGATCTCAAAATTTTTTTAATAATTATTTTTAACAATCATTCAACTTAATTTTATACGTAGCTACATAGATTTAAGAGATTATTTTTTACTTAATAGACTGATTTAAAATTCTTCAGTTTAAATGGAACATTTTTTGTTGAAGACAGAATTAAAATGGTCTTAATTTATGCGGTGAATGTGGAAGCAGTGTTATGGGGCTGCCATTGAAATGGATGCCGAGCGTTTTCCTGATAGGAATACACCCTCACAGGCTTCATTTTATTGTTTTGTAAACTGTTTAAAAAACAAAACAAAAAAACAGTAAATGTAAAGGCTATGAAGAAACTTAAACAGGCCAAAATAACGAAATTGGAACTGGAATTCATCCAGAACTCTTGCGATACACTATGGAATGTCTCAGAACAGTGTCGAAAAATTATTAAATTTTTAATTATTATAACATTATTTATTTAATAATTAAATATTTAATCATTATTATTTGATAATTAAGTTAAATAATTGTTAAAAATAATTATTAAGATTTTTTTAGAGATTAATTGATTTAATATTTTTATTATTTGATGTCGTATAAAAAAATAGTTCTTTTAAGAGTTGTTCAGTTTTTTTGTAGATTCAAAATATGTACAGAAACATATAGGTTTCCATTTAAAAAACAGAACTTGACCTCGAAATACCCTTGAAAGCTTGTTCTAGATCTAGATTCACAAACAATATCATAGTTTAGTTTCCCCCCTGATATATATAAACTTTTTTCCATAAAATGCACTGTTTTTGAATTATAAGCCTGTCTCAAGATAAAAAACTCACCCGGTATACACTCAGCGGCACAATTAACCGCCCACCTAAGTTTTATTAAATATTCTACAATTAAACAAATATAGTCTCGTTATAAATAAAATTTATAATTCCAGCAGAAACCACACTCTTTTATAGTCTCCTTCAAGAATGTTTATTTGTTTAATTGTAAAAATTTAATAAAGCTTAGGTGGGCGGTTAATTGTGCCGCTGAGCACTGAGTGTACATATATTAATTTTTCTCCCTAATAAAACAATTTATTTTTATCCCGCTATAAAATAAAATAACAAACAAATTAAAAAAAATATATAGGTAATTCGGTTGATTAAAAAATTTGCATTTTGTAAAATATCCCTCTAATGATTATTAGGCTTATCTCTTGGTTAAGTTTAAAAAAAAAAATTGTTCCTTGTTAATTTGGAAAAATAACTTAGAATAATATAATAAGTACTTTTAATCTAAAGTTAGTAAAAGAAGGTGACTATTTTTAATTAATAAAATAAATAAATATTCAAATAACGTTTCAGTTTGATTTTTTATTAAAATTAAGTATAATTTCAATACATAGAAAATAATTTAATTGAAAACATTTTAATTATGTAAAAATATTGCAAGAATATAATTTTTCTGCTTTCTTTTTGTTAATTTCTGGAATGGTCGAATCGAGTTGTACATCTGAAAAAAAAAATAAAAACAAGATTGGAATTATTATATTTTATAAAATAAGGGAAATAGAAGAATATTTTATATTAGAATTATATTAAAAAATTAATTTATTTAATTATATATTCTAATAATTTTTTGTATTTCTTTTACAGAGATCACTTGCTGATTTATCCTGCTTACTGTTCATCTTCAAGAAAATTTATTAACTTTGGAATATATGTATAAATAATAGAATTTATATATAATGTATATATGTTTGAATAATAATTTATATGTATAATAGTATGTATAAAAAAAAATTGAATAAATAATATTTATTAAAAAAGAAACCCCCCCCTTTCATTTCAAAATTCCTTGAGATCCTTTCAAAGCCCCCTCCCTACCTCTAACTCCGCCGGCCGGTTGGCAGGAGAGTCGTCAGAGTTCCGGTGGTGGGGATGCCTAAGCGGGTTAACTCTCCGCCGGGAGTCGGCCGGCTCCGCTGGCTTTCGGCTGGCCGCTTGGAGGGGAGACTCGGCTATATAAGTCGTGTTTCGCGTAGGGTGGTTGGTTGGGGATGGTGGACGGTCAAATCAACACTTTCATCCAAGATTCTTCACATATTTATTATATTATGTATTATAGTTCTATAAATAAATGTAATATATATATATATAACTATAATACACAAGAAAGACAGGAATAATAATACACCTGGGAGATTCTTTTGGGTTGTACCATCTATGGTGAAATTAAATTAAAAAATATAAATACATATATATTTTAAGTGATGTTAAATATATATATGGGGGGCATTCCCACACCAAATCGGACAGTTTGAAAATTTTTAATGATTTGCTTGATTTTTTGACATGTTTTGTACTTTGTGAAAAAGGCTTCTAGGTGAATTTTAAAACTTTTTTGATAAACTGTTCAAGAGAACGGCTTTTGAAAGTTCAGCTATAAGCCTTTTTCACCAAGTACAAAAAAAAAACATGTCAAAAATCAAGCTAATCAAAAATTAAAATTTTGCAAACTGTCCGATTTGAATTTACCCTTGCATAGTACAATCTAGTCGAAACTTGTACAAAAAAAAAAAGAATTTTTTTTACTTAATTCTGTTATTTCACCATGAATGGACCATTCTAAGATAATATTCCCACTTACCTCTGAAGCCTTATCAAGAACTTGTTGATAAACAAGATTTTCTAGCCTCCTTTTGAAAATGCAACAAGGTCTAAGCGGGTTGCACCTTTTTTTTTTTTTTTTATTTAATATTATTAAATTCAGTTGTTTCATGTCCATTCTTTATTTAAATAAAATTAAAAAATTAATAGGTTTTTTGGACAATTTTATATTTTATTAATTTTTGCACAACGTTTCGTCCGTTTCCGGACTTTATCAAGTGCTCAATCAGTTAACACATTAAACGTCCATAAAATAGTGAGACCATCGAGAAAACAATTTAAAAAATTTAAGCTATCAATCTCGAGATTGTGAAAAAATGTAAATTCTTGCCGAAGTAAGTAGTAAAGTATTAGAAAGTATTCTTTCATGTATTTCCATTTAAGAAGATTTGATTTAGAACGCACCACGCCCGTTCGTAATCTATTTAAAACACGCCAGATAGGCCATTTTAGCTCGTTGCCTGGAGTCAGGTTTTCCGAAGGTTTTAGTGGATGAAGAATAAAAATGCTCCTAAAACAAATAAATGAACAGGTTAAGAAAAATTATTTATTTATTTTCAGCCTAGTCAAATTAGGTTTAAACCTTGGAACCCAGTTATAGTGAATGGATTTTAATGATCAAACTTTTTGATTTATGTTATTAGAAGTTCAACAAAAAACAAAAAAATATCATTCACATCCATTCACTAGAACTGGGTTCCGTTATTTTGTATTTTAAAGTCTAATTTGACTCGACTATTTAAACTATAAATTAAATATAAAATATAAAGATTTAATTTTTATATATGTATATTCATTCACAGGGGCTCCTTATAGGAGGGGAAAAAATTTTCAAAACCACTGATTTGAATTTTCAAACTAAGTAAGAAATTATTTATACAGGGAGTTTCTAAATTGATGCAAAATATTTTAAAGTGTGATTTTTCAGCAAAAATTAAGGGGGGGGGGGTCTTTTATTCAAAACCCCTTCACCTCCAAGTTACAACCCCCTAAAGTTAGTTGGGGGAGGGGATTGTTTTAATATATTATCCACTATGGAAGAATTTAGAAGAATGAAATTTGTCAGATAACTCTGATGCTAATAAAATGGCAGTTTTTGACGATTTTTGTAACCCTAAAATGTTATCCCAAGGGGGGGGATGTCATTTTATGATTTAATTTGACACCAACCTACTTGATTTTTTTTAACAAATAATAAAAAAATCTGTGAATTTATGTGAAAATGTTTTGAGTATTATTTTATTTTTTTGTGATCCAACAATTTTATAAGAAAAAAAATCAAGAAATAAAAAAAGTTGCAAATTGATTGCGTCTTTTTAAATCAAGTTTTTCAATAGGAAAATGTAGAGGCATTAAAAAGTTTTGATGCAAACTATTGTAGGCCGTAGGGGTTGAAAATAAATATACTTTTAAAGATTAGTTTTAATTTGTTAATTAATTATTAATAATTGTTAGTTAATTCAAGTGAACCGAATAATTCTAAATATTTTATTTATTTAATAGTCTGATAGTTAATTCTACATATCGAGAACTATTTAATTATTTTTTGGAAAAAATGAATAAGCACTCGAGAGGATTCGGACCCAAGGGCGGATCCAGGAATTTTTTATGGGGGGTGAATGTATATAAGGGGCCCGATGTAAGATCTACTTTTTATCTCGGAAGTGTGTCGCGATCGAATTGTCCAAGCGGGGGGCGGAGACGCCGCCCCCCCCCCCCACACACACACACACATGGAACTTTATTTTCAATTTTAAAATTTTTTGAAAAAATAAAAGTTTTTTTTTTACAAATTTTTTTTGCCAGGCACGGGCCTCTATGGGGGGGAGCGATCGCCTCCTCCCCCCCCTGGATCCGCCCTTGTTCGGACCTGTTATCTTTCCTTCTTTGATCGAGGAATGGGTTTTGCCAACACCCCAGCAGAGCTGGGCACAACATCGTTAATTAACGAAGTTAACAAAGTGCTTAACGATTTAACTTTTAAGTTAAACTAAAAAAATGTTAACGCTTTTCTTAGCTTCCGTTCAAGTGATCTTCCGTTAAATTTAGTCAGTTTTTTAGAATAGAATAGAATAGAATAGAATATTTATTTGCAAAGAAATAAGTAAATACATTGTGGGTATATGTAAAAAAATTTAAACTAATTAAAGACAATAAAATAAATAAAATTCAACAATTATTGCAACACCCCTCATTAAGCAAAGCTTGTGTGGAGGGGTGGTCCGACATCATAGCGTTGTTTGCCAGTTCCAATTTTTATATATATATATATAATATCTATGTACATCCATATAGCTTTTTATAAATAAATAAAATCCGAAACTTCCAAAGATAAATCAATACTAAAGGCCTTCTTCCACATACCTCTTCAACCTTCCACTAAACCAGTGATTCCCAACCGGTGGTTCGCGAACCCCTGGGGGTTCGCAGTGTTTGCAGAGGGGGTTCGCGAAAATAATATTGTAATGGCGGATTTTTTAAAACGCCATTAAAATCAAAAGCAAAAAAAAAAACAAAACAAAAACACAAAAATTAAAAAACACACCCACTGTAAAACAGATTGTTCGCTGCCTGTTTGTTAGAAATCTATAATAAATTTCAATATTTTCATTTCTTTTTTCCTTATTTGTTTTTCAAAATTACTTCATCAATATCAAATTTTATCAACAATTTTATACATTATAATTTATTCCTCTTATTCAAGTAATCAAATACTATTCTCTTTTTATTACCAACATTTATTTATATTTAAAACATTTTATCAATGTGATTAGTATCATGTTCTGCTTTATATTTAAAATCATTGGAGCAGTTTTCCCTTCTATGTAATATTTTTTTTACAATACAATTGGAAATAAATATCAAATTAAGGCAGTTTACTACAGATTTTAGAATTAGATACTTGGAGAATAGTGTTGTATTAACCGACGTTCATACATAGGCTTAGCACTTGTAAAGCTTGAGTGATAGTGATACTGTGACTGTCAAGTTCTCGTGTAAATGATTTAATAATTATTAATTTAATTATTATTATAGCTTATTTTTATTATGGATCGATGGTTAAAAACGGGTCGTTTAGAAACGAGACATGATAATCGAGATGATAGTACTGAAAGCTGTAGTGAGGTACCGTTTCACAAGACGAAAAACAAAGGAAATGATGATAGAAAAGGGAAAAAGCGAAAATATGACAGCGACTATCTACAATTGGGTTTTCATTTTACTGGGGATGAGTCGGAACCTAAACCGATTTGTATTATATGTAACGAAGTTCTTGTCAACAGCAGTTTAAAACCATCACTTCTTCGTAGACATATTGAAACAAAACATCTGACACACAAAGTCATAAACGACTACATAGGGGGTTCGTCAAATTTTTTGGGACCTTTCTTTTGGTTCGCGAGAAAAAAAAGGTTGGGAAACACTGCCCTAAACAAACCAGAGATTGGCAGCCCAGTGATGCTCGCTGGCAGTCTATTATAAACAAGAGGACCCCTGAAAGCTGGATGACGTGCAGCCGCGCTGGTATTAAATCAGGGCTCCTTAAGGGGTTTCCCAGATTGTTCGCGGGTTCCATGGACATGCCCCCGGCGCCTCCGGGAATTGCCCAGGTCTAATGTGTACAAAATTTATAAGGCACATATCACGGAGCTGGTCAAAATTCAAAACGTTGAATTCCTTGAAGATCAGCTCAGTGGGGTACCTTGCCGACCTACCTAAACAAATCTTTATTATTCTCTTCTGCATAAGTATCAGAGGCCTCAGGACAGAAATCCCGCAACCACCCCACCCAATAATCCCATATTCTAAGATCGATCGACTGGACAAGCGCCAAGTATATTGTTCTCAACTTATACTCAAGTTACATTGGTTGTTGCCGTGATTTTGTGTTTACCCCAAGTTTTGACGAATTTGGCTGCAAAAATATAATAGAAGCAAGCTGTCAAAAGTCAAAAAGCTTATGGAAGCAAAGTTTGAAGAAGCCCTACATAAAGAAAGAGACTCAAACGAAAAGGATAATGTTAGCATTAGTGGAAGTAGCAATAATGAAGAATTAGAAGAAGAAGAAGATTTTTTCAGCAGTGTTATTAAGATTGAAGAAAGGGCCAAAGTCCACAAATCTCAGGAAAACAAAGCTCAGAATTTGGTCAGAACCTGGCTGAAAGTCAAAAGACTCTTTTACAGATGCTGCATTTCTTGGAGAACCGGTTTTAATATAATTGTGGTTATTAAATATAACATTGCTATTCCGTCTAGCGCTGCAGTTGAACCACTTTTTACTTTACCATACAGGTTGATAGCCCGAAATATATATATTGAAAAAGAAAAAAAATTTTTATATCTTTTAATCTTTTAATTTTAATGTGAAATAAGTGACCCAGTATCCTTAACTCATAGTAAATCCATATTAAATAAAATATTTATTTACTCTTATCTTTATTAAAGATGTTTCACCTTGCACCAACACCACAATCTCTACTGATTATACAGGGTATGGTCAAGTATTGTAATCGTGCATGAAAAAAGTGGTTTCTTTCCTTTTTTTTTCAAAATATCTAAAAAACGGCTGAAACTATTGTGATTAAAAAAATTGAGCGAAACCATGGCATTTTCCTCTACAAAAAAGCTCTAATAAGTGAACATCGAAAAAATTATATTTTTCGAGATATTAATTGTTTTGTCAAAATGTCTGTTAGTCTGGTTGTCTGGCTGTTAGTCTGTGCGTTACCAAATTTTTGTGGACGAACTAGCTCAAAAACTAGGGTGAATATCAAAAGCAAATTTCACACGTAGTTTTGGTCCATTGAGATTAAGAGCTGATTAGATTTTGGTGCATATCGACCCTAAACTAAGGGGGGGGGGGGGGGTTAAAAATTAAAAATCTAGGCCGTTTGAGCAAACTCAATCAAATTTTGTATACATAATCAGTGAGCCCACAGTAATCTAAAAATGCAAAAACTAACCGCCCAAAATGGGGGGGGGATGTAGGATAAAAAAATGAAAATCTAGTCTCTTGTACCAAACTCAACCAAATTTTGTATACATAATCAGTGGGCCCCCAAGAGTCTAAAAATATAAAAACTAACCCCCTACCCTACATGATTATAAATAATTTTATTAAATATTAAATATAAGGAGAGGTTCCAGGTTGTATGGTAAAGTCAAGTGGATGGCCACATCAGAACACGTCAGCTTATTTCTATTGGAAAATATGTTTTACGGGCGAAACGATAATCGCTGTCGGATGACAATTTTAATATGCTACGTTGTTTATGAAAACATGTACCTAATACAAAATGATGATCAATAACTGATTGCTGTTTTTTAGAATAGGTGCATATGTTTCTGTGTTTTCTTCCTAAAAGCATTAAATTCTTAATTTAACTAATTATTTGTTTTATTTACCTCTGTACCACTGTACCAAAGCCAAGCCTCATCTATTATCTTTCATATACATATAGGTAATGCTTAAAGATCAGTACAACTTTTAGGTGGTTTACTTTTAACTGATAACTTTAACTTGCGTTTAATTTGTGAAAAATCAACGCTTTAACGATTATCGAAGTTAACTTTTTGAGTAGCGGATTAACGATTAACGAAGTTTACTTTCCAATTAAGTGTGACCAGCTCTGCACGCCACAAGGCTCATTCTGTCGAGAAAGCTTTTAGATTAAAATGTCATTTTTACTATCCTATCTTAAAAACTATGATTTATTCTTCGCAGCAAATTTAAAAAAAAAAAGTAAAAAAAATTGAATAAAGGAGAATATTTACTAAGATTGAATGAATTTTTGGAGACGGACTGATAAGTGAATTGAGTGGAAAATGATGAGGCAGTCCAAAAAAAGAAGATAATTTAGACTATCTTTTTATTAGTTTTTAAGGAATTTGGTTTGGAACTTGGTGAAACATTTTTTAAAATTATTGGATAAAAAATACTTGGTAGTACTCTTCATGGGAAACCTACCAAGTATTTTTTATCCAATAATTTATCTTTTTATTCATAAGCTGACGTTTCGGAAATAGTCTAAATTATCTTCTTTTTTTGGACTGCCTCATCAATATGCACACAAATATTTACTTTTTTTTTTTTAATTTAATAATGGAAATAAATATACCAAGTTTAAGTAATCCTATGTGAAATCAGCCATAGAGAGTCATTGTAGAAGAGCTTAATAAGAAATCGTGATGGTGTCGTGAATTGGAATTTCTCGAAGATCATTTAATTCGAATCTGAAAATTTTTTATAATTATATATTACATAAATAACCCATTAAAAGAACTTACTTAGATTTTTTAAATTTTAAACTATTTTATTACATTTTAGTGAAAAAAAGTTTTAAAATTAGAAAGTCGTATCAAAATTAATATAAATTCATGATAGGAGAACGAGAACTAAACCATTCGACCCAGTTTTGTTCAGAGTCTAATGATATCTACCTATAAGTGATATTCATATTTTTTCGAGTTCCAGCAAAATTGATTTTTAACGTCGATATATATATAGCCTTGATATATAAAGGGTGATTCATTTAGAGCAGCCATGTCCAACCGGCGGCCCGATAACAAAAAAAGGAAATCGCACAAATTAATATTCATTTGAGCGCAATGTGCGCAAGGGCGATCCAGGGGGGGGCGGAGGGACGATCGCCCCCCCCCTAATAGATGCCCGTGCCTGGCAAAAAAATTTGTAAAAAAAAAATTTATTTAAAAAAAAATTTAAAATAAAGTTCTATATATATATATATATATATATATATATATATATATATATATATATATATATATATATATATATATATGTGTGTGTGTGTGTGTGTGTGGCGTCTCTGCCCCCCCCCCCCCCCGCCGCTTTGACAATTAGATCGCAGTATTTCAATTGCGCTTTAGTCGGATTAGTCAAATAAAAAAGTAAAAAGGATTATTTGAAAACAACAAAAAAATAAATAAAAAATAAAAAGTTAAATAAAATCGGAAATCTACATCCCGAAAAGGAAAGAAAATCTTTTTTAATTTCATGTAAATCACTGAAAAAAAAAACAAATCATGAAACCATTGTGCAATTCGTCAATGATAGTTTAAAAAGATTTTATAGTTTCAAAAATTTCGAAAAAAAAGTTTTATTAATTGTATTAAGTGATGCGGCACCATACATGGTAAAAGGAACAAGTATTTTAAAAATTTTTATAAAAATATGCTACATAATAGGTACAGGTCTGACACATGGAATCTATTGAGTTGCTGAGAAAATTAGAGAAACATTTCCTTTAGTAAATAAGCTTGGGAAGAAATTTTTTTAGAAGGCTCCTTCTATAGTAGAATAGGTATTTATAAAAACATTATGGATGGACCTCAACGGAGACAATGTTGAAGAGAGTTTGGACGATTTTAGATTGGATCCCGAAAAAATTGCAGCTTACAAATTCGCCCCGATCATATAAGTTGATGTAGAAAGTTCATTTTCTACTTAAAAACGTATTTTGGATGATCGTCGTCATAATTTACTCGATATAAATATAGAAACGCTAATTATTGTAAATTTTCGGATTAATAAAGTTTTTGATAAGTTTTCATTTTTCCGATCGGCTTAACATGCATGTCTCTACCACCAAGACAAAATGCATGGCGATTGCAAAAGCTCCCCTTGGGTGTAACTTAGTCATCAACAACAGTCCAATAGAACAAGTCCCAAGCTTTAACTATCTGGGAGTTCAGATTTCTAGCAGACGAAACCTTAAGGAAGAAGTAACTTCGCAAGTCATCAAAGGAGCAAAAATTTCGGGCTGTCTATTCAATCTAGTCTGGAAAAATAAGTTTATGTCTGCTGCAAGTAAAATTAGGATATATAAGACCTGTGTTCGCCCGGTAATAACATATGGGGTGAGTTCAGGGCAGACGCAACCGTTACAAAGCAGCTTCTCCGGACAACTGAGATGAGAGTTGTCAGAACCATCTATTCGAAAACCCTGCATGATAAAATCCGCAGCCAACACCTTATGCAAATAAGCGGTCATAAGGACAGTCGATTGGGTTCATGTGAGAAGAAGATGCTGGGCTGCCCATGTAGACAGATTGCAAGACGACCGTCTCCCGAAAATATTGGCAAAAAATAGTCCAGAGGGGGTCAGAAGCCGTGAAAGACCAAAAAAAGGATGGAAAGAGAGTTATGACCCTATTGACTGATTATAATATGTTGGAGAAACAGATGTTCACACCTATATAGAAGAATAGGAAGAAGTATGGCAAATCCGCTCTCTGGTTTATGCATAGTAACTAATCTGTGATAGAATTGTATTTAATTTGTAGGAATGTGAGTTTTGAATTTGTTAATTTATATAAATAAATTTTTTTTATATGTATGCAAGTTTTTTTTGTTTTTTTTTGGGGGGGGGGGGGGTGGGTTTAGTTCTGAAGTGGCAAGCCTATTTAAGACAATCAGGTAAAGAGGGAAGTAGAAGAAGAATTATTATTTACTAAAATACAACAAATTGAATTGTATATGTGTAAGAAAACAGCTGATTTATTCTAAAATGATTTGCTAACCTTATTATATAAATAAATGATCCTGAGTGAATATAAAATTCAACAGAAGAAGCTGCGATGGATTCTCGTTCAGGACGGAGCGGAGGTTTAAACTTGAAGAGATGTTTCTTGTTCTTGATCAGAATTTTCTCGAAGGTGGATGAATTCAAAACTAGACAAATTAAATACAAGAGAGATTAAATTTGATGTTAATTTTTCTAGCTAGTATCTAATTACTTTATGGTCAAGTATTGTAATCGTGCATGAAAAAAGTGGTTTTTTTCCTTCTTTTTTTCAAAATATCTAAAAAACGGCTGAAACTATTTCGATTAAAAAAATTGAGCGAAACCATGGCATTTTCCTCTACAAAAAAGCTCTAATAAGTGAACATCGAAAAAATTATATTTTTCGAGATAATAATTGTTTTGTCAAAATGTCTGTTAGTTAGTTAGTCTGTGCGTTACCAAATTTGTGTACGAGCTAGCTCAAAAACTAGTGTGAATATCGAAACCAAATTTCAAACGTAGTTTTGGTCCATTGATATTAAAAGCTGATTAGATTTTGGTGCATCATCATCATCATCAGCCTGTCGATAGCGACAATCCACTCCTGAATATAGGCCTCTTCCATCAAATGGAAGGGGGTTGGCATTAAGTCACCACGCTTGCCAGACGGATTGGTGACTAGGAATCAGATTATAGCCGGTCAAATATCAATGCAATGACTCGGACTCGAACCCGGGACTCCTGCTTAGAAGGCTAGTGTCTTTAAGCTCTCGGCTAATCCGATTCCCATATGGTGCATATCGACGCAAAATTAAGGGAAGTGGAGGGGGGTTAAAAATTAAAAATTTAGTTCGTTTGAGCAAACTCAACCAAATTTTGTATACATAATCACTGGACCCCCAGAAGTCTAAAAATGCAAAATCTAACCGCCCAAAATGGGGGGGGGGGGGCGGAGGGTCAAAAAATGAAAATCTTGGCCATTTACCAAACTCAACCAAATTTTGTATACATAATCAGTGGGTCTCAGAAGTCTAAAAATGCAAAAACTACCCCTCCCCTACATGATAATAAATAATAGCACCACATTTCGAAAGCCTCTAATCTCTTTCTCTCCGCTTTTCTAATTGTCCAGGTTTCACACCCGTACATGGCTATGCTCCATACATATGTCTTCAATAGCAACTTCCAGTTTTCTAAGCTAAAAAAAAACCTATTAGGTTTTTTTGTGATTTCAGTTGCGAAAAATCATTAAAAGATGAGCCGCTTTTGGTGATTATTTGTGATAATTAAGTGTGACAATTTACACTTATATTAGAGCTTTCTTGAAAAATAAACTTAATTAAGTGATATTTTTAAACTTAAATTAAAATTTTTATATTTAAAATTATCTTAGAAATTATATTAATGATTTTTATTTGTTCAAAGATAAATATTATAAAATTAAAATATTAAAAATAAAACAAAATTAGGTGTTCCGTTTTTTTTGCCGGTCAGTGTAATTTAAAGGGTGATTTTTCAGGGTCTTTCATATTATTTTTTATTCAAAACCCCTTCCCCTCCAATTTACAGCCCTATAAAGTTAGGGGGGAATTGTTTTTATTTAACATATCCACTATGGAAGAATTTAGAAGATGAAATTTGTCAGATAACTGATGCTAATAAAATGGCAGTTTTTGACGATTTGTGGAAAATCAGAGGAATAAAAATATTTGTCATTAAGACTTTATTTGACACCAGCCTAGTTGATTTTTTTTTAACAAATAATAAACATTCTGTGAATTTATGTGAAAAGGGTTTGACATTTATTTTATTTTTTTGTGATTAAGGTATTTGTTTCGCGACAATACTAGCAAAAAGTTAATGCTAGAGTATATAGAACAGACAATAGGGATTCATAGTTCATAAGCGCAAAACTTTTTGCTGTTTATGTACTACTACTAGCCAATCCAGTGCTCGTTTGAAAAATTTGGCACCATTGTAAGAGATTGAATATTTTTATATTAAAATGACAGATAAAATACATTTTAAATTTCTATAAAAATCGTTTTGTCATTTTTTAACAAATGTAATCGTTATTTATTTATTTATTAAAACATTGTATCTATAGGGCCATCTGGCCCCTTTAATGTACAATTTTAGACCAAAATATTTACAAAAAAAAAATTAATTAAACAATACAAGAAAAAACAAAAAATCAAAAAGAAGAAAAATACATACTTAATATATGAAACAAAAATAAAAAAGATACAAAATATATAGAATGAGAGGAGGAGAAAAAGAAAAAATAAATTACAATATATAGGATATAAAAAAAAAAAAAATTACAATATGTATGATATAAAAACAAAAATTACAATAAACAGGATATAAAAACAAAACAAAACAAAAAAAAAAATAACAATATATAGGATATAAAAACAACAAAATAACAATATATAGGATATAAAAACAAACATATATATATATTCGGCTAGGTGCCTCCGTAGCTCTGCTTCTTCAGGGCGAAGTGTATTGGTTGGTTGCTAGTTTAAACCTCGCTGAATGCATCGGAATTGCTAGGCTAAATGCCGGTGGAGTTCTGTCTCAAAACGATCAGGGCGCACTATCCTCCTCAATTCAACCGGCAACGCGTTCCACACTTTCGTCGCCGTCACTTTGAAAGAATCTGCTACCATCTTGCTCCTGTGGGGTGGACAGACCAGTGCACGCGCCCGCTCCGAGGGCCCACAGACTAGCGCACGACCGAGGTAGTCGGGCGCACGTCCCGAGAGGACCCCATGCACAAACTTCGCATATCTATACATACGATATGCACCAAGGCTCATCCCCACAATCCTGGCCGCGAACCTGGACACACTAGCTCTAGGCTCAAGATTGTATATGTACCTTGCACAGGCATTGAAGGCAACCGACAAACGTCGACTGCTTATACTGTCCAGGTTATAATGCACTGTATCACAGTAAAGGAAGTGGGGAAGAACAACGGCTACAATTATTTACACCTTATGACAATTATAATTTTGAAAAAATCTAGCGCATGCATCTTTCGCTTGTTAAATAAATGCGCTGTTGCCAAAATGTTTTTAGTCTAAATTTTTCATTATACATTTTTCATTATTTATTCCTTATTATCTCAGAAACTGTGTTGTAACTATGAATCAAAATTGTCTTAAAATATGTATTGGTTATTGTTTAATGTTGGTTTAGTTTTTTATAAAAATGGTAAGAAGGGTTTCTTAATTATAATTAAATATGTATATAAATTTTCCAATATACCGTATAGTGCAATGTATAATAAGAGTCTGAAAAACTCGATTTTTGAAATTTAATATCTCCGGAACTGTATTGTTCATAAATTTCGTTTTACCACCAATCGATGCTATTTTAATAATAATTTATCTAAATTTCAGAAAAATCCTAAGAAAACGCATTTGGCGGAACAACTACCTTAAACAAACAATTTTATAAGAAAAAGTCAGACATAAAAAAGTTAGAAATTGAATCCTTCTTTTTAAATCAATTTTTTCAAAAGGAAAATATGAAAATATAGAGGCATTAAAAAGTTTTGATGTAAACTTTTATAGGGGTTGATATTTTCATCCTTACATTATAAGGCTACAAAAATCGTCAAAAACTGCCATTTTATTTGCATCAGTTGCCAAATTTTATTCTTTTAAATTCTTTCATAGTGGATATGTTGGAGTAAAAACCCGTTTTTTAGTAAGAACGGGTTCTTACTACTTAAAACGCGTTTCACTAAATACCTTTGTGGCAACTAGAGTTTACTGATGTTGGTTAAGTTTGGTTCCCAAACTGGGGGCGATCGACCCCAAGTGGGCGATTTGGGTTATCAGGGTGGCAATAAATAAGTGGAGGGCGATGTGTATTCAAAGTTTTCAAACTTTCATTTATTTTTTCAAGTTTTAACTGTCAAGTTTCTTAATTTTCCAGATTGAAAACATGTACTCCTGTTTTTAAATGTACTTCAATGATCTTAGTTAATTATTTCACTTCTTTGTTCTTAAAAAAAATCTGTAAAAAATGTACATTTTAGTTTTTTTTCTATTTTATTTAAGAGTGACCGGATAAAACAGCTTTGGTTGTTTTTGGTATATACGGTAATAAAATTGTTTAAAATAATACAACTGCTTTATTATTTATACTTTACTTCAAATTAAAATTGGGCATACAATGAAAATGAAAAGAGGGCGACAGGTGTTAGTCAACCTCCAGAAAGGGGAGATGGGCAACAAAAGGTTGGGAACCACTGGTCTAAAATCTTCACTTTTGACCTTCCGCCTCATTTTGGGAGTATTTTTCAAAATTTTTAAACGAAAATATCAAAAATTACATCTTCTACAACTTTATTTCTAATTTTAGACATTTTCGTTTAAAATAAACACCCAAAATGAGGCGGAAGGTCAAAATTTAAGATTCTAGACCAGTGATTCTCAACCTTTTTTTCGTTACGGCACATATTTAATAATTTAAACATTTGACGGCACACCAACAATAAAATAAATTAATAAAATTTTATTTGGTTTATTGATTGATGCATCATGTAAAATGTTATTACCACTTCAGTTCAAATGATCAAATAAATATGTGGATTAAATGTAGTGTCATATGATAAAGAAATGTAAAAAAATTTCGATTCGGGAGGGGCCACTGCCTAGTACAGGGGTGGCCACTAACCTTAACTTTGGGAGCCGCAAATTTATAAAACTGTTTCAAAGCGAGCCACATTTATTGGAGATTAATTAATGGTTTATTACAAAAAAGTCACATTTTTTATTTTATAAAATACTAGCTGCAAGGCCCGCCTTCGGCGGCCCTCTTGCTAGCCAGGGGGCACGCCCCCTGGACCCCCAGCCCTCGAACCCTCCCCCACTCCCACCCACCACCCCCCGAAACCCACTCTGCACCCCCAACCCCCGTCCCCACACCACCACCACAACACTCCATTCCGCATCCTAACCCACTCACTACCACCCCCAAACCCCCTCCAGCACACCCACCCCGCACCCGTTCCCAACATTCGTCCCCACACCACAAACCGCACCCCATCCACCCCGCGCCCTCCAACCCTGCGCACCACACCTCGCTTAGCCCCCTGGACCCCACCCCCGCTATGCCACCTGGACTCCACCCCGCACCACCCCCTTCACCCCCACCCTACTCCGTCTCACTCCTCACCCCACCCCCGTACCTACCCTCCGCACTCAGTTTTTGCATTTCTAGCCTTCTAGTGACCCACAGATTATGTATACAAAATTTGGTTGAGTTTGCTCCAAGGGCAAGAATTTACATTTTTTTACCCCCCCCTTTTGGGTGGTTTTTGGGGGAAACTTTTTTAAACAAAAGTTGTCAGAAATCACATCCCCTACAACTTTGTTTATCATCAAATTTGGCGTAGGGTTAATAGTTTAGGAGTTATTTGATAATTTTCATTCATGCGCCCCCCCAAACCCCCTTTTAGAGTTAAAATATCAAAACGTTATATAGCTAAAAACTTAAGTTAGAAGACACCTGATACAAATATGAAATTTTATAATAATCCCTTAAGCCGTTTTGACGTGAATCGTGAGCAACTTTTCGCGGAAACCACTGAAACAGACAGACAGACAGACATACAGGAATTTTGTTGAGGGTGTTTTCGTTCATAACTTTGCTTGAAACGTGTGCAACCAAAATTTGGCTTGATTTGGAGCAATGTACAGACAAAACCTTAATATTATATATATAGATATATGAAGTAACATATATTTTTTGCTCTACTTATAACATTACAAATTACAAATTAATTAAATTTTTTTATTATCATTTCTTTTTAATTTAATTATACAGGGTGGGGCATAAAAATCTACCACATTTTGAAGAGATATAAAAAAATGAAAAAATTAACTAGAAAAAAACTAAATATATTTTTGAAAATAAAATAAATGAAATTTTTTTTTAATGTATTTTAAACATTATCAGACAAAAAAGGGGGCAGTCAAAAAAATTCTAGCCCTTCTGATCAAACTCAACCAATATAGTATACATATTCTGTGTCCACAGAAGACTAGAAATGCAAAAACTAACCAAATTTTGTATACTTATTTTGGTCGAAAGGGTTAGAATTTTCATTTTTGACCCTCCCCCATTTTGGGTGGTTAGTTTTTGCATTTCTAGCACTCTGGCGGTCCACAGAATATGAATACAAAATTTTATATAAAATTTGGTTTATTTTGATCGAAAGGGCTAGAATTTTCATTTTTGCCCCCCCCCCCCCCGCCCACCCTTTGTCTGATAATGTTTAAAATACATTAAAAAAAAATATTTTATGTTCTTTTCAAAAATATATTCAGTTTTTTCTAGTTAAATTTTTTCATTTTTTTTATACCTCTTCAAAAGATGGTAGATCTTTATGCCTCACCCTGTACTTTTTAAAATCAGTATTATTCAAAAGGGTTCAAGAGCCGCACGAGATTGACTGAAGAGCCTCATGCGGCTCACGAGCCACGTTGTGGCCACCTCTGGCCTATTTGTTGCTCCACACATGAAGAATCTGGCGGCACACTAAAGTTCCGGGGCACAGTGGTTGAGAATCTCTGTTCTAGACTTTTGAACCAAACTCAGCCAACATCAGTAAACTCTAGTTGCCACAAATATATTCAGTGAAACGAGTTTTAACTAGTAAGAACCCGTTCTTACTAAAAACGGGTTTTTACTGGAACAGATATATTAAATAAAAACAATTCCTAAGTTTAGAGGGTCTGTAACATTAACCAGAGGACAGCCTCATTGATTTCCTCATATTATTTTAAATTTTGGATAGTATCAATTTATAAAAAGTAAGAAAACAGCTGATTTAGTCTAAAGTGAATTGATACCTTATTATATAATAAATGATCCTGAGTGAATATAAAATTCAACTGAAGTTCAGGACGGAGGTTTAAACTTGAACAGATGTTTCTTGTTCTTGATTAGAATGTTCTCGAAGATGGATGAATTCATCACTAGACAAATTAAATACAAGAGAGATTAAATTTGATGTTCATTTTTTTATCTAGTATTTAATTTTATATTTATCTTCATAAATAGGTAATGTTTGTTATTCAACACCATTTTATAAATAAATAAAAATATTTAAAGTCTGATTTTGATGTGTTATTGAAAATAAATTTTAAAAGCCTATTTAAGTATAGATTCTTAAGGTATTTGTTTCGCGACAATACTAGCAAAAAGTTAATGCTAGAGTAAATAGAACAGACAATAGGGATTCATAATTCATAAGCCCAAAACTTTTTGATGTTTATGTACTACTACTAGCCAATCCCGTGCTCGTTTGAAAAATTTGGCACCATTGTAAGAGATTGAATATTTTTATATTAAAATGACAGATAAAATACATTTTAAATTTCTATAAAAATCGTTTTGTTATTTTTTAACAAATGTAATCAACGCCTACGTTACACCTTATGAAAATTATAATTTTGAAAAAATCTAGCACATGCATCTTTCGCTGGTTAAATAAATGCGCTGTTGCCAAATTGTTTTTAGTCTAAATTTTTCATTATACATTTTTCATTATTTATTCCTTATTATCTCAGAAACTGTTTTGTAACTATGAATCAAAATTGTCTTAAAAAATGTATTGGTTATTGTTTAATGTTGGTTTAGTTTTTTATAAAAATGGTAAGAAGGGTTTCTTAATTATAATTAAATATGTATGTAAATTTTCCGATATCCCGTATAGTGCAATGTATAATAAGAGTCTGAAAAACTCTATTTTTCAAATTTAATATCTTCGGAACTGTATTGTTCATAAATTTCGTTTTGCCACCAATCGATGCAGAAGTATTTAAATAATAATCTGTCTAAATTTCAAAAAAATCTTAAGAAAACGCATTTGGCGGAACAACTACCTTAATCTAACAAAAAATCGGCCCCCCTTTAGACTTCAAGCCCTGAAAACCTAGATCCGCCCCTGGGGCAGTATTTTTGAATATATAAGCTAAATGTCTAGTTTTATCTTTCTAATATGTGTATATCTTTAATGACAAAAATTAAGGTGACCAACTATACTCATTTACTGAGTTTTGTACTCTTTTTTCGCAAACCGTACTCTTTTCAAATCCTGTACTCTGAAAGTACTCATTTGTATAATTTTATACTCATTTGTATTTCTAAAACATTTTTTTAGATTATTTTATTTCAATTTTTAAAAGAAGTTAAAATTTTTTATAAAATTTGCTATATCGAAGAATGGATAGTGAACTTTAGAGCATTGAATTGTTTCAAATGGACCCTTCTAATCTAAATAGTAAAATTGAATGGAAAGAAGTTTCTTCAGCAGTCGAATTTGTAATGAAGGAAGTAAAATATATTGTTTTTAATGACAATTTTCTGTTTGAAGAAAATCGAAGAGTAAATTTATATTTAAATGAAGAAAAATTGAAGAAATGGAACGATGAGAAAATAGAACTTGACAAAAGATGGGTAGAAATCTTTCGGCATTTTAGAGTAGAACATATCCCACAAAATTTAAAAGTTTTAATAGAAATTTCCTTATGTTGTCCAGGCACTAATGCTGCTGTTGAAAGGGTATTTTTTTTTTTTTTTTTAATGCAATCGAATGCAAGAAGGGGTGCACCAGTAAAGATGCAGCCCCTATGGATCTCGAAAGACCCTTGCATTACCGAAGAGAAGGGAAAGTTGATTAAGTGAGAGGGTGTAGACGTAGGTGTCTATGCACCCCGGTTTTGAAGGTTTGAAGATTATAGGTGCTGGGAAAGATAGAGGCTGGGAGAGAGTTCCAGTTCCTTGAAGTCATGGGGATATATGTATTCGCGAATGAAGTGGTCCGGCACTTTTATAATTTGACCGCGAGAGAGTGTTGGGAGTCGGCAAAACGCGTGCTACGTGCAAAGCATGCTTTGGGGGAATTATTGATTTTATCTCATCAGAGCACCTGCCGTGATAGTATCTATAGAAAAGGGAAAGGGCAGAGACATTTCTTCGATGAGCCAGCGAGTCGAGGGAGTCGGTGAGGGTAGAATCGTCAATTAGCCTGACGGCTCGTTTCTGAATTGCATCCAGGGTAGCAAGAGAATATTTTGAGGCTCCTCTCCATAGATGAGAGCCGTATTCGAGACAGGGGCGGATTTGGGCCTTGTAGATGGTGAGAAGTTGTGGGGGTTTGTAAAATCGCTTGGACCTGAATAAGAAGCCAATCTTCCTTGCTGCAGATTTCGCCACAGAGGAGATGTGTTCATTCCAAGACAGGTCAGATGTGACTGAGACGCCCAACATGGATAGGCTGTCACACATTTTTAGGGTATTCGAATCGAAGTGAATATCAGGGAAATGTTTATTTTAGCGCCTAGAAATTAGACAACATTGAGTCTTATTTGAATTAAAGTTAACTAAATTTTGAGAGCCCCATTTATTCAGTTTGTCTAGGTCGAGAGTAATTGAGGAGGCAACATTGATTCGATTATTCGGGAGTGAGGGTTTGCTGTTTAGAGTGCTATCGTCGGCGTAACAATATATTTCGATATCAAACTCACAAAGAAGGAAAAAAACACTTTTTTCATGCACAATTACAATACTTGACCATACACTGTATGGTAAAATAAAAAATGTTAAAAATAGTTTCTTTCCATAAGAACAATATTAAATTTTGTTTGATTTTTCTCTGCCCTGTAAAATTTCCTTGTTGTGAGTTAGCAGGTTTACACTCTAAGGCGACTATATTTCTTACATATTTCTATGTTTATTTCCATTAACCAGAGAGAGGACAGCCTCATTGATTTCCACTTATTATTATAAATAATTTTTGATAGTATGCATTTATAAAAAGTAAGAAAACAGCCGATTTATTCTGAAGTGATTGGCTAACCTTATTATATAAATAAATGATCCTGAGTGAATATAAAATTCAACTGAAGAAGCTGCGATGGATTCTCTTTCAGGAAGGAGGTTTAAACTTGAAGAAATGTTTCTTCTTCTTGACCAGAATTCTCTCGAAGATGGAGGAATTCATGACTAGACAAATTAAATACAAGAGAGAATAAATTTGATGTTAATTTTTCTAGCTAAAGTATCTAATTTTGTATTTATCTTTGTATTTGTCATTCAAAACAATTTTATAAATAAATAAAAATATTTAAAGTCTGATTTTGATGTGTTATTAAAAATGAATTTTAAACAGCAATTCTCAATCTAACAGGGTCCCCCTTTGGACTTCAAACCCCGAAAACCTAGATCTGCTCGTGGGGGCAGTATTTTTGAATATATAAGCTAAATGTCTAGAGTTTTATCTTTCTAATAATATGTGAATATCTTTAATGATAAAAATGCTTTATAATTAATTTGTCTAATGAAGTGAAATTAAGGTTAAACAATAATTAAGTGTTTTATTCAAGTGTCCTGTTTCCCATTAATTGAATGTTCAACAACTTACCAAATAAGATAATTAGAAATAAAATAAGTTATCAACGAAAAAGGGATGTTTTGTTTAAATAATAAGAATAAATAAATATTCCTCAATATTGTTGACAACATGAATCACGGCGAGTTTGATGCTTTGATGGTCGTCTAATATGTTCATATACTTATATTTCGATATCAAACTCACAAAAATATAATTTTAAAGAATATATTAATAAATTAAATATAAAGTCACTTTAATTTAATTTTAAATGTCATTTGAGTTTCATGAAAACGTCCGAGAGCAGAGAGCGAGCTCGTGTCGAATAACAAAGATGGCGGCGCAAAATTTGAATTTTTCATTCTTTGTTGAAAAACTATTCTCAAATTCTAATTTTTTTTTATTAAACTTTGAAAATATTTATAGCGAGGGTACTTATAAATAAGCTGACGTGTTCTGATGTGGCCATCCACTTGACTTTACCATACAACCTGGCCCCTCTCCTTATATTTAATATTTAATTAAATTATTTATAATCATGTAGGGGAGGGAGTTTTTGTATTTTTAGATTACTCTGGGCCCACTGATTATGTATACAAAATTTAGTTGAGTTTGGTACAAGGCCCTAGATTTTCATTTTTTGAACTTACACCCCCCCCCCCCGACACCATTTTGGGTGGTTAGTTTTTGCATTTTTAGACTTCTGGGCGCCCACTGATTATGTATACAAAATTTGGTTGAGTTTGCTCAAATGGCCTAGATTTTTAATTTTTAACCCCCTCCCCTCCACCCCCTTAATTTTGGGTCGATATGCACCAAAATCTAATCAGCTCTTAATCTAAATGGACCAAAACTACGTGTAAAATTTGGTTTCGATATTCGCACTAGTTTTTGAGCTAGTTCGTCCACAAAATTTGGTAACGCACAGACTAACTAACTAACAAACATTTTGACAAAACAATTATTTTTTTTGTTAATTTGAAGGATTGTTTTTTTTTTTTTTTTTAAATATAACCTTGTTACAGAGAACATTAGGTCATTAGGCCAAACAAAATACATAAAATTACATAAATATATATACATTACATTATGAAGAAAGTATTACAATGTTTTTTTTACAGTTCAATAAATCAAAGGATATGTAACAAACTAGATGGTAGAACATTAGTCATACATAATATAAAAATTTTATGAGATAGCTTTTTTAACAAATTATAATACATATATTTATAGTAATTACTAATAAATAATAGACAAAATCAGAGTCTGAACTCTTAGATTAACCAATAATAAATAAATATAAAAAAGAAAAATCACAAGTTTTTACATTCTCGTCTTATTGAGATAATGAATTTATAAAACAACTTTAAATTATTCGGGTTTTCAAAGAAATATTTTAGAATAAGAAGCATATTGGTTGGATGCACCAATAATTTGCCATTTGATTGAAAAAATTTTCGACTTTATTTTTTATTCTTGCGCAACCAAGAAAGAAATGATTAAGATCACCAACCTCACCGGAATCGCACACACATAATGGGTTCTCTCTCAAACCCATCCTGTGTAAATACTGGGGGGTGATCGTGTGACCCAACCTTAAACGGATTATTTCCACAATCAGACCTCTAAACAAAGGGCAGGAATCATACCAGGGTCTACGTGGTATTTTCGGCATTATACAAAAAAGATGTCTGCCTTTGGATTGTGCAGACGACTCCCAATAGCTCTGCCAATCAACGTAAGCTCTTTTCTTAATACGATTTCTCATATCAGACTGATTATCATTAAGGTGATGAAATATCCCATTGGAGACTGCGTCCTTGGCGAGGCGATCTACAATGGAGTTATCCGAGATTCCACAGTGTCCCGGTATCCAAAGGAAATTCACTAAAATTTTTGAGCGAGATAGGATTTCGAGGTTGGAAATGATCTCCGGAATTAATGAAGGTGTATAATTACCTTTATTAAAACATTCTATTGCTTTTAGAGTGGACTTAGAGTCTGAACATATGATGTAATTTTTATCTCCAAGGGATTTGATTATATCAAGACTTTGTAGAATGGCATATTCTTCAGCTTTGTAAATAGATGTATTAATTGAGAGTCTGATCATTTTACTAAATTTATTTTTAGGGAACCAAATCGCACAACCAGTCCCTGAGTCCATCTTAGAACCATCGCAAAATGAAGGATTGTTTTTGTGACAACAAAAAATTTAAATCAAGTCACTTAAGTTCTGGAAGAATTTTAATAGAAAACAATTATTATCTCGAAAAATACAATTTTTTCGCTGTTCACTTATTAGAGCTTTTTTTGTAAAGCAAAATGCCATGGTTTCGCTCAATTTTTATAATTAAAATAGTTTAAGCCGTTTTTGAGATATTTCTCGAAAAAACTAAGCAAAATAACACTTTTCTTCATGCACGATTACAATACTTGACCATACCCTGATATATGAAAAAGTAAAAAAATATCACTGAAAAACAGAAATGTTAACACGTGCACTTCCAAATATGTTAACTATACTGGTAAGCTTATCTTTTTATTGTTTTATTATTATTATTTATTATTTTTTTTATCTTGTACTACTATTAAAAAAAGCAATTTTCTTGCATTATTACTTTACCATACAGGGTATGGTCAAGTATTGTAATAGTGCATGAAAAAAAGTGTTTTTTTTCCTTCTTTTTTTCGAAATATCTCAAAAACGGCTGGAACTATTTTGATTGAAAAAATTGAGCGAAACCATGGCATTTAGGTCTAAAAAAAGCTATTATAAGTGAACATCGAAAAAATTATATTTTTCGAGATAATAATTGTTTTGTCAAAATGTCTGTTAATCTAGTCTGTGCGTTACCAAATTTTGTGGACGAGCTAGGTCTACTAAACTAGTGTGAATATAAAAACCAAATTTCACACGTAGTTTTGGTCCATTGAGATTAAGAGCTGATTAGATTTTGGCGCATATCGACCCAAAATTAAGAGGTGGATGGAGGGGGCGTTAAAAATTAAAAATCTAGGCCATTTGAGAAAACTCAACCAAATTTTGTATACATAATCAGTGGACTCCCAGAAGTCTAAAAATGCAAAAACTAACCCCCCACCCCTACATGATTATAACTAAATTTTAAGGGCCAAATTGTATGGTAAAGTCAAGTGGATGGCCACATCAGAACACGTCAGCTTATTATAAAGACAAGAGACAAAATTCTATCTATTATGGAATTGACACTGGTAAGATCGAGAAGGGGTTATCATGGATTGTTAAATTTAACTATTATAATAAAAATTTAAATTTCAAAAATAACTATGAGAAAATTGAAAGATATTAATTTGCCGATGGTAATAGATTCAAATTTACTAGAAAATCATAAGATGGTGTCATCTATTAAATCCGATGGAATGGAATATTTTTAATTATATCTCAGAGGGGCTGTTTTTCACCCCCCGGGAATCGAACCCGAGTGCCAGTAACACCTGGCCAGGTGGCCCGGATTGCTGTTACTCGGCACTCGGGTTCGAATCCCGAGGGGGTGAAAACAACCCCTCTGACATATAATTAAAAATATTCCATTCCATCGGATTCAATAGATGACACCATCTTATGTTTTTCTAGTATGAGAAAATTGTCAGAATATATCAATTTTATAATTTTTAAAAATTTGAAAATTAAAAAATAAAAAATTTTCAAATTTTTAAAAATTAAAAAAAAAAAAAAAATATAATTGTCAATATCCCACCGATCAGATATCAGATCCGTCTTAAAAATGGTTAAATAAATAATACAAATTTGAGATAAGAATTTTTTTTTAATTTAAATTTTTAAACAAAAAAAAAAAAATTGAATTGACCTACCTACTTAACAACAATTTTAATAATTTTTTCTAAAAAAAAATACATAAAAACAAAAATTTTGAAAAAATGGTCTATTTTGGTGAAATTTTCAAAAAGTTATGACCAAAAAAAAAATTTCAAAAGAATTAAATTTGTAAAAATTCGCATGCATTTCAAGCATAATTGAGGAATTTAAAAATAATTTCTATTGCCCTTATAACCTTATATGAAAAGTGTTTTCGCAAATTTAACATTAAAAAAAAAATTGTTTTTTTTGATTTAACTGAGTTAGTAACTGACAATCAGTTAATATTTAATTACATCACTTGTAATCGTATTTGTTGGTTAAATGAACTCTGTGTGTGTCTGATAAGCCAGCCAATCAGAAATGACCAGCTCTGATGCATTTTGACCCCCCATAGCGAAATTCCGATGGCCCTATTGAATAACCCTATTGATTGTTTTTTAACAAGATAAACTAATAGACGAGATAACCTCTCGAAATCAAAACACAAAAACAGATTTGTAACTTATTCTTATCTTTGCCAAAGGTCAGTTGGTCAAGGTAGAAGAAGAACAAACAGCTGATTGATCAATATGGCCCTTAAAAAAATTAATAAAAAACCTTCAATACTATCTTAGTCTATGGTAATAGTTCAGGTTTCTCTTAATTTACACTTATCTTATACTAATAAATGAGCAATTCTTGGATATATACAGTAGTACCTGGAGCCACTTTTTGATTCAGTTAAAAGTTATATATCATGGGTGGCCAATAACCTTAACTTTGGGAGCCGCAAATTTATCAAACTGTTTCAAAGCCAAGGGCGGATCCAGGGGGGAGGGAGCGATCGCCCCCCCCCCATAGAGGCCCGTGCCTGGCAAAAAAAATTTTGTACAAAAAAAAACATTTTTTTTTATTTTTTTTAATTTTAAAAATTGAAAAAGAAAGTTTTATGTTGTGTGTGTGTGTGGGGGGGGGGGGGGCGGCGTCTCTGACCCCCCCCCGCTTGGACAATTCGATCGCGACACACTTCCGAGATAAAAAGTAGATCTTATATTATACATCGGGCACCTTATATACATTCACCCCCCCCCCCATAAAAAATTCCTGGATCCGCCCTTGTTCAAAGCGAGCCACATTGTTTGGAGATTAATTAATGGTTTATTAAAAAAAAGACACATTTTTTTTTTTTTTTTATAAAATATAAATGAAGTATCATATATTTTTTGCTCAACTTACTTATAACATTACAAATTACAAATTAATTTAATTTTTATATTATTATATTTTTAATTTAATTATTATACAGGGTGGGGCATAAAATCTACCACATTTTGAAGAGATATAAAAAAATGAAAAAATTTAACTAGAAAAAAACTAAATATATTTTTGAAAAGAAAATAATTGAAATTTTTTTTTAATGTATTTTAAATATTATCAGACAAAAAAAAAGGGGGGGGAGTCAAAAAAAAATTCTAGCCCTTTTGACCAAACTCAACCAAATTTTGTATACATATTCTGTATCCACAGAAGACTAGAAATGCAAAAACTAACCAAATATTGTATACTTAGTTTTTTTCGAAAGCGTTAGAATTTTTATTGTTGAGTGGTCAATTTTTGCATTTCTAGCCCTCTGGGGGTCCACAGAATATGTATACAAAATTTGGTTGAGTTTGGACGAAAGGGCTAGAATATTCATTTTTGACCCCTCTCCTCCACTTTGTCTGATAATGTTTAAAATACATTAAAAAAAAAATTTATGTTCTTTTCAAAAATATATTCAGTTCTTTCTAGTTAAATTTTTACTTTATCCAATGCGAAGCATGGGAGAAAGTATTGCAATCGGTCGCGCGGTAAGCGCGACTTCAAAGGGTCCTCAGGTAAAGCCTACGGAACCCATGGATTCAATTAAGGTCACAAATTGAAGTATTCAATGAGATTGAATTTTAGCACGTGACGGTTTTTTCCAAAAATTACCTGGAATCTCGTCGAGAGGCTAAAAAGTGCCATTTTTTTGGAAGTGCGTGGGGATGGATGGATGGATGGATGGATGGATGGATGTGTGTGTGTGTGTTATCGTTTTTTTCGTCCACGATTTTTTCCACACCTTTGCGCTGATTGAAATGAAATTGAAAACCTACCATTAGTTTAACAAAATGAAGCGCTGATTAGTTTTTGGTACATATCGGTCCACAAACATTAGTACTTTATTTCAGTACTTTTTTAGTTTTTTCTAAATATCTTGAAAATGACTTAACCAATTTTGATGAAATTTAATATCCTAATTAAGTACCTTGGGGACCACAAATAAGGTTAAATAAAGTTTTTAGTAAAATTATATTTTAAAGTACTTTACTCAAGAACATATTAATATTTCAAATGAATTTGGATAAAGTTTAGCAACGATCCGTTGCAGTTTATTTCATTTTTTTATACCTCTTCAAAAGATGGTAGATCTTTATGCCGCACCCTGTACTTTTTAAAATCAATATTATTCAAGAGGGTTCAAGAGCCGCACGAGATTGACTGAAGAGCCTCATGCGGCTCGCGGGCGCACACGTTGTGGCCACCTCTGTTATATATTAATATTATTTTTAATTTAAAATTCTGATAAAAACCACCACCGCTACGCCTCCTGGACCCCCGCCCCGTACCATCCCCGCACACAGCACCCCCACCACGCCCCCTGGACAACCACCCCCGCGCACCGCACGCCCGCTATGCCCCTTGGGGATATCGAATTTCGATTTTTCCTTCATAGCTTCTTCAAAAATGATCCAAATTCAAAATATTATTTTTATTTTTTTTTGCATACTTTTTAGAAAAATATACAAAAATATTATTTAAAGTGTTTTTATATGACATTTTTGAGTTTTAAAATTTTAATCTTATTTTTGAAACTGTATGTACCTATACTTTTCGATTTTTTTTTGATAAATGAGCCGTTTATTTTGACTCCAATTTTGAAAAAAATGAGTTAATGACAGATTTAGTTAGTCATAGATGTCTTCTTTTCAAATTTATAATATCATAGCCAAAGGTATAGTAAAAAATAAATAATTTCATAAGAACTTGGTTTGAATAATCAATATTTGCGGACATTTTGGGAGATTTTTTTTTGAACACCTTCAATAAACTCTTTATAAATTTATTATAAAAAGTCAACAAATTGTCATAAGCTTGATATTTCTATGGTTAGTTTAAATTAAATTCATTAAAAAGTAATTTTTCATGAAAAAGCGGTTTTATTGAGAAAACTTGATGTTTTAGGTATAGGGACATGGTATATCGTCTTAAAGCATTTTTCTTCATCTTTCAATTTATTGAGTAATATACAGGGTATCTCATTTGAAAAAACGAACTTTTGACCCCTTTTATGAATAACGGAAATAATAGTAATCTTAGCTCGCCCTGTATATTATGGAGTCGATTTCTTGGCGTAAATTAAATACGTCGGATGTTTCTAAACTACCACCAAAATATCAACTTTTCTTGAATTGAGAGCACCAATTTATTTAAGTTTACTTAGGGCCATGTTTTGGACCATATTTAACACAAATTATTTTTTATCTCGAAAATCGATAGAGATAGGTATAGGACAATATTAACAAAAAAGTATTTTAATAAAAGGGCGGTTCTAAAAACGTGTTAATATACGGGGTGTTCTATTAAAAAAATAAAGTTTAATTTAAAATATTTTAAGGTGATAAATTTTCAGAAAAATCCTGCGTTCCGTTTTCCTTAAACGTCTAACGTGCCATCGACGGTGAATCACCCTGTATATACTAGTATAGTCGCTAATTTATCCGAATATTTTGTACAACTTTGCTTCTCTCTTTTGTTGTTGTTGTTGTTGACTGTCAACATTGTCCATGTGATTTAGTATTGTATATAGGTAGGTTATTTACGTAGATATTGAATAAAAAGAAGGAGACAATATCGGATCAAGATCCGATTGATTTCCGACAACAACATTCCATGCATGTCCCAAGGACAAACAACCCGACCCAACAACACCCCACCCCTCAAATCAGCTATTCCTGGGATTCCCTTCCCCACGCTCCCACTCAAGAACATTCCACAAAGTTGGAATAAATATTTTACCTAATCGATCTATCTATGTATATATACATATACATTTTAAATATTAAATCGTTTCCTGAGACAACCAATGACGTCACACAAGGTGAACTTTTGTATTAAATTAACGGAAATGTGTATATTATCGTTTTGTCGAATGGATATAATGTGGGAAAATATTCTAATAGATGAGAATGAATTAGAGATAAAAGAGAAAAAATAGTTGGTCCCCAACAAGGGACGAATTTTCATTAGACTATATTTTTGTTTTTTTGCAAAAAAAATTTAAATTATTTAGGATTCCCTTATTTTTTTTTTTAACAAGTATTTTAATACTTTTTTAAGGAACTTTTGATGTCGATTCTAAGTAAGACATTTTAAATAAGAGTTAATTAAAATATAACCTACCTAGTAATCGTCGGATTTTTTTTAAGACGATAAAAATGACGTTCTAATAAATAATTTTATTCGAAATTTGTGATTTTCATTATCCTGAGAGTTCTATATCACTCCGTCTTCAATCGAAAATACCCTATATGATAATTGAATAAATTTCTTAATTTTAATATATGATAATATTTGAAATGAACTATTAGTGGGTTTTAGAAATTAAAAAAAAGAAAACAATTAATTATAATATTAAAAGGAAATTGAAAAAATTTCAATTATAAATTTTTATTGACACACCCACCTGTGAATAATTACTTTAATTAAGATAAATAACCAATTAAATTAAAGTTACTCGAAGATGAGACCGCTAACAGATCGATTTGTTGACCCAAAAAACCCTTAATCCGTGATTTTTATCGAAATCTCAAGACTTTTTTTTCAGAAACCGATTCTATATATATTAGGGTGTCCGTTATTTACCTAGTTGATTTTTTTTTTTGCAGTGCCTCCTAAATTTTTAGCTTATGGTCTAAAATAAATATCAGAGCAAAAATAGTTCTTAATATTCATATTAAACCATGCCCTAAAGACGAATACATTTCCCATTTAAAAAACATGGGATTTAGCAACTTTTTACATTTAATTTCTTTTCTTTTGGACAGGTGAACATATAGAAACGAGAAATACATATTCTTGTAGGAAATTGAACGCTCTACAAGAAAGGTTTCTTATGATTTTTTGATAAATTCACTTCTTCAAGTGTTATTCGAAGTTAAAATAGAAGATCCAAATACATGCAATGTAATACATTATTTTGGATTCTTCAAAAAATTTTTCTCAATTTTTGATTATAATACAGTCAGAAATAGATATTTTTCGAAGTAAATGACTAAAATTTAATCTAAATAATGATAATTTCCCCGTAAAAGAAAGTAAATCTAAATATTTACTATAAGTTCAACTTTAACTTGTTTTTTTTTTTTTTTTTTTACTACTATTATCCATTGATTTATTTACATAAGAAAGAACAAAAAAAAACAAAAAAAAACAAGAATGTAAAATTACAAATTTTTAATTAAGCTTCAAATTATATCTTAAATTACCTTACAATTTATATCTGAATGTTGTAATATTTTTGTACTTAATGTTTTGATGACCAAATGTTCTAACGGACAAGGAGAATTTACCACTGCTCGAAGCCCCTAAAAACTTAGTAAATTGGATATTGGATTGTATCTAACTTTCTAAAATTTGCCTCGTGATCCCGGCTTCTTTCCTTCTACTCTGTTCTTTTCACGATGGATGCGAGGCCAGCCCATACAGGCCCTTAGGGGACCTTCTGGTGTATCTCTTTCTAACATCAATAATATTAAAAAAAAAACTTTAACTTGTAGTAAATTTTTAGATTTTCTTACTTTTTACGAGGAAAACTTGCCATTATTTAGATTAGATTTTTTGTCATATATTTCGAAAAATATCTATTTCTGACTGTATTATAATTAAAAATTGAGAAAAAATTTTGAATTGGAAAATAATGTATTACATTGCATGTATATCTATTCCCCTAATGTGTTTATTTGGTTTCGAAACGTTGTATACTCTGGATAAAACTACACCTAATCTGTTCTGTTTGTGATTTAATAATTCGAAACTTTAGAACAATATTTGTGCTTCATTAACTTAAATAAGTTAAGAGAGTTCAATGTACTTTGTCAAATATCAAATAACTTGATGTTTTCCAAGAAATTGCTTTTAAATCGATTATTAAATTCGATATATAGGTATATAACAGAGGGGATAATAATTTAGAAAAATAAAACGAAAGTTAAATTTGAGAAAAGATTTGCCTCAAGCGAAATCTTTTGCTCTTTAAACATGCCGTTTATAATTAAAAACAAATTATTTGGTGATTATTTTTCATTTAAATTATTTTATTCGTAATGTCTTTCGCTCTCTTATAGTACGTTTTGCCAAGTAAAGACTTCATTTAATCATCTTTAAATAAATTTTCAAATCGAAATATATAATATAATAATGTATTTGTTATGAATTATTAGAGGTTTTAAAATAATAAAAAAATAAATAAATAAAAATGAAATTGAAATTTTTTTCTTTTCTTTTCATCATAATGTCTTAAAATATCATTAAAATCATTCAAAAAAAATTGTTTTTTTTGCATTTTTTAAATGGAAATTTTAAAATTAGAGAGCCAAAAATTTAATAATTTCTCCGAATTAGAAATACATGTCAATCATCAAACGAACTTTTCGCCCAGATGACATACAGACAGATATAAAAATAATTCACAAAGAGAAACAAAGAGGTTGTCCTCTGCTTGATGCAAATAAACATACACACATATATATCGAGATGATATTTCTGTATATATATATATATATATCATTTATTTGTTTGAGACTATCGTTTCGAAGCACTCTGGTCTTCATCATCAGTCTTTTTTAATTATAAATATTATTTTTCATGGAGATCCGTACCGTCAATGGATAAGAATGACAAATTTTCGATCTTTAAAAAACTATAGATGGTGAGCCAGTTATTAAATTAAAATCAACTTCCAGGTCACATATCATATTTAAATCAACTCAAGACGTGATTAATTTCTTCGGCTAGGCAAGTACGCTCTTATTCGGTCCTAGTAAATGGGCAATTTTGAAACCAGCGAGCCAAGAATGTATACCTGTAATCTCCCGAATTAGAAATACATAGTCAATCATCAAACGAACTGTTTCGCCTCATGTTCGTCCTGACAGACAGCTACAGAAATGAGCTCACAGAGATGAAACATGGAGGTTGTCCTCTGCTTGATACAAATAACATACAGCATCGTGATATTTTTTGCGAGGAAATAGATTTATCTAAATAAGTGGGATCGTGTGAGGAGGAGAATTATTATATCATTTTTTTAAATTTGGGATCGATATCGATATTAGGCTCCAAATGTTTAAGAGACGATCAGGTGTTGCCGAATGACTTGGTGCTCCAGCATCAGTCTTGGCATGAGAAACTCATAAGGGCATGGGTGTCTTAAGTCTTGCGATGTTCGTATCATCAAAAAATAAGAATAACAAAATTTAGATTTTTAAAAAATTATAAAAAAAGTGGCAAATTATTAAAAAAATAAACAAATAATATATAAAATATAAATCAAATAAGATGTGATTAATTTTCTTCTTCTAAGAAAGTACACTCTTGTTCGCTCCTGGGTATCCGGACAGCGATTTTAAAAAATCAGAGAGCCAAGAACGCAATGATTATCTCCGAATTACTTGCTGTCAATCATCAAACGAACTTTTGCAGCCAGCTCAAGATGACACAGACAAGATATAAAAATAATTCACAAAAAGAGAAACAAAGAGGTTGTCCTCTGCTTGATGCAACAAACATACACATATATGTCGAGATGATATACCTGTAGTATGTGTATATATATATATGTATACGTATATACATATGTATATATATGTATATATATATCATTTATTTGTTTTGAGACTATCCGTTGCGAAGAGTTGGTGTTCATCATCAGTCTTTCGATTATAAATATTATTCTTCATGGAGCCCGTATCCTCAAAAAATGAGAACGACAAAATTTAGATTTTAAAAAATTATAAAAAAGTAGCAGAATCATTAAAAAAATAAACAAATAATGTATAAATATAAATCCAAATGAGATAGATTAATTTCTTCTTCTAAGAAAGTACACTCTTATTCGCTCCTAGTATCCGGATACAAATTTTTAAAAAATCAATCGTTAACGCATGATTTCACTACTCCATTGGCTCGCTGTAGTACTGGCTTCATCGCCATCTCAAATTATGCAGATTACAAAAATATATTGTTAGATTCATTCGAAGACTAGAGTAGGTGAATTGTTCAAGAAATCCATAGGGAAAGAGAACGTTGACTCGAGTTGATCACGAACTTCATCGATTCTACTTCGTGTCTTGAATTAATTTCTTCCTACTCGAGCTTTCAGCGATGAATCGACAGAATTTATTTTTGTAATCTGCATAATTTGAGCTGGCTATGAAGATCAGTATTACGTCGGGCCAATGAGTAGTGACACGCTTGTTAACGACTAATCTTGTTAAATTTTTAAAATTTGTATCCGGATACTCAGAGCGTGATCAGGAGTGAACTTTCCCGCTAATTTTATTTTCATCGACTATTTGTGAACAAAATTTTTGTCGTTCTCAAGGGTAGGTGAATTGAAAGAAATTGAAAGTAAGCAGAAGTAGAATCGAGTTTCATTTCACGAATCATCGTTTCTTTTCATATGGTTTTTTAAACAATTTTTCGTACTCGAGTTTTCGAATAGATCAATGAATATATTTGTCTCATACTCTCAGAAATTTTTGTTGACTTGAACTTTTTGCTTGGACAGCGTTTTTACTGGAAACTCTTAGATTTGTAGATATCCAGGATTTTCCATGACAGAACATGATCCATTTTTGTAAAAAATTTCATCTTTTTTTTTTCATAAAATGAAAACTACTCATCCTAGAAACTTTATTCGCGTTCCTCACTCTCGAGAAAATTTTGTTGGCGTTAACTTATACTTGGACCCCTTTTTTGTTAAAACTTTTAGATTTATAGATATTCAGAATTTTGGACTATAACTGACTAGTAGCGCACTTTTGCATTAGGTGGCGCTGCAGTCACGCACGGAGCAATACAAAACCAGACCATAGAGTAATATAGAGTGGAAGGCTACGGTATTTTTTATGGTAATGATGAGAGAAGGAGTTACACCAAAAAGGTGCAACCCCTAAAGGCCTGGGTTGGCCCCTCCATCGTGAAAAGAAGAAAGAATTTTATGGGTTGGGCGGGGGTCGAAGGTATCTGTGGATACGTGTCTTAAATAGCTGAAGGTTATAAGTCGCGGGAAAGATGGTGGCAGGGAGCGAGTTCCAGTCTCTGGAGGTCATAGGGACAAAAGAGTTGGCGAAAGCGCTTGTTCGACTTTTAACCAATTTGACAGCGAAGGGGTGCTGAGCGTTTGAAAACCGCGTGTTTCTCGCAAAGAGGGCATTAGGGGGATAATTGATTTCAGCTCGACTGAACAGACACCGTGATAGTATCTGTAGTACAGGAAAGGGCAGAAACGGTTCTTCGGTGAGCCAGGGAGTCGAGTGAGTTGGTTAGAGCCGGGTCTCCTATTAGTTTAATTGCTCGCTTCTGAATTGCATCCAGTGTAGCAAGAGAATGCTTGGAGGCACCCCTCCACAGATGAGAGCCATATTCGAGACAGGGACGAATTTGAGCCTTATACAGTATAAGAAGTTGACTGGGAGTATAACAGCGTTAAACCTAAATAGGAGACCAAGCTTGCGCGCTGCAGCTTTAGCAATATCGAGAAAAGCGCTCTCTAGCGGCTGTAGGGCGAAAACTCTTAGTTCTTAAGAGCTATCCAAAGATCATAGAACATTTAAAAGCCTTTGTCATCATATAAAAGATACATACCCTTTATGTTATATATATATATATATATAAGCGCATTTTTACCATTGATAATGTCACCAAAAAATTTGCCTCGAATAGAGGCGGGCTCTTCCGCCATTTTATTGCCCAATGCTTTCGCCCTGGACTCGCTAAAGAGCTCTGAAAACTCTCGTATACGCTAAAATACATTGGCTCATTATGGAGCCTTCCACTCTATATTACTCTATGGTCCAGACCTTTTTCAGACATATTAGTAGAGATTATTTTTTTAATTTTTATTATTCATTTATCATTCAAGAAATTTTATTAATTCACCGAAACTGATAGAAACAACGTGCTGAGTCTTGAAAAAGTTTAACTTTTCCTCTAATTTTGATTTCAATTTCCTTTATTTATTTATTTTTAATTTTAAAACCCACAAATGGTAGGTATTATATTTTTAAATTAAAAAATTTAACTCTACTACTACTATTTATAAAATTTTCAGAAATGTTCTTAAAAACTTTTTCTTTCGTTTTAACGTTAATAGAATGAAATAGAATTAAAAATGAAAAAGAGAGAGAGAGAGAGAGAGTGGGATGAAAATGAAACAATTTTTGTTTTATGTGTGTTTTTGCCATCTCATTGAAGAAAGTGGAGATAAAGAGAGAGACCACCTTTATCCATCCATTCTCTTATTTATCGATGATGATGCTTTTAATAACGAAAAAAATGATGGTGAAAAAAATTTAACCAGGTCAACAGAATTGCAACAACAGATGAAAAATAAAATCCGCATACGAAACAATAACGAATAAAAAACAAACAATCATTTTATTATGATTGATTATAATAATAATTGACTTTTAATTAAATTGGTAAATATCAACAGGTATCCACCGTCTTGTTTATTACTCTATGATGACGAAATTATCAGTTAAATAAATACAAAAATATTCTGTTTAATGAGAGTTTAAATTGATAAAAAATTGGTATATTCAATACAATAATTTAAACACAACTTTATTATGTTACTAGCTGACGGCCCGGCGTCACCTAGCCCCTGGCGGGGAGCGTCTCGTTTTATGGTTAAAATTTGTCCGCCTCCGTGGTGTAATGGTCAAAGTAACTGACTGGCAACCCGGAGGTCTCGGGTTCGATTCCCGGTTATACCCAGACATTTTTTCTGTTAGTATAGGATCGGGTAATAAAAATTAAGTGGAAGATAAATTTAACCGAATTTATCGCGCGGAGAATTTACCACTGCTCGAAGCCCCTAAAACCTTAGTAAATTGGATATTGAATTGTATCTAAGTTTCTGAGATTGGCTCGTGATCCCGGCTTCTTTTCCTTCTGCTCTGTTCTTTTCAGATGGAGGGGCCAGCCCATACTGGCCTTTAGGGGATCCACCTTCTGGTGTATCTCCTTCTCACATCAATATCATTAAAAAAAAAAAAAAAATTTATATAGATAATAGCTGACCCGACCACGCGTTGCTGTGACTAACTCTTATGCTTCACGCCTAAACCAAATAATTATAGAATAGGTATTAAAACAGTAAATGAATTATATATTACTTGTCAAAATTGTTCCCTTAACCAAAAATAATATTGACAGTTGAAAGATTTCCAAAAAGCTATTATCGGCCATCTTGTTTGTTTGCTTTTACCCCCAGAGAGGCGCTGGCGTTGTTTCCTCGAAAAAAATATTTTTACATGCCTCAGGTGTTGATATCTATAAAAACACTCGTGTATTTGAATGGAATGTTGTGTGAAAATTTCAAAGAAATCGGTGAAGAACTTTCGGAGATCCTTCAACGTATCACTTAAGCGTAACAGTACATTTTTATTTATATAGATTATTGTGTTTATTGTTAGAGAATCGCGTCTTTTTTTTGTTTAGAAATGATTAAAAAATTAAAAAAAATTGTATAATTGATTAATAAATAATTGGCTTTTAAATAAATATCAACAGGTCACGAGGGGGTGGGGGGTTATTAAGGGGCAAGGGGGGGTTAATGTAACTTATGTACTAGGGAAATTGGGCTTTATTTTATTACGTTAGTGTTAAATTAATCTGCTTCGCTATTTGTTGATGGGGTGGGTGTGTCCCTCAGTGTCTGATCCAAGTGGCACGTCCCTAGAATGGAGAATGAAATTTGAGGTGATGCGTGAAGGATGTAGGGAAATGGGCTTCCTGGTACTAATACTATAAATAATGTATACAGACCAGCGGTTATAGAGACAATGAGATGTTTTATTGATTGGTTGTACAATGCACTATGTATCCGTATTGCAGGCGAAGTCCTGAGAGGAGCCTCCGGTGTGGGTATGCTCGTTGTATACTCCTTATACTCGAGGAATCAGCGCGTAGGTGTGCGTGTCGCGCCTCCGTGTGTGTAGATGTATATATATACAAGACAGTAACTCTCCTATTCACTCCTGGCTCTTGAAGTCAATCACGGCGGGACTTGATAGCCTCTCTCCTTTCAAAACTGCGGAGCTTGAATATAAAAGTATTGGTGTAGATGTCTTCTGTGCACTTTGCTGGCAGTATATGCTCACTTGCTCGCCTCTCTGGAGACAAATCTGCGGAACTTGAATATAAGTATTTGTGTAGATGTATTCAGAGCAACCTCGATATCAGTATATGTGCACTCATTCGCTTCTCTCATGACAGACTGCGGAACTTGCTCATGTCAATGCTCTTCTCTGTTGTTAATCACCGGTCATTGCTACGCTTTCCCAGAACTCATAAGTTTCCCTTGTTTGATGATCAATTGATTGCCTCAATTAGACTTAATGATGAATAAAAATAAGAATTTAATTGATTAATTATGAAAATAAATTATGGTTCAACTCCAGGACCATTGCAAGGTATACACCACTTTGTTTATGTTACATGAATCGAATGATACATTTTTTCAATAGATTTGATAGTCTATTCATAAATCTAAAAATAAAAAAGTTATTTTCAGCCAACAAAATATGACAAAAACACTTGTGTAGAATTCCAACTCTATTTGTTGAAATAGTTTTTGTGTTAAATACATGTTTTTATAATGAGAAAAAATTTATCTCTATATTTTTTTATAAATATTATCAAAACAAAGATTTTTATTCGAAATTAACCTCATTATTAATAATTTTTTTATTAAAAAATTTGGTATGCAGAAGTTGTCACTCTGCAGAAAAACAAAAGATTTTTCGAAGATCAACAAGATAGATAAGTAGTCTCGAACTCCCTTAGAAGCTCGACATTTTTTAACTTCATTATACATAGCTGTTCTACTTTCATTTACCTACATATAAAGGTTTTTTTATTATATTAATTAAAGAATGTGTTAGTAATAAATGTCATGATTGAGGGAAAGACGAAAAATAAAGAGTTGGTTCGGAGTCGAAGGTACCTGCAAGTGCGGGTCTTGAACGATGGAAAGTATTATATATCTAGAAAGAAAGAGGTGCAAGGGAACTTCTCTCCCTAGAAGTCATAGGGATCAGCAGTTGGCAAATGCAATTGTTCAATTTGTATCGAATTTGTCACTATGAGGTTAAAAAATAAAAAATTAAAATTGTATTAAAAAAAACAATCATTTTATTATGATTGAATAATAATTGGCTTTTTAATTCAATTAGTAAATATCAACAGGTATACATTGTTTTGTTTATGCTATATGATAACGAAATAATTAATTAATTAATTAAAGAAAAAATTTTTAATGAACTTAAATTTATAAAAATAAAAAAAATTAAAATTAAGCCCCGTATCTTATTATATTAAACGACCAATTCTTGTATATATGTATAATGTATAGAGAATCGGTTTCTCGAAAACGGCTCTAAAGATTTGGATGAAATTCACGGGTTAGGGAGTTTTTGGGTTGAAATTTCGATCTGTCACTGTCTCATTTTCGGCTAAGTTGTTTTTGATGGGTTTTTTCGTTAATTGAAATAATTATTCACAGGTGGTTGTCTCGATAAAAATGTGTAATTACAATTTTATTCAATTTCCTTTTAATAATTAATTGGCTTTTTAATTTTATATCCCACTAATAATTCATTAAAATATTATTATATATTAGAATTTGCCAATTTAATTAATAGGAGGTATTTTTTTATTGATTATTAAATTATTAAAAATAATATTAATATATCATTTTGAACTGAAGTAAAAAATTACCGAGCAACGTTCGGTGTTCCAAGTACTGACTTATTATATTAAATGAGGTATTTTTAAATAAATTTATAATTTTTTCATTAATATGTAGGGGGCGAGATAAGCTTTTTACAATTCATCCCTGCCCGAGCACACATTTGTAGGATGCTGGTTTCACCCCCTTGGCTCATAGGGGTGAAATAACACACGTATTTATTAATAAAGATATATTTATTTACAAAAGGGGGGTTATACATTTTCGTGTCTAGGGGGTCATCGTCAAAACATCTTAAAACATCGTTAATTAATACATCGCTATTGGTTACTTAAATCAACAACCATCTTTAAGCAAATCCCGTATTCAACTGACTTCCAGTTGCAACTCAAATTACCCTCAGCAGCAACACTTACACATACACACATGCATATGAGTGTCAGCCGACACAAGTTGTCATAATATTAATTACAGAAAGCTCTTAATGGGGCACAATGGCTCGCTAAAAAGAAAGAATGCAGCCTCCCAGCCTAGATAGACAGCTGGCAAACATGTGTATGATCTTAAACTGAAATTAAGAAAATTCACTTAATTAAATACTTAATTAAACAATTAATTTCCCACAAATATATTAAAGAATAATGAACATTTTAACGAGAATTGTTTTGATCGCGCATTTTAAACAAGATATATATCGCGAGACTACTGCTGGTTGAAGCTATTGGAGTCTGCTGAGTCTTAAGTCTGGACCAAGACAGAATGAAAAAAATATGATCCATTTAGCTATAATCCAACGTCATTTTGCGTTTAGCCCGCATGACACTTGGATGGATCACCAAATGAATTTGAAATCTGAGATGTTATATATTTAATCTACCAGACTTAAGACTCAGCAGACTCCAATAGCTTCAACCAGCAGTAGTCTCGCGATATATATCTTGTTTAAAAAGCGTGATCAAAACAATTCTCGTTAATATGTTAATTATTCTTTAATATATTAATGAGAAAATTATAAATTTATTTAACTTCATTATTTCAAGTTAGAACTATATAAGTTCAGATATTATTTTCACTTAATATTTGACAAAAATCATCTGCATTCGATTCGCGATTGAATCAAATATAGGAAACATACGATTGAGGTCTTTTTTGTTTATACCTACTTAGGTACATAGAATTGTTTTCTCGAAAACGGCTCTAAAGATTCAGATATAATAACAACTGATTACAGGGTTTTGGGGTCAATAAATCGATCTGTCACGGTTCCATCTACGGGTAACTTTAAGTAAATTGGTTTTTTTCTTAATTAAAGTAATTATTCACAGGTGAGTGACGAGTGTGACAATAAAAATTATAATTAAACATTTTTTCAATTTCCTTTATTAATTAATTGTTTTTTTTTACACAATTTTGAAACTCACTTAATAGTTCATTAGAAAGATCATTAAATAATAAAATTAAGAAATTTAATTAATTAGTGGTATTTCCTATTGAAGACGGAGAGTGGTAAAACACAATCCTGAATTAATTCAAAAAGGTAGGTCAAAGAGATAATGAAAACCACAAATTCATCCAAATAAAATAATTTATTAGAACGCCGAGATATTCATCCTCTTAAAAAACACGACGATTCGGAAGATTGGGCCCTTCCTTCTTCAGGGTTTAAAATGGCCAAGGAAGAAGCCACCGTGTATATCTTATATTTATTAATTAAATGAGTAATTCTTGTATAAAAGTTGAAAAAAAATAAAAATAAAAATTGGACACATGTTATATGGCATTTTTTATTGTATACAATTCGTCTATAATACCACCTCTTAAAATATTTACTATTCCTCCTGAAATACCCTGTATATATATAATTGGTTTCTCGAAAACGGCTCTAACGATTTGGATGAAATTCACGGGTTAGGGGGTTTTTGGGTTGACAATTCGACAAATAATATTAATATATAGCTTTTAAGTGAAGCAAAAAAGTTACCGACCATCGCTCGGTGCTCCAGGGATTTAATATTATTATTAATTGCAATTAAGTTCAAAACTTCATGAATGCCTTGAAGATGGCCGGAGCGGGTCAAAACGTTGGCAAAAAATTAATTAAATTGCAAATAAAAATCGATCTTATTTACCTGAATTTTAAAATTAGAAATTTCTCAATTCTAGTAGTGGTTTTTTAATATTATAGTTTATTTCGAGGGGTGAACCGCGACCTAATATGCTTTACACCTACTTCTACTTGTACTTTCAAATATTTCTAAGTACTTCCAAAATACTTCCAAAGAGGTGTACACCTACTTCCAATCGCGGATCACCCCTCGGTTTATTTAGTCAAAAACGATTTTAATTTCCTCAAGTTGCAGCTCTGATATTTTCTGTTATTTTGATTTTAATGTGAAAGTTGATGAAATTCTAGAATTATTGAATAATAAGAGAGCAAATGAGCGGGCAAATAATAATTATTATTATTATTATACAACATAATATATACATAATATGTATATATAGAGGAGAGATTCGTCATCGATATCAGGAAAATGTCAATATTATATTATTATTTCTCTTGAATGAATTCCAATTGAATGAAAACGAATTGTTTCATAAGTAGAAATTAATTTATATTAGATAAATTTTTGCCAAATAAGGTAATATTTAAATAGGATTTGCTAGCAAAATATACTATTCGATTGATTGTTTTCAAAATCGTTATTAATAAAATTAAAATTTCTCTTACCTCTCTACTAATGTTATTACAAATATATTATCATTTTTAATTTAAAACCGTTATAATATAACCTCAAAAATGAACTACATAGATAACTTTTAGGTTAATTTCAAATAATAAACAAAAATGTTTGCATTGTTGAAAATTAAATAAATAAACAATTAATTAAAATCAGATTTAAAATTAATTGCAAATTTATTATTACTGGGTATACACCTGGGAGGCAAACGAAGCCCACGATAAATTAAGAACGAAAAGTCGTAGAAAGTTCGTTCTTGTGCTAAAATGTTTGTATTTCAAGGTTTTGGGGCTTTTTAGCTTTAGAATTTTTTGTTAAAAAATGAAAAATTATTTAAAATAAAATAAAACCGACTTCAAAAAAATTAAATTCAAGAAATAAAATATTAAGAACTCAAAAATCAAATAAAATGCACTAAAAGGTATAAAATAATTATCTAATTTAGTTACAACGAAACGACCAAATATTAACATGAAATCAATTTTTGAAGTCGGTGCCAAACAAACTATATAAGCGAGCTTACCCGCCAAACCTAATAAGATCCGTCGAGTTCGATTCATAAAATGTATATTTTTGGCACCGACTTCAAAAAGTGATTTCATGTTAATATTTCGTCGTTAAGTTGTAACTAAATTAGATAATTATTTTGTACCTTTTAGTGCATTTTATTTATTTTTTGAGTTTTATTATTTTATTTGTTGAATTTAATTTTTTGAAGTCGGTTTTATTTATTTTTTTTTAATTATTTTTATTTTTCTCTTTTTAGTGATGTTATTAATAGTGACTTAATATAATACGTTGTTGAAAGATGAATCAGAAAATGATAATAAAATTCAATTCATAAATATAGAAATTCTTTTTGCGGATTTTAAATGAACGTTTTCGATTGTTTTTTTTATATATAAAAGATTTTATTTATTATAATTTCGATTATTTCCTAATAAGAATTGGAGATTTACGTTATTTCGTCATTGATCATATCATCAGAACTTGACGAAATTAATATGGGACTACCCCTATGGTATCCCCTTTCCAATAAAAAAAGAATCATCGAAATCGGTCCATAAACAAAGAAGTTATGCTTGAACATACATAACAAAAAAGGTCCAATATCAATGAAAAAAACGGGACCAATCGGAAACTAGACTGAACCCAATGCAAAAAAAATAATCTAAATCAGTATAATTGGCGAAGAAATTAGGTAACATAGACAGAAAAAAATTCAGTCGAATTGATAACCTCCTCCTTTTTTAAAGTCGGTTAAAAAGAAATTCTCTATACATATAGGTAAAGTGTTTATAGAAAATTAAACAAAAACTAAAACTAAACAATATCTGAACTAAAGAAAATAGAAATATTATCTAATCTGAAATGTACTATATATGCCGCCTCGGTGGTGTAATGGTCAGAACAACTGACTGGCAACCCGGAGGTCTCGGGTTCGATTCCCGGCTATACCCAGACATTTTTTCTGTAAGTATAGGGTCTGGTAATAAAAATTAAGTGGGAGATAAATTTAACCAAATTTATCGCGCGGAGAGATTTACCACTGCTCGAAGCCCCTAAAACCTTGGTAAATTGGATATTGAATTGTATCTAAGTTTCTGAGATTGGCTCGTGATCCCGGCTTCTTTTCCTTCTGCTCTGTTCTTTTCACGATGGAGGGGCCAGCCCATACAGGCCTTTAGGGGATCCACCTTCTGGTGTATCTCCTTCTCTCATCAATATCATTAAAAAAAAAAAAAAAAAAATATAGATATTTATATAGTAGTAGGTAAGTATATAATATACTTGAGATATAATAAATAAACTACAATTGGCCACGTGAGCTCAAAAAAAAATTCTGAAAATTCTATTTTTCTAAGATATGGAGCTAAAAAATTAGTTCCCCGCATTACAAACATTTTAGCATAAGAACAAACTTTCTACGACTTTTGGTTCTTAAGTTATCGTGAATATTTGGTATTTTTGAAATACAAAATGTTTTATATTAAAATTATTTTATAATAATAAGTAAATTGTTATTAAATAATTAAGTACCTAATAATTAAAATTTTAAAAGATTAATTGTTTATTTATTTAATTTTCAACAATGAAAACATTTTTGTTTATTAATTCAAATTAACACCTACTCTATTTGAATTTTTATAACGGTTTTAAATTAAAATTGGAGAGAAAAAACTAAATAAGTAAATTGTTATAAAATAATTAAGTAATAATAATTAAAATTTTAGAAGATTAATTGTTTATTTATTTAATTTTCAACAATGAAAACATTTTTGTTTATTAATTCAAATTAACACCTAAATCTATTTGAATTTATTATAAAAAATAAAAAAAATAAAAAAAAATCTTTATTTCTCGACCTGCTTAGAGGCACAAGTCCTCGGTGGCTAGGTCCTCCAAACATCAATACAATCTAGCTACAATACATTAATAAACATCAATACAAATTAATTACAACAATTTAACAAATAATAAACAAGTAAAAAAAAAAATAGAAATGTATGCTCATTAACAAATAACATGACCATAGATTTCCATCAAAAGACAAAAAGTAATTTAAAAATTCCGCGCAAAAACCCGAGAAAAATTGATATGGTACAAAGGAGGGCGGCTAGGTTTGTTTTTGGTAAATTTGATAGGTTTAGTAGTGTCACTTCAATGATTAATGAATTAGGATGGTCTAGTTTATTGGAGAGAAGGGAATGGGCTAAATTGAAAGTGATTTTCAAAGCCTATAAGGGTTTTAGGAGTTGGGAGGAAATAACGAATAGATTTCAGGAACCAAGTTATTTAGGTAGAGCTGATCATAGAAAAAAGATTCGTAAGCCAAGATTCTTGAAAAATATCGGTTTACATTCATTTGTAGAATCTGGCATTGATTTGTGGAACAGTCTGTCTGTTACTACTTGGGATTATAGTCCTCTGCCCCCTATGATTAAATCAATTATAAATTTTGTCAAGTCCTAATGTCCTAGAGTTGTGCAAAATTTTATTTAGTTCTCACAAGCAGAGATTAGGTGAGGTAGAGAGAGGTCATACCATCCTTGTTAAGGTAACTTGTTATTATAACGGTTTTAAATTAAAATTGGAGAGAAATAAGTAAAAACTTTTTCCTAGACTCGACACGCTCGCCAGTTAGGCAGCTAAATGGTTAAAAAATATTTTTCTCCACGTTTTAGACATTTTTAAACGAAATGAACAAAAAAATTTTCGAATTCAATAATAGTACCGGAATTAATTAAATAATTGTTAAAGCCATTTGCCAAGGCAAAAGCTTTTGCCTAAATTAACAATTTGCCTACGACATATATAAATAAGAAATTCCACTAGAGAGGATGATTAGAATTCTAAATGAAACCTTGAAAACGTTTTCTTAATAAACTCAAAATTGGCAGTTGATAGTGTTGTTGTTGTTGTTGTTGTTGTTGTTTATTTTCAACACAGAGGTCAATTGTCTTTCTAATTCATTACCAAATAAAAAAATAAAAAAAGGCAAGATTGACGTAGTTGTATTGAAAGAAGAAACGACAAGTTAAAAAAATCCATTGTATGGCTTTTTTGTGTATTTTACGTATTTTAGGTGTGTATGAGTATATTATACATATCTGTGTGTGTGTGAGTTACGTCAGTGATTGATTCAATGTCGAATAAAATACACATTATACGCGATACTCTAATTTTTCCATTATCCTTACGTATCTATCCTCCTTCTAATCTAGAATTTTCTATCCAATTATCTATCTATCTATCTACTCTTATTAAACGATAAAAAATTGTTTGTTTATATATTTATTTGTTTGTATATTTGTTTGTATCTTTTGAAAACGGTTCTAACGATTTTGATGAAATTCACTGGTTAGGGGGTTTTTGCGGTGACTATTCGATCTGTCACGGTCTCATCTTCGACAAAATTGTTTTTGATGAGGTTTTTCGTAATCAAATTTATTATTCTCAATCTTAGGGTTTTAAAAAAAGGTTTCCCTTTTATTTTTGTACCCAGACAATGGGTTGGGTTAATCCATTGTTCTCAAATGCTTTGAAGAAGTATTGTGATTGTGGTTTTTAAAATATTTTGTTCTCCATAAACGTTTTATAATTGTTTTTATAAAGAACCTTATTTATTTAATAGAATAAAAAATAATCAAGAATTTATTTTAAAATATCTTTCGCATATTCAGGTCTCAATTTTCTGAAAAAATAACACATTTTGATAGGTTTTATTTATAAACAATTGGATGAATAAAAATGAATCATGTGGTTGAATCAAAATCGGTGCAGGAGGTGGGGTCGGGGGGGGGGGGGTACAGTGTGCAAATACTATATATATTTGTATTTTTTTTTAATTTGAAAACGGCTCTCAAATAAAAATCGACATTTTTATCAATATTTTAAATTAAAAATAATATTAAAATAAAGCTTTTAACTGAAGGAAAAGTTACCGAGCATCGCTCGGTGCCTCCAGGTACTATCTATATCTGTGTGTGTGTGAGTTACGTCAGTGATTGATTCAATGTCGAATAAAATAGAAATTAAAAACGCGATACTCTAATTTTTCCATTATTTTTATGTATCTATCCTCCTTCTAATCTAGAATTTTCTATTCAATCATTTTCTACTTTGAGAGAGTGAGAGGGTAAATGTAAATGACCTAGGGTTAGGTTGTGTCTTGATTGACCCAGCCAGACAGACAGACAGACATACAAACTGACCACCTGTTGCTTCATTCACAAACCAACAACGAACGATATGACCTGAATTTGTCCCTCTTTCTTCATTCATTTCCTTTTCTATAAATATTTAAATAAATAAGTAGGTATCTAGAAGACCGAGAGTTTAGATTGTTGTTGTTATTTTTTTGCTTTTAATTATTGCATATTTGATTTATAATCAACCACTTGTTTTGTTTTGATTCAACCACATGATTTATATTGTTATTCACAATGTTAGAGGCCCCATAATAACTGAATCTTATCTTACAGTATTATATTAAACGAGCAAAATTGATATTCTAATTAATTGTTTTATAGAAAAATCCCCTTAATTAATTAAATTCTCTAATTGAAATATGTAAAAATATTTGTAATGATCTATTTGTGGGATTTAAAATTAAAAAACTAATTAATTATTAAAAGAAAATTGAATAAAAATGTAAATATACATTTTTATCGAGACAACCACCTGTGAATATTTATTTCAATTAACAAAAAAGCCATCAAAAACAATTTAGCCGAAGATGAGACCGATTGACAGATGGAATTATCAACACATAACCCCCTAACCCGTGAATTTCATGTAAATCAATAGAGACGTTTTCGAGAAACCGATTCTATATATATATATATGTTGCAGTAAAAACCCGTTTTTACTAAAAACGGGTTTCGCTGAATACCTTTATGGCAACTAGAGCTTACTGATGTTGGTTGAGGTTGGTTCAAAGTTCTAGAATCTTCATTTTTGACCTTTAAAAATATCTTTTGCATAACCAGGTGTCAATTTTCTGAAAAAATAACACATTTTGATAGGTTTTATTGGATTTTGATTGGATGAATAAAATTGAATCATGTGGTTGAATCAAAACAGGTGCAGTGGTGGGGGGATCCGGGGGTGAGGTCGAGCGGGGTGGAGGTGGGGGGTACAGTGCGCGAATACTATATATATTTGTATTTTTTTTAATTTGAAAACGGCTCTCAAATAAAAATCGACCTTTTTATCAGAATTTTAAAATAATATTAAAATAAAGCTTTTAGCTGAAGGAAAAAGTTACCGAGCATCGCTCGGTGCTTCCAGGTACTTTAAAGTTAAACGAGCAAAGTTTATATCTTTATGAAATAAATAAAAATATTAAATATAAATTTAAAAACAGTATAAATGTATAGTAGAATAAATATAGAAAAATTACAAAATGTCAATTATTATTTTCTGTAATAATTCATTTATTTGATCATTTATTATCGTTTATTTATTTCTTTTCTCTTTTTTTATTAATATTTCATAGAATACTTACTTACCTATACCTAAACCATTCATCTGCTTAAATGAATATCCATTCTTTTACGTCACGCCATTAGTAAAAAATAGCAGTATAGATAATAAAAAAACTCAGAAGGAAAATCATTCAATAAATAAATAATCGTTATATTAGGAAAAGTAAAATGAATAATTATTGTCAGACGATTATTCTTCTATTTTCTAATGACGTCAAAAAAAGAGAGAAAAAAAGAGAAAAATGCATTCATATTTAGACAATGGTATGAGTATACTAACTTAAATTCTTATTATTTAATTAAAATAACTGCTTATTATATAGTAGGTATATTTTAATAATAACCTTCCATCAGAGAAACCGCTTCCCACTTGATCATTCTTATTTACATTTCATATATATCCATAATATATCATTTTTTTCATTTGAATTTTTAAAGAAAATAGATTTGAATAATTTGAAAAATAATAATAATAATTGTTTAATTAATGAATCAAGGCCAACGCTGCGAAAAAATGAACGAGGAGAGGAATAAAAAAGAAATTCCATAATTCATATAGACATCATAGACATAGATTCATATAGGAGCTAAATCTCTTATGACAAAAAGGTTTTTTTCAACAAGGTTTTTTTTCCTAAAGCCATTTCCTTGTAAAAAAAAATGTTATATCCCTATCCCTTAATTTAGAAGGGAAAAAACCGAAAATGTATGAAAATACGTATACAATACAAATATGGTATACATTTGGAGTGTGGTTTTTTAAGAGCAATAAAATTTCTTGGACCGAGACGCTGCCCGCCAGGGCACCAGCCCGGAGTGGTCGAGCTTCGAGGGCGTGCCGAAGGCACGCAAGAAAAGCTCGAATATAAATAAGATAGTGTCAGAGAAAGGAAGTATAAATGTATCTCCGTCTTAGAATTTTCTCAAGATGATTTTAGTTATTTATTTCACACAAGGCCAAGAATTCAAAAGGTAAGTATAGTATATAATATATATAAAACAAGTAATAAAGTCATTATTTTCAAGTTCAAAATACTAATTAGCAGTAGCGGAATTTCCTGTATTTCTAATTATATTTATTTTCCATTTTTTTATATGGATATACGAGAAACTGTATGGTTTTTATATATTGATTAACTTCAATAATATTTATTATTATTATAAGTTATAATTTTCATTGTAATAAAAATAATATTATTATTATTTTTATAAGATTTTTTTTTTAATACGATCATGCATTTTAAACATAAATATATATGAAAGATATTAATTTGCCGATGGTAATAGATTCAAATTTACTAGAAAATCATAAGATGGTGTATCTTACTAGAAAATCATAAGATGGTGTCATCTTATGATTTTCTAGTAAATTTGAATCTATTACCATCGGCAAATTAATATCTTTCATATTAAATTAGGAAAAGTCATTCCATTGCCCTTCGAATTTTGAATTTCTTCAAAATTCGAAACACTCAACCACCTTTATTTAAATTATATGGCATGGCTATGTGTTTAAATTTAGAATCACTATATCGCGAAATTTTACAAATTAAGATAACAATCTTTGAGTAAAATATTTTACGCGTTTGCATATGTCAGAGAGGTTCGTATCCCGCAGGTGAGCCAGGTGGCCCTGATTGCTGTTACTGGCACTCGGGTTCGATTCCCGAGGGGGTGAAAAACAACCCCTCTGACATTTAATTAAAAATATTCCGTTCCATCGGATTTAATAGATGATAAATATATAGGTAATATTTGTTTATTATTACAGGTAGGTATATTAAGGAATTTAATAATTAAAAATTTTCATTTTAGATCATATTTTTAGCTTCCCTTGGTAATTTTTTTTTTGATTTTCAATTATTGTTTATTTACTCAACCACATGTTTTGTTTTGTTTTGATTCAACTACATGATTCGTTTGGATTCAACCACATGATTTGTTTTGATTCAACCACCTGTTAATAATTATTTTAATTATAAAACCGATCAAAATATATTATTTTTTAACATGTATATTTAAAAAATATATTTTTAAATAAATTCTTTGATTATTTTTAAATTTATTAACTGTAATAAGGTTCATAGAGAGAAACAAAAAGGTTGTCCTCAGCTTGATGCAAATAAACATATATATATTATTTATTTATTTATTTATAATTGGATGCTGCGCCCAGGAGTAATTAAAAACAATACTTTTATAAAATTTTGTAGGCTGAGATCGGGGTCCCTTCCTTCAGCCGTAAGAACCAGCAGGGGAAGACGGCCGGAGGGGCCCCCGATGTGCCGGGCTGGGTGCAGACGAACTGAGACAACGGCGCACATCATCAAATGTTGTGATAGGACCGCGGATGGGCGGGTTAAGAGGCATGACGCGGTGGTACGATGTCTGGCCGATGATTTGATCAAAAAGGGAATGCGTGTCGAGTTGGAGTACTTGTACTCCAGCTCGGCAGGCAATAGAAAGCCAGACATCGTGGCAAAGGATTCGTCGGGGGTGGTGTGGGTTTTGGACGTCCAGATCGTCTCCGCGCTTGCAGGACTGGGTGTTGCCCACCGAAACAAAATAGAAAAATATAGGGGCAACTCCAGTCTGGTGGACAATATTGCGGAGCGATTTGGCGTCGGGGCGGGCTCGGTCAGGGTCGAGGCCATCACACTCTCGTGGAAGGGAGTGTGGTGGCATAAAGCGGTGGGGCCCCTCATCGCCCTGGGTATATCGCAAAAAACAATAAACAATTTGACATATAGGGCGATGAGGGGATCTCTCCTTAATTTTTACACTTTCAGCAGAAGAACATATAGAGCGGGTGGCGTATGATTATTAATTGTAAATACAAAAAAAAGAAATGTGAAATGTGAGTCAGGATTAATCCTGGCTCTCTCATCCACCCGCTCTGAATCTGAATTTATTTGTTCTGAAGCTGAAGGTGTAATGAACTTTATATTGTAAGCTGAAGGTGTAACTTTATCTTTGTAAGAGGCGGCCCGCTCCTCGGAGGCCCAATAAACAAAATAAAATGAAAGATTTTTGTGCCGAGGGTAGCAGAATTTTTATATATTGAAGGAAACAATAAAATAGTGTGTCTTCTGCTGGAATTAATTCCAGGGTTGGCCCTCTGTCTGGCTCACAAGCCGAGAAAGAAGAAAAAAAAATTTCAATATCCAAACTGATACTGATCCCATGAAAAATAATATTTATAATTAAAATGACTGATGATGAGGGCCAAGACTTCGAAACTATAGTCTCAAATAAATATATACATACGAGTATATATATAAGAGTATGTGTGTGTATGTTTATTTGCATCAAGCAGAGGACAACCTAATAACTTTTAAGGAGTTAGGTGTTGGTTCTAGGTGAAACATTTTAATATAATAATAAACTTGAGCAAGATGCGAGGTAGGTTTTTTTGTGAAACCTACCTCGCATCTTGCTCAAGTTTTATTATTATATAGAGGACAACCTCTTTGTTTTTCTCTATGAATCAACAACTGTGCTACTCTCGGCAAAATAAAAACTTTTCAGTTGAAATAAGATTATTTATAAGAACAATTATAAAACGTTTATTAATGATTGTTTAAGGAGAGCAAAATATGTTAAAAACCACCTCACAATATATCTCCAAGACCTTTGAGACAATGACCTGACCCAAACCATTATCTGAGTGTTTACAAAAACAAAAAGAAAACCTTTTTTAAAACCCCAGACCTAGCATCATTTTACCTGCGAATCATATTACTTTGATTATGAAAAAACCTTTTATTTTGAATTCTGGTCAATAGCAGGATTATTCAGGATCGCATAACAAAAATTAGAATAATAAAATATGTAAATTTGTAGCCCCATTATTTAGGACAGGGTAGCAATTTACACCATTTTCAAAAACAATGCCTACAACTCGAAAACAGAGACTTTTATTTTAAAAAAAATTTAGTTTCTGGGCCGTCATAAACTGGCCTATTCACGGTTTATCGTTATGATTACGGGACACCCTGTTTATAAGATTATAAGTTATTTTTAACCGACTTCAAAAAAGGAGGAGGTTCTCTATTTGATTGAATTTTTTTTTTTTTTGTGCCTATGTTACCTCATATCTCCGCCAATTGTCAACCGATTTTGAAAATTTTTTTTGCATTGGGTCCAGTCTAGCTTCCGATTGGTCTCATTTTTTTTTTCGTTTTTTTTACATAGGTATTAGACCTTTTTTATTAGGTTTGTTTAGACCTAACCTCTTTGTTTATGAACCGATTTCGATGGTTCTTTTTTTATTAGAAAGGGGGTGTCTTAGGGATGGTGTCATATTAATTTGGTCAAGTTCTGATGATATGATCACTATTAATAACATCACTAAAAAGAGAAAAATAAAAATAATTTTTAAGAAAAAAATAAAAACCGACTTCAAAAATTAAATGCAACAAATAAAATACACTAAAAGGTATAAAATAATTATTATCTTATTTAGTTACAACTAAACGACGAAATATTAACATGAAATTACTTTTTGAAGTCGGTGCCAAACATAAACCTTTTATGAATCGCACTCGACGGATCTTACTTAGTACGTTTGGCGGGTACGCACGCTTATAGGTATAGTTTGTTTGGCACCGACTTCAAAAAGTAATTTCATGTTAATATTTCGTCGTTTAGTTGTAACTAAATAAGATAATAATTATTTTATACCTTTTAGTGTATTTTATTTGTTGCATTTAATTTTTTGAAGTCGGTTTTTTATTTTTTTCTTAAAAATTATTTTATTAGTATACATATTAGAAAAAGTGTTTATGTACGTATGTATAAAATAATTTCATTCAGTATAAATTTCTACTTTCTATTCTCGCCAACAGATGTCTCTCGATCTTAATCTCTTTTGATAAATCATTTTTACTAGATAAAATATGAGTATATAAAATAAGTAAAAGAAAGTAGAACGAACATTAGAGATTAAAATCATCACGAGAGTTCTAAATTGAATTTCATATTTATTTTATTCACATAGATATTAATATAATGAAGTTTTTAAAAATTCCATACACATAATGGGCTTAAAAATTCGCAAATAGATATTTTATATATTAAGGTTAATTGTTTAATTTAATAAGAGATTATTAGTGCAGAATTAATTAAAATTAATTAACTAGTGCGCCCCTCGCACGACTTTCAAACACTTTTGTTAGTTGGATGAATTTATTTATATATTTTAACAATTTAATTGACTTCTTATGGATTCACTTGGAATGCTTGATTTTGGCTTATTAATCTCGTAAATGCAGTATCTATATTTATTTATTATTTGTTTATTTAGAATAGGTTTCTCGAAAACTGCGCGCTCTAAAGATTTTCGGGTCTACAAATCGATCTGTCAGGGTCTAATCTTCGGGTAACATTAAATTGATGGTTATTTTTCTTGTTTAAAGTAATTATTTACAGGTGGGTGTGCTAATTAATTTTGTTCAATTTTCTTTTAAAAATTAATTTTTTTAATTTTAAAACCCGCTAATATTTCATTACAAATATTAGTAGGTATATATTAAAATCAGGAAATTTAATTAATTAGAGATAATTTTTACCAAAGACAAAGTGGTAGAATTTAAATATTAAATTGATGCCAAGGTAGCCCAAAAATAATGAAAAGTACAAATTCATAATAAACGAATTTATAAGACGATTGAGAGAATCGTTCCTCCTTTTTCAGGGTTTAAAAGAGTCAATATGAAAAAACCTACACGTGTATATTAATATTATTTTGAATTGCGTGCAATTAAATTCAAAACTTTCCGTACAGCGATGTTTTGATGATGGCTGAAACGGAGGGTCAAAACGTTGGCAAAAAAATTAAAAATTAAATTTTATTTAAATAAATAAAAATCAACCTTTTTTAGCCTGAATTTAAAATTAAAAATAAGATTAATATATCACTTTAAGATAATGCAAAAAATAACCGAAAAACGCTCAGTCCCCCGGGTATTTAAAAATAAAAGTATTAGCCCAAGAGCTCACGACGGCCAGACCTTCGTTATTTTATAAAAGCTGAAAGTTTTTCTGTGCATGTCCCCTATACAGGTAAGAAGCGACTATAGAGTTTGGGTTGTAGTTACTTTGCCAGGTAACAGGTAATAAAGGTGTATAAAATAGTACTTTAAATTCGTTAAAGTATAAAGCTCAATTTTTTTATATTTTCTTCGGGATAACTTTAGAAATCTCGTCATCCATTGCCGGACACTTATGACAGTTGCCACCCCCTGCCAGACACCCCTAAACTTTAATAAACTCAAGCTTGAGTGGTTTGCCATAAAAGAATTTAGTCTTTTTGATTTTAAGTCGATTCTTCCACGTTTTCACTAGAAGTTGTCATTAATAGTCAAAACAACAAAAATGGAATGCAATAATGTTATTCTTCTAGTATTAGATAAGAATCGATGGTTATTTTTGATTTTAAGTCGATTCCTCCATGTCTTCACCAATGGTTATCAATAATAACCGAAATGTCAAAAATCTATGTAAAAACCATTAAAACTGTCCGCCTATTGAGGTAACATTTTTTTATAGGTCGCCAAGTAACATATATAAAATTTATCTTTTATATTATAACGAAAGTATAATTATAATTTATTAAAGTTTAGGGGTGTCTGGCAGGGGTAGCAACTGTCATAAGTGTCCGGCAATGGATGACGAGATTTCTAAAGTTATCCCGAAGAAAATATAAAAATTGAGCTTTATACTTTAACGAATTTAAAGTACTATTTTATACACCTTTATTACCTGTTACCTGCCAAAGTAACCACAACCCAAACTCTATAGCCGCTGGTCGTTCTTACCTGTATAGGGGAGATGCACAGAAAAACTTTCAGCTTTTATAAAATAACGAAGGTCTGGCCGTCGTGGGCTCTTGATCTATATTCAATAATGTTCAACGACTTAGATAAAAAAATATATTATGGATATATATATATATATATTTCTAGATAGGTATATGTATTTATAAATTTATTTATTTATTTGTTTGTTTATTTACTTATGCGATTTCTAGTAATGATATAATTTATTTGTGAGGCTATAGTTTCAAAGACAGGAGTTTTTAAAGAGTTTAGTGGTGTTTCAGAAGTAAAAATAAAAATTAAAAAAAAAATTAATTATATTTTGGAGTTTTATTTTAATAACTTAAATCAATACAATGTAAAAATTGTCTTCAGTCTTTTGTAAACACACACTACTGATGATGGGCTACAAACCCGAAATATGTGTAAAAATAAGCTGGCGTGTTCTGATGTGGCCATCCACTTGACTTTACCATACAACCTGGCCCCTCACTTATATTTAATATTTAATAAAATTATTTATAATCATATAGAGAGGGGGGGGGGTAGTTTTTGCATTTTTATACTTCTGGTGTCTCACTGATTATGTATACAAAATTTGGTTGAGGTTGGTACAAGAGCCTAGTTTTCATTTTTTGACATTAACCACCCCCCCCCCACCCATTTTGGGAGGTTAGTTTTTTGCATTTTTAGACTTCTGGGGTTCCACTGATTATGTATACAAAATTTGGTTGAGTTTGCTCATTTGGCCTAGATTTTTATATTTTTAACCCCCCCCCTCCCCCTCCCTTAATTTTAGGTCGATATGCACCAAAATCTATTCTTCTCTTAATCTCAATGAACCAAAACTACGTGTGAAATTTAGTTTCGATATTCGCACTAGTTTTTGAGCTAGCTCGTACACAAAAAATTTGGTAACGCACAGACAACCAGACTCCCAAACAGACTAACTAACAGACATTTTGACAAAACAATTATTATCTCGAAAAATATAATTTTTTTGATGTTCACTTATTAGGGCTTTTTTGTAGAGCGAAATGCCATCGCTTCGCTCAATTTTCTTAATCAAAATAGTTTCAGCCGTTTTTGAGATATTTCGAAAAAAAAGAAGGAAAAAACACTTTTTTCATGCACGATTACAATACTTGACCATACCCTGTATGGTAAAGTAAAAAAATAGAAAAGAGTATAATTAAAAAAAAAAATTATTTTTATTTTTACTTGTGAAACACCACTATAACCCTTTAAAAAACCCTGTGTTTAATATATTTCACTATAAACCAACACCACTTTCCCTAAATGATATAGTTTCAAAGGATTAACCTTCATCATCAGTCATTTTAATTAGAAATATTCTGTATATCCGATTGAATCTAGCTAAATTCGTTTTATTATAATAGTAAGCTGGTCCCTCAACAAACAATTGTTCTTGTTGATAGGTTCGGTCCCGAGGGGTAAACCGCGATTGGAATTAGGTGTACACCGTCTTTGGAATTATTTGGAATTACTTTGGAATTCATTGGATAATCTATTGTCATCTACTTGGAAATGAAAGTGGAAGTACGTCTACACGATTTTACGTCGCGGTTCACCTCTCGAATAAAAGTAAGATTAAAAATAATTAATTAAGAAACTAAAGATTAGTCATCGTTTTAAATCGAATTATAGCTTTTTGTTTTTTATTCCGCTAATTTTGTCCATGAGTATATAGGTATAATATTGTATATTTATATTGTTATGAATCAGTTTCTCGAAAACTGCCGCAGTTTTCGATGAAAATCGCACGGATTAAGTGTTTTTTGGGTCAACAAATCGATCTGTCAATGTGGTACACCTATCTTCTGGTAACTTTAATTTGATTAATTTTTTCTTAATAAAAATAATTATTAACAAGTGGGTGCGTCAATAAAATGTATAATCAATTTTTTTAAATTTCTTTCTATCAATTATTATTTTTTTTATTTTCCTTTTAATTTTCCTTTAAGGTCCTATCGGTATCAAAAACTTTTACCGATCAACTACGCAAGTAGGATAGTTGAGAAAATGTGTTTAACTTATAAAATATTTATTTAATAATTATATACTCCCATTAACCTTCAATAGAAAATTACATTACTACTATACCTAATAAAATTACGAATATAGAGAGAGAATTATTTAATATTTCTAAATCTAAATGACCAAATCAAGATTTACATACTATCCTGACTAGAATTCTTGATCTAGTTTTTATCTTTCATTTTATCTAACGACAGGACAATCAAATGATTCGTTTAAAAACAGGCGTTCATTTGTAAATGAATTAAAAAAAGACTTAAAGACGATTAATTGATAAGAATTAGAGAGAGAGATATACTAATAAATTAACTCTATTGTCCATTTACTTTCCTCTTAACCTAATTTAACCGATTTATTATTATTATATATATATGTATTAAAGTTACTTTAGAATGTAAATAGATGTACTAAATGGAAATAAATACAAAACTATTATTTATGACATACCTACATACCTATACAAATACGTCATCAAAACAAATTTTAATAATTTATTCAATTATAACAATAGACACAATTCAAATTAATAATGTAAATAAATGAACTAATTAACAATTAAATAATTTAAAAATATGATAATGTATGAAATTAGAATCGATTTCATTAATTATTATTATTATTCGAATAGGGATTTTTTATTTTTCGTGAATAGAGAATCAAGGAGGGGGGATATGAAGACTAGTATAAAAAAATTCGGGATAGATAAATGAATAATAGAATTACAAAGTTTTTTTTTGCTTATTTTTAAGAAAATATCAAACAGGGTGTCATCTGCTTATCCTTAGTCGAATATAACCGAGGGGTGAACTGCGATTGGAATTAGGTGTACACAGTCTTTGGAATTACTTTGGAATTCATTAGATAATCTATTGTCTTCTACTTGGAAATGAAAGTGGAAGTAGGTGTACACGATTTTAGGTCGCGGTTCACCTCTCGAATATAACTATACGAATATGAGGGGCTTAATATCAAAACTTGTTCGATTCAATTTTTTCAGAAATATATATTTCGCTAGTATTTAATGTAATTTATAAGTATTCGGTTGGTATCAAAACCCTCTAAATCCCTTTTAAATTAGATGGGAAAAGTCCGCTTACACATCAAAACCCAAGGTTTTTAGCTTTCCTGTAAAATTTCGTATCCTCGATCGAATGGGTTTTGATGTTAGGCGCTTCATTAAATTTTATCTGTAAGAGACTATAGTTTAGATTTTAGAAGACTTGAATTTCACCGTGTCTTTTTTTTAATAAATATTATACTTAGTAAAACAAAGAAGAATTACAATTAACGTGTATATTTATGTTTGTTTTTACTTAGGGAAAGTGGTGTAGGTTTTAGGTGAAACATGATATTAATTAATAAAGTAAAGGGTGTGTAGTTTCACAGTGAATGAAATAAAACTCAAAAGAGGTTTATACAAACTCAATATATTTCGGATTATTAGTCCATCATCAGGAGTTTACAGGTTAAAACTAATAATAATTGAACGAGTGATCACAATTTTTAACGAGTTTTAACTTGTAAACTCCTGATGATGGACAAATAATCCGAAATATATTGAGTTTGTATAAACCTCTTTGAGTTTTATTTCATTAACTGTGAAACTACACACCCTTTACTTTAATAATTTATGTTTGTTATATACTTTTTCAACAATACAAATAAATTAACAATATAAGTAAACAAAATAAATAAATAAGAAAAAAATTAATTAAGTAATTAGATTTAATTATGCTTCAAATATTTTATTTGTTATATTTATATAGGTATATTCATTTGAATCAAGCAGAAGACACCCTCTTTGATTTGTTCTTAAAAATTATAGAATACAGGTAACCCTCCGATAATACGGTAAATTTTTTTAATAATTTTTCTAACTAATATAACAAAGAATAATTGCTATATCAATGAGAATTGTTTTGACCGCGTTTATTTGAAAAAGATATTTATCACGAGACTACTACGGATTACGCTATTGAAGTCTGTGGAGTCTTAAGTCTGGACCAAGAGAGAAAATGATGTGACCCACTTATCTACAATCCAACGTCCAGACTTAAGACTCCACAGACTTCAATAGCGTAATCCGCAGTAGTCTCGTGATAAATATCTTTTTCAAATAAGCGCGTTCAAAACAATTCTCATTGATGTGGCAATTATTCTTTGTTATATTAGTTAGAAAAATTATAAAAAATTTATTTCAAGTTAGAATTTCACTTAATATTTGACAAAAATTCCCTACAGTTGATTCGCGATTGAATCAAATGTAGAAAACTTTCGATTTATAATACGGTAGATGGGTTCCTAGAAAATGTAATGTTGTGTGAAACCGTGTTATATGAGATCCAGTGCCAGTACAATAAGGGCGGTTACGTTCCGAAAACTTATTAAAAACAAGCAGGTGGTTTATTCGCAATTCAAAAAACATAACCTAATATTAGTGCGCTAATTTATTTAGAGTGGACAAGCATTTAATCAGGGGTGCCCACGGGAAGAGGGGGGCTTAAGACGCAGAATGTTTCAGTAAAATTTCTGGGGGGGGTTGAAAATTCCTGCAAAATTAGCATTATATGCTAAAAATAAAAAGGGTCAAGTTTTATAACTTCAACACCACGTGTTAAACAAAAACCATGTTATCTAGTGGTGTAGAAGTATACCGTGTTGTATAAAGGTTTTCGCAATTTTTTTATCGTGTTAGAACGAAATCGTGTTGTAAGATGTCTTGCTGTAGGAGGGCTACCTGTATATTAAACCTACATCGACAAACAATGAATAAAATATGCTTTTGGCCTAATCCAGCTTATATTCTATCGAGATTGATATTCGAATCTAACCTGAAATGATCAAACGTAACGGGACGTAATTGTCGAAATCAAAAAAAAATGTTTAACATATATAATGCCCTGAAAAAACTTATTTTGAAAAAGTTAATAAAATTAAAAACAATTAATATAAGATTTTTATTAGGATTGTTGATTTTTGTTTATTTATTTAAGGCGATTGTTAAAAATAAATAAACATGAGAGTTTTGAAAATTTTTTATTTAAATTAAATAAACTATGAAAAGAAAGGGGGACAGACACCAGGCAGCATTCTTGGACTCAGGCATCAGCAGTAGAGATGGAGAAAAAGACCAGAAATTGATAATTAGGAGGCCGAATCAATTATCTGACGAGACAGAGAGAAGGTCTCGAGGAAGGTCAAGAGACCCTGGAAGGGTACATTCAATACACGGGACAATACACAGTGCAGATGCACTGGAGAATGGAAACAAGCAACCTGAAAGAGGAATCCATCACTCGAAACATTCAGAAATAAGATTCCGCGATATTTCAACCCCCGACAATACATCCCCCGACAAAATATCCTTCAGACAAAATATCTCATGACAAAATAACCCTTCCCCTCGTGAATCTTATGAGTAATACAAATCGACTCCGGTTCGGTTAATATATATTCAGTTCGGCTCGGTTGGGTTCGTATAGCTCCTTTTCGGGCTGATTTTTAGAAGGTTCGGTTGGTGTCAGCATTAACCGAACCTCCGAAAGTTTAGTCCAGGCGGGGTGTGTTTCGGCCTCCCATTTTTTTTTCTAATCAAACACACATTGAAAACCGAACCAGCCAATCGTCGGGCGGGGTGTGTTTGGGGCGCTATATTTTCGCCCAATATTATAATAATAATTAATAACGATAATGGTTAATAACACTTTTAACAAACAATCAATAATTGTGTAATGTAAACATAGACGATAAATAAGTAAATATAGATGATAAATACTATATTATAGATAGTAAAAATAATAAATCTAACGACAGACAGCAGCACTTTAAAACGGCTAATTAGCCGCCAAAATATGAAAGTCTGTTTATATTATTCAAAACTATGATTATAAGCTTCTCCCTTAATCTCTTTTGTATTCTCCCTTATACTGGGGAATATTGTGTCAGAAGATATTATGTCGGGAGATATTTTGTCCTTGGGGTATTTTGTCGGGGATATTTTGTCGGGGGCTGAAATATCGCGGTACCCAGAAATAAAGAATTAAAACTTTTGCTACCCTATTTACTTTTAAAGCTTAAATTAAAATAATTTTTTGGAAGACATTCTTTTTAAATCTACCCTTTCCTAACAAAGGAAGGCCGAACAATGGCGGGGGGTGTTTGTTGGGCTTATTTCCTTTTTTTCCACTTTCTTTTATCTAAAATTGTTTGTTTTGACAGTAAATTTTAAGTAAATTGCTATTTGTCAATTCAAATCTGCTATTCAGACACAGATCAGAATTCCTGTTATATGACTTTAGAATTTCTAAAGATTCCATGGCGCTTATTAATTTTGGATCTCTTTCTGCTTTAATTAATCTAATTCCTGTACATTCTGGGAACGAATAATTGTTTGAATTTAGATATAGATCTAGTGAATTCTCCTTTTTTTTGATTTCTAAAATCCCTCAAATGTTCTTTCAATTGAATTTTCAAATTCCGTTCCGTTTTACCTTGTTTTTTTTTTTTTTTTTAATATTTATCAAACATTTTTAAAGAAAATTTTTTTTTCTTAGATATTTACTTATATTTTTTTAAGGAAATATCAATACAAAGACAGTTTTTGTATCATTGTCTCTTTTTCACGATTGTTTTTTTTTTTTTTTTTTTTTATAAAAGATTTGAATTTATTTATATAATAACAATCAATAACAATTTTTCAATAATATAAATATATATGGGGGAGTCGGGTAGCTCAGTCAGCTAACGCACTGGTCTCGCTTCGGCATCGATCGATTATGACGATGTTGGGGTGGAGGTCCGGGGTTCGATCCTGGCTGGCAAATAAAAATTTCTACCAGCTGAAAACTCGGCTCCCTCACTAACCCTACTAACACTCTACTTATGTGCTGTCTAAATGGGCTTTGTTCCCAGTGTCATTAAATAAATATATATATACAGGGTGCATAGAAAAGTCTCTTTAACCTAAAAATGCTTGCGAACGGAGAGTGCTACAGCCACGCAAGTGAGATAACTGTATAGTAAAGCGACTATGTCCGACCTAATGCAAACGACACCAGCGCCCCTAGTGGCGAAATGTTGAAGCTAACCATGGCAAATCGAAAACGAAAAGAGATAGAGCAAAATTTCCAATTAGAAAGTTTTAGAGCATCAATTAATTAGTACGAAACGATATTTGGTTTACACGGATAAGATAAATTATCGACTGCCATCAATAATTTTATGCTATGAGATTATGTTGTTTGTATCAAGCGATCGCCAACACCTTTTAAACTAAAATTTTAAATGCATTGGAAATTAAAGTTTTCAGACATTACACCTACAGTACAAAGTCACAAACTGCATTTGCACACTGCTACATTTCCGAAATGTAAATATGTAGAGTAAACAGTCGAGGATAGATTACGGACATTTTTGGATACAGGCAGTAATTTATCTTATCCGTGTAAACCAAATATCGTTTCGTACTAATTAATTGATGCTCTAAAACTTTCTAATTGGAAATTTTGCTCTATCTCTTTTCGTTTTCGATTTGCAATGGTTAACTTCCACATTTCGCCACTAGGGGCGCTGGTGTCGTTTGCATTAGGTCGGGCATAGTCGCTTTACTATACCGTTACCTCACTTGCGTGGCTGTAGCACTCTCCGTTCGCAAGTATTTTCAGGTTAAAGGGACTTTCCTATGCACCCTGTATATATATATTCATATATATTCACAATATATTATTTTTCAATTCAGTGAAATTGTTTTTTATTTATTATTATTATTATTATTATTATTTTATTCAAGGTAATTTCATTTCCAAGACATCTCTGTATAATTGTCCATTTAAAAAAATTTATTTCATTATATATATATACTAGTTCCTTTATATTTATTTTTCCAAATTTGTTTAAAAAATTCTATTGATAAATAAGGATAATTTCTCTCGAAACGTTTGGATTTTAAAGACTTTATACCTACATTTTCAGATTTTGTTTTCTAATATTTGTCTTTATTTATATACACCATATAGCATATCTTTATTTGCATCAAGCATAGGATAACCTCATTGATTTCTTTTTATCAAATGAAACTGTTTGATCTTTCGATTAGAGATATTTGTACGTAATTGTGTAATTCTTAGTATAACAATTGCTAATTGTTACCTGGAAAAAATAGGTATGTATAATCAAATTAACGCATGTCATCTTTTAGAAAAAGGTGAGACATTTTTCAGATAGGTATTAAGGATCTAGATCCTACACACGTAATAACGGTAATATCTTAAGGATATATAATATAGATTATTATCTGTAGATGTGTCATCGCATGCTTTGATGCAAATCCGATTAGACGATTTGCTAATCATCTGATGCTTCAATTCAGATCTATCTTTTTTATATAATTTATCTAAGAATCTAGTTCTTACCGGTTCCTAATCAAGATTATTTCTCGGCTTCCTTTGTAGAATTAAACTGGTGAGCAGGTCAGACGAATTTCATTTTTCCTCTTCTAGAACAAAGAAACCAGTATTTAAATGAAATTTCAACAATATATATATTCGCAACAATCAATTTTTAAAAAATGTTAAATTGTTAAATAATTAAGCCTATAAAATGTGTATTATTTTTATTCATTAATATTAACATTGAATTTTATTAATTAGAAAGAAGTGAAAATGCCTGATATCACATTTTAGAAAATAAATTATCAATCTTTTCGGGTGACGAGCCATCAATGTAAATTTCTGAGGATGGGCTCGTTGCACTATTATATTAAACGAGCAATTCTTGTATATATACAATCGATTTCTCGAAAACGGCTCTAACGATTTCTCGAAAACGGCTCTAACGATTTCGCTAAAAATTGGTGAACTTATCAAGTCTCATGAGTTATTTAGTCGTGTATATATTTTAATCCGATTGGAATAAAGGAAGGGTGTAAATTAGTCATGTTGCAAAATAAATATTTTAATCGTTCATATCTCGTCTTTGGTAAGTCGCAGAGGCTTGAAATTTGAAACTTAAGCTATTTAGGGGCAAAAAGTTACCGAGCATCGCTTGGTGTTCCAGACACTATATATATATAATATTCATGCTCTTAAGCAATATTGTTTTTTTTTCTGTGAAACCTACCTAGTAATTTATTTTTAATTTCTTAGTTTTATTAAATAAATAATCTACGATGTCGAAAACATACTAATGATGTTAATGAATTTTAATAATTTACGAATTGGAAATTGAATATTAAAAATAAATATTATTAATAAAAATTATTGATATTAATCAAATTTATGGTGGGGTGCCTAAGAAATGAATTTTGTATTTTTTTTTTATTATTTTTTTTTAATATAGTTTTCTTAAGATATAACTACCAAGTTTTTGATCCAATTAATCCTTAAATTTCTTTACATTAAAACTTAATTGATTGTGGATTTTTCTTTATATTTTATTTAATTTATTATAATTTCCAAAATTTTAATGTTTATTTATTTTCAACAATTGTCTTAATAAATAAACAAACAATACTAATTGCCAGGTTAAAATAAGTAAAATTAAAAAAATATATTCAATAATAAATTCAGAAATTAGAGTAAGAAAAATTGTTAAGAAAACCAAATGAAACGTAACGATGATTCTTGACATGAAACTAGATACTGTTGCAGCTTAAAGAAATTTTTCATTTCAACTAATCTTAGAGCAGTCAGATTTTTTGTTGCTAAAAATTCGATGAAAATATTTTAGTGCGGGAGAGGAAAGTACACTCATATTTGGTCCTAAGGTGCCGGATACAAATTTTAAAATTAAAAAAATAATATTATTAACCCCTTATTTCGATGCTCCAATTATACCTACGTAATAAGGGCTTCAATGTGCAGATTAAAATAAGTAAAATTAAAAAATATATTCAATAATAAATTCAGAAATTAGAGTAAGAAAAATTGTTCATAAAAGCAAATGAAACGCAGCTAATTTTCCTCAAATAACTCCAGTAATAATAAAAATAATTGTAAACATTTTAAAATTCCTCAAATGAAAAGTCCTTGTAATATAAGAATATATATAGAGAGAGAGAGATATAGGCTGATGATGATAATAATGACGTTCATCATTTAATGATTAATATAATTAATTATATGGTTTCATTTTTTTCTTACCATCACTTTTGCTTACCTCCATTAAAAATGGAAAAAAACGTCATTGGATGACGAAATACAAAAAGAAGAAAATTATTATTTTAAAAAATAACATTTGCCTTTTTCTAGTTTTTGTTTTTATTTATTTATTTTTAAAAATTGTTTTTAGCTTTTTAGATCGATAAAAGTATAATGCCTGGAGCACCGAGCGATGCTCGGTAACTTTTGCCCCTAAATAGCTTAAGCTTTAAATTTCAAGGCTCTGCGACTTTCCGAAGACGAGAAGAAGAGATATGAACGATTAAAATATTTATTTTCGACATGACTAATTTACACCCCCTTTCTTTATTTCAATCAAATCAAAATTTGTACACGACTAATAACTCATGAGACTTGATAAATACACCAATTTTTAGCGAAATCGTTAGAGCCGTTTTCGAGAAACCAATTCTATATATACAAGAATTGCTCATCTAATAATATAAGAAAGATAAGATATATATCCATAAATTTTTTAAATGTTTCATCTTTCAGTTAATGTTTAAATATAGGTATAAACATACCATAATGTCTGGTTAATTGCCATAATTTTTACAAATTGTTTATTGGCGAATTTCCAGATGAAGTCAAATTGGACAACTTTTCCATTATTCATGCGCATGAATGAGACCATCGAAACCCCGAACGATTCCAGAGCCCTAATCTTTCTTTCTATTTTTTTTTTGCCTCCAAATTCAGGGCCACTCAGGTTAGATACCTGTTGAAGTTGAAGAACCCTATCGAACAAATCTAATCAGAAATTCTTTAGGTTTTTTTAAAGCCACACGATTTAGCGGAAATTTCCACTCTAAATAGCGCTTTTATTTTTATTTTATTCTCATTTGATATTAGTAATTCATTTCAACCCAGCCTAAAATCACAAAATAGTAAATGTTTCAAAGAAAAAAAATACATTTAATTAATCCTAATTAAAATTTAAAAATAACAATTATTTTGATTCATTATTGTTTATTTATTTAACTAATTGTTAAAAATAAACATAAATAAATTTAAAAATCAAGAACAACAATTAAAAAGAACATAAGTATTTAAAATATTTTTTAGAAATTTTTCTATTTTAAACATTATTGTTTTTAAGTAAATCAACCGCTTTATTAGGTCAAATAAATAATTTAATTTTTCCATCAATTGAATAGTGAATTGAATGAATACTAGGCTCGGCGTAACGAGTAAATAATTATATATGAGAATATGAGGCAAGAAAAAGGATTATTGATAATTATAAACTTTTTTTCTTTTTAGCTTTAGAGAACTATGCCCATGCAGCCACGCAATTAATGATTCTATAATTCAAAGTGAAAAAATCATTGAAGAAAGAAAAAACTGTTAAATATGTGTCGTCTAATTTATAACTCAATTTTGCAGCTGATGAAAAAAAGGCTACTTTATGTATAATTTCTTCCTCTTCTAAAGCCAGCAGATTCGTAATATTAAAAGGCAATTATGAACTTGAGAGGAATATAGAACTATTTACCTATAATACAGGGTGATTCACGGTCGATGGGACGTTAAACGTTTATGGAAAACGGAACACAGGATTTTTTCTGAAAATTTAGCACCTTACATTTTCTTACCTGTTCTATCGATCTAAAATATTTGCAACATTGCGATGTTTCGGCTTCCGTCGAAAAGTCGTAGTAACTTTATTTTTTTAAATGGAACACCCCGTATATTAACACTTTTTTAGAACCGCCCTTTTATTAAAATACTTTTTTGTTAATATTGTCCTATACCTATCTCTATCGGTTTTCGACATAAAAAATAATTTGTGTTAAATATGATCCAAAACATGGCCGCAATTAAACTTAAATAAATTAGTGCCCTCAATTCATGAAAAGTTGATATTTTGGTGGTAGTTTAGACACAGACGAAGTATATTTAATTTATACCGAAAAATCGACTCCATATTATACAGAGCATGCTAAGATTACTATTATTTCGTTATTCTTAAAGGGGTCAAAAGTTCGTTTTTTCAAATGAGACCCCTGTATATTACTCAATAAATTGAAAAATGAAGAGAAATGCTTTAAGGTTATATACCATGTCCATATACCTAAAACATCAAGTTTTCTTAATAAAGCCGCTTTTTAGTGAAAAATTACTTTTTAATGAATTTAATTTTAACTAACCATGGAAATATCAAGCTTATGAAAGTTTGTTGATTATTTATAAGAAACTTATAAAGAGTTTAGTGACGGTGTTAAAAAAACTCCCAAAATGACCGCAAATATTGATTATTCAAACGAAATTCTTTTGAAATTATTTATTTTGTACTATAAGAACTTCGTTTTAATAATCAATATTTGCTGTCATTTTGGGAGATTTTTTGAACATCGTCAATAAACTCTTTATAAGTTAGTTATAAATAGTCAACAAACTGTCATAAGCTTATTATTTTCATGGTTAGTCAAAATTAAATTCATTAAAAAGTAATTTTTCACATAAAAGGGGCTTTATTAAGAAAACTTGATGTTTTAGGTATGGGGGCATGATATATCGTCTTGAAGTATTTTTCTTCGTCTTTCAATTTATTGAGTAATATACAGGGGGTCTCATTTGAAAAAACGAACTTTTGACCCCTTTTATGAATAACGGAAATAATAGTAATCTTAGCATGCCCTGTATAATATGGAGTCGATTTTTCGGCGTAAATTAAATACATCGGGTGTGTCTAAACTACCACCAAAATATCAACTTTTCATGAATTGAGAGCACTAATTTATTTAAGTTTAATTAGGGCCATGTTTTGGACCATATTTAACACAAATTATTTTTTATCTCGAAAACCGATAGAGATAGGTATAGGACAATATTAACAAAAAAGTATTTTAATAAAAGGGCGGTTCTAAAAAAGTGTTAATATACGGGGTGTTCCAATTAAAAAAATAAAGTTGCTACGACTTTTCGATGGAAGACGAAACGTCGCAATGCTGAAAATATTTTAGATCGATAGAACAGTTAAGAAAATGTAAGGTGCTAAATTTTCAGAAAAATCCTACGTTCCGTTTTCCATAAACGTCTAACGTCCGTGAATCAGCCTGTATATATGTATTTATTATATATATCTCTTTATCAATGGAAAAATATATATTTGCTTGATATTTATTTTTTAAAGCAACTATTTCTTTAAAAGTTTCTCATTTCTGAGGAATTAAAAAAGATGCGATAATTTAACTCATTTATCAAATAATAGAGTCTCCTCGTGTCTCTTGGTCGATTTCAACTTAAGACATAAAGCTTAAACAAAGATCTAAATAAGTAATGAGGATATACATAATTATAGAGAAAATTACCAATTACTATAGTGATAAAAACATAATATTTACACTCCACGTGTTGAGTGTTTTAGAACAAAAAAACAACCTTGAAATGATTCTTTTTGATTCAAGCTATGTAGCCATTTCGACGGTAGGTACCAAAAGAGAGAGATTTATCGATTTTAGATTTTTTTGTTTTTTAATTTAATTAATTAATTGTTTTGTCATCAAAACGATACTTGTTGATATTTACTAATTTATTTTAAAAGCCAATTAACAAATTAAAGATAGAATTGATTGTTTTTTAATTACATTATTACGTGCTCGGTAATTTGTAGTTTTAGTTAAAAAGAAATATATTATTTTTAATTTTAAATTCATGTCGTTTTTTATTTGAAGCCAGAATTAAATAAAATTTAATTTTTTTGTTGACTTTTTGACCCCCTACGGTCAGAGATCGCTTCGAACAATGTTTCGAAGTTAATTTTAATTAAAAATAATAATAATTTAAAAGGAGGTTTTTCTTCATTGATCATTTTTCGAAGAAGAAGGTAATTTTATTCTGAATTTGTGTTTTTCATTATCCTTGGACTGCATTTGCATCAATTCAGAATTGCGTTCTAACATTTCCTGTTTCTAAAGAAAATACCTCAAAATCCTAATTTTAATATAATAACTAGCTGCAAGGCCCGCCTTCGGCGGCCCTCTTGCTGGCCAGGGGGCGCGCCGCCTGTACCCCCAGCCCACGAACCCCCCTCACCCCCCCACTCTCACCCACCACACACCCGAAACCCACCCAGCACCCCCCCGGACCATGCCACACCCTCCGCATCCAGTTTTTGCATTTCTAGCCTTCTAGTGACCCACATATTATGTATACAAAATTTGGTTGAGTTTGGTCCAAGATAAATAATTTTCACCCTCCCCCCATTTTGGGTGGTTAGTTTTTGCATTTCTAGCTCTCTAGAGGCCCAGAGATTATGTATATAAAATTTGGTGGAGTTTGCTCCAAGGGCAAGAATTTACATTTTTTCACCCCCCCCCCCTTTGGGTGGTTTTTTGGGGAAATTTTTAAACAAATGTTGTCAGAAATCACATCCCCTATAACTTTGTTTATTATAAAATTTTCCGTAGGGTTAATAGTTTAGGAGTTATTTTATAATTTTCATTCGTGCGCCCACCCAAACCTCCTTCTGGGCTCAAAATATCAAAACTTTATATAGCTAAAAACGTAAGTTAGAAGACATCTGATGTAAATATGAAATTTCATAATAATCCTTTCAGCCGTTTTTACGTGAATCGTGAGCAACTTTTGGCGGAAATCACTGAAACAGACAGACATACAGACAGACATGAATTTTGCTGAGGGTGTTTTCGTTCATAACTTTGCTTGAAACGTGTGCAACCAAAATTTGGCGTGATTTGGAGCAATGTACAGACAAAACCTTAATTTTATATATATAGATATAAAATAATAAGTAGGTTATAATGATAGGCAGTCCAAATTATTTAAATTTTTTTGACGTTTCGGAGACCTTTTCTCTCCTTCTTCAGGGTAATAAAGTTACTGATGGGTGAGTATAACTTGGCTCCCATTTGTCTTTCTTTTCAGTGATAACAACAATATTACAATTAGTTGTGTACTTACAGTCATCTTCAGGAGTGTAGTATTTAATTTTATTTATTTTCTTAGAAAGACGGACTGGTAAGCGAAATAAGTACATAAGTTATAATGAAATTTTTTTAAATTTTTTTGACGTTTCGGAGACCTTTTCTCTCCTTCTTCTTTATTTCGCTTACCAGTCCGTCCTTCTAAGAAAATAAAAAAATATAATTAAATACTACACTCCTGAAGATGACTGTGAGTACACAACTAATTGTAATATTGTTGTTATCACTGAAAAGAAAGACAAATGGGAGCCGAGTTATACTCACCCATCAATAACTTTATTACCCTGAAGAAGGAGAGAAAAGGTCTCCGAAACGTCATAAAAATTTAAATAATTTGGACTGCCTTTCATTATAACTTATGTACTTATTTCGCTTACCTGGTAAGTTCGTCTTTATAAGAAAATAAATACAATTAAATATAATATAACGAGCATTTCGTGCGTGCCTTCGGCACGCCCTCGAAGCTCGGCCCTCCGAGCTGGATGCCCTGGCGGGCAGCGTCTCGGTCCAAAAATTCTATTCCTCTTAAAAAACCACGTTTAAAATAAAATGAGAAAAATGTACTTGCTTTTGTATAATGGTGTATTAAATTATTTGACCACGGCACTGTAGTTATAACTCTTGATTATTAATTATATACTTTTGATTATTAATGATATATACAAAGCAGAATCAATGAAGAAAATCGTGTATAGAGTAAATATATGATATGATAGGGATCCCCAAATCCAGATGGTAAAAATCAGAGTCGCCAAGGCTTGATTTTTTTTGCTTAGGTTTTTTGTGTGTCATTTAATATAAAAAATTAAATAATAGTGCAAATTATTAAAAAATAAACAAATAATATATAAAATATAATATATAAAATATAAATCAAATAAGATGTGAATAATTTCTTCTGTGCGCAAAGAAAAGCGAATTGAATATTAAATTTTTGAGTGCCGGGGCGGGGGTGGGGGGGGGTGAGGAATAATTATCGATATATTTAATGTTTCTTAATTTAAAGTCTTTTAGAGTCTTTCATTTCAAAATTTGAGTGCAAATTAAAATTATATTTCAAATTTGCCTGGTTAATGAAAATCAATTGGAACTATCAGTTTAAAATCCTAGCTGACAATTATATTTCAAATTTGCCTTGTTAATTAATATATATTCAATGTTTTTTAATTTAAAATCAATTGGTGTTTTTTCATTTTCATTCGAGTTCAAATGAATACAATATTATCTCAACACAAAGTCTAAATCAAAAATTTATAGTTTTAGTAACAGAAATCAAGATTTAAATATTAATCTTACATTGGTCTAGTGGATAAAGCAGAGGACTTTAGTTCAAGAGTTCGTAGGTTCGATTCTAGTCAAGAGGGAAATTTTTTTAGAGAAATTTCTCTTAGCGTTGTTACAAATTAATCTAGATCAATATATATAGTATATTTATAATGAGCTATTCTTCTTCGAGTGCCATACCCGAAACGGGTGTCGGCGCCTCTCCACATATACCTGTGCTGAGTGTGTTTAGTTGTTTTACACAGATATACCGGACCTACTTTTTAACGCCGGTTCCGAACGGCTAATTTGGAGAGGTCACTTGGCAATTATACTCTTGGTAGGTTGCCATTACTTTCCAAGAGGAGGCGACTGCAAATATCTATCTGCCGAGACTCGGTCTCGAACCAGCGATCTCCAGTCAGCAACCCAGCACTCTATCCACTGACCCACATTCGCCTCTTAATGAACTATTAGTGGATGTTAAAATTAAAAAAATAAATTAATAAAATGCAATTGAAAAAAAATAATTATACCATTGACACACCCACCTGTTAAAACTATCAAAATAAAGTTACTCGACATAACAATTTATCGATCTAAAAACCGCCTAATCCGTGATTTTCATCAAAATCGTACGAACATTAGAATTGCGCATAAATAAGTTATAAGTACACTATATATTTGTAATTTAATTAGTTATTTCGTCATCATTGGCAAAGCAATACGTTGATATTTACCAATTTATTTTAAAAGCCAATTAACAAATTAAAGATAGAATTGATTGTTTCTAATTTCATTATTTACGCAACAAAAATAATAAAAACAGGATTTTATTTCTATCTAGTAAAATTGAATTTTTAATGTGTGTTAAAGGTAAATTTCAAGGTTCTCTAAGTCGAAAATGTGGTTTTTATTCTGATTCATTTTCTGGTTAGTGCGTTTGATTAATATTTTATAAATTCTTGAATCTCGCGATGTTGTCATATTTGAGATAATATATGACGAAATTATATTTTATATTAAAATATATAGAAAAATTAAACCGGAAATGCTTATAATATGTATTTAAAATAAGAACTAGCTGAGAGTCTGGGCCAACCTAGCATCGTATCTTGGTCTAAAATAATCTACTCTTATTAAACGAGCAAAAATTGTATATTTATTTGTTTGTATATATATTTGTTTGTTTATATATTTGTATCTTGGTTATATTTTGAAAACGACTCTAGCGATTTTGATGAAATTCACGGGTTAGGGGGTTTTTGGGGTGACAATTCGATCTGTCACGGTCTCATCTTCGACAAAATTGTTTTTGATGGGTTTTTTCGTAATCAAATTAATTATTCTCAGGTAGACAAATCCCATTCTTAGGGTTTTAAAAAGGTTTCCTTTTCCTTTTGTACAATGGGTTGCCTTATTTCTTTGTTCTAAAAGGCCTTGAAGAAGTATTGTGATTGTGGATTTTAACATATTTTGTTCTCCCTAAACATTAGAAATATTAATAAACGTTTTATAATTGTTTTTATAAACAACTTTATTTATTTAATAGAATAAAAAATAATCAAGAATTTATTTAAAAATATATTTCGCATAAGCAGGTCTCAATTTTCTGAAAAAACAACACATTTTGATAGGTTTTATTTATTAAAAATTGGATGAATAAAAATGAATCATATGGTTGAATCAAAACAGGTGCAGGAGGTGGGGTGTAGTGGTGGGGGATCCGGGGATAGGGCGAGGTTTCGGGGGTGGGGTCAAGCGGGGTGGGGGTACAGTGGGCGAATACTATATATATTTGTATTTTTTTTAATTTGAAAATGGCTCTCAAATAAAAATCGCCCTTTTTATCAGAATTTTTAAATTAAAAATAATATTAAAATAAAGGTTTTAACTGAAGGAAGAAGTTACCGAGCAACGCTCGGTGCCTCCAGGTACTTCTATTTCATTATTACGAGTAGGTACACACAGTACTTACACAGTCTAGTAGTCATACATCTTTTAATCCAAAATTAATGAATATATTTATATATAAGATTTTAATTTATTATATTACATTTTTCTTGGGTTTTTAGATAAATTTAAATTTATATGCGCGAGTCTAAGATTCTTATCAGAGCATTTATTTCAGGTTTTTTTTATCTTGTCCTTGCCCTTGGCGAAACCTTATCAAAAATTCGTTGTCTGCTCACTCGAAATATATTCATATCTTTTTAGTTTTTTTCACAAGCCGTTTATAAAATTTAATATAATTTAAATATACGTATTTCACGGAAGAAAAGTTGGTTCCCATTCAAAGAATGAATTTTAATGCAACAAATTACCTATAGCAACGTAATAATGAAATTAAAAATAATCAATTCTAGCTTTAATTTGTTAATTGACTTTTAAAATAAATTAGTAAATATCAACAGATATCGTTTTGACAATCATGACGAAATAATTAATTTAAATACAAATATACAATATTATATATACAGGGTGTTCCAGAGAACTCGTTCATTAAAAGTTTTCATGGAAGGAGTTGAGATAAAATTTCTTTAAATAAATTATTAACAACTTTTGACACTTTCTGCTTTGCCGCAATCCCTATCAACTTTCTTATTTTCAATCGAACTCCCCAAATATTTTGCATCATTAGATCAAGTATTAAAAACTAAGATGATTTTGTATAATGCACTTGAAGTCTAAAATTTATAATATCTGAGTTATTTTCGATAGTTTGTAAAATCTACCAATTTAGCGTTCATTTATAAAAATGAATAATAATAAAACTATTGTTTGTAGAATTAATTTGATCAATCAGAACTCTTAATTAGACATTAAAGAATCTTTCTTAACCATAGAAATTCAAATTTTATATCCAGGATGACCATAATAACCGTTTATTTCTGAAAATCAAAAAGTTGTTAATACTCAATATTTTCAAATGGAACATGGCATAAATTTTAATATTTTTGAATTCTACATAAAAATCCAATAGGAGTTTATTAAATATTCCCTATACCTAAAATGAATAGTTTTTTGAATAAAAACTATTCATTTTAAAGTAGGTATAGGGAATATTTAATAAACTCCTATTGGATTTTTATGTAGAATTCAAAAATATTAAATTTATGGCATGTTCCATTTGAAAAATATTGAGTATTAACAACATTTTGATTTTAAGGAATAAAAAATTATTATGATCATCCTGGATATAAAATTTAAATTATATATAATATATATCTTAAAATCTTTTTATTTTATATATCTATAAAACTGTACAAGCATGTTGGTGTTACTTTATAAATCTTCGACTACTGGGCTGATTTTGATGAAACCTCAAACAAACTGTTTCCATGAATCAAGAAATTCATATATAGGGTATAGTTATTTGATAATTAATTATTAATTTGAATTATAATGGATATATAAAATATTTCAAAGATTATAGAAATAAGATGAGAGTGAATCAGTCAAACCTCTTCCTCTGGCGGCTGAATTTTAATATAAATATAATATTTGTAATGAACTAATATTGGTGGATCTTAAAACTAATACAATAAAAAAATAATTAGTAAAAGGCAATTGTAAAAAAAGTAACTATGTCATTGACACACCCACCTGTTAATAATTAGTTTAATTAATCAAAAAAAACTATCAACTTAAAGTTACCCGATAGAAAAATTTTACGACTCAAAAAGCCTCTAATCAGCCCTAGTAGCACAATGTTTCAAACTATATAGTAACTATATAGTAACTATATAGTGCCTATATAGATTCTCAAAATCCGCCCTTGTAGCACAATGTTTCAAACTATAATATATAGTGACTATATAGTAACTATATAGTGCATATATAGATTCTCAAAATCCGCCCTAGTAGCACAATGTTTCAAACTATATAGTAACTATATAGTGCCTATATAGATTCTCAAAATCCGCCTTAGTAGCACAATGTTTCAAACTATATAGTAACTATATTGTCCCTATATAGATTTTGAGAATCTATATAGGCGCTATATAGTTACTATATAGTTTGAAACATTGTGCTATTATGGAGTGTTTTTCTATCTTTAATTTTTTTTTTGGGAGGGGCTTTGTTTTTTGGCTTTTCGGTCTTTCTAGGCATCAGCCAATTTACTATTATATTTTTAAATTTTGTCTTCTATCTAGGGATCAGATTTTAGCCGGTTGCCGCGAGTTGAACTCGAACCCTGGGCCACTTGATTAGCAGGCTGATACGCTATCCCCTAGGCCAACCCGACCCCCTTTAATTTGTTAATTGGTTTTTAAAATAAATTAGTAAGTATCAACAGATATCGTTTTGTTGACGAAACAATTAATTGATTAAATTACAAAACAATGAAAAAGATATATTTTTAAAAAGTTAATTAAAAACAATCAATTCTATCTTTAATTTGTTAATTGGCTTTTAAAATAAATTAGTAAATATCAACAAGTATCGTTTTGATGACGAAACAAAACTAATTAAATTAAAAAACAAAAAAAGAGGATTTTTATCTAAAATCTCTCTTTTGGTACCGTCAAAATGGCTTACATAATTTAAATTAAAAAGAATCATTTTAAGGTAAATAAAAATCGACCTTTTTTACCTGAATTTAGTATTAGAAATAATATTAATATAACCTTTTTAATTAAAGAAAAAAATTTACCGAGCAACTTTCGGTCCGCCAAGTACTTTTAATTATTTTATCGATAATCTTTCGTTAAATGGAATCTCCTTTATAGAAGCGATCTAATCATCAAGGGCTTTAGTAGATAATATGAGTTAATTCTACTCCTGTTAAATTCGGAGATTTATGGCCTCGCAAGATGCGTGCAACATGACAATGATTGCATGCCACGGTATCAATCAGAAAACCGTCATTTCATTTATAAAGCAGAGAATAATGAATAGAAATTGTACAGAATTATCTTTAATCCAAGGGATTTGCCGAAGCAGACTTCCTATCACCTACATTGATTATTATAAAGAACCGCTAATAAATTTAACACTTAACTGAAATAATTGATCGATTATACTCTTATCTAGTTTATTTAAATATATATATATATAAGTAATTCTTTTATATTAAACCCTTGATTGTATTATAACTGATTAAATTGTTAATTTTTTTAAGCCTTTATATTATACTAGATGTGTAAGAGAGACTAAAAATGTGAGCCTGAATACTCTTATATAAGTTTTAAAGAATTTTAACTGATATTTAAGAAGAAATTTTTTTATTAATATGAAAAAAAGAAGTTTCGGCTGAAATCATTTAGATTAGACATTTTAATAAGATTAACTCATCAGAATGAAAGAAATTCCGATTTCTAGTTTCGTTTTCCAAATCCAGAAATAGGGGGTCGAAATGTCGTGAATTCTGATGAGTTTATCTTATTAAAATGTCTAAATAATTTCAACCGAAACATCTTTTCTGATTAACAACTAAACCATCAAAGCACCAATTTTTGAATTATTATTAATTTAATAAACAATTCCTTAGGGGTAGAATTTCAAAAAATCCCGAAATTGATTTTTTAGATATTTTTAATTAGTATTTTTATAAGTAAAAAGCAAGTAGAAATATTATCGTCCTTATGGTCCTAAGATCCCTACTTAGGTCGACCTTCACCTATCGAGTTTCCTAATGAAATTAATATTTTGATAATATAATGTATTAATAAACAAAACTTTATAGGGTCGTCATCCAATTTCCCTGCATAGCCATTTTTAATAAAAAAATTGTTGTTAATATTATTACATAAATGTAGTTATCGAGTTTCCAGATAAATATATTATCAATCGTAGTAAAATATGTACCTATATAAAATGCAAAAGATGAGTCGCCATCTCTTTTTCCGTGCTTAAGTCCAGATAGACAGGGTATCAACAGCTAACTTCGAATTAGTATTTTGTAGTTATAGAGTTACCTTTATTATTATATATGAAAATGTAGATAATTTTTTAATTAATTTTTATTTATTTTTATTTTATTTTATTTTTTATCAATTCAATAAAAATTCAGACCTTTGTTTGAACAGCCAAATTGAATTATCAAATAGCAATTTGCTTAGGATGTTTGCTAACAAAACATACCATTTTAGATAAAAGAAAAAAGAAAAACAACCCCCCCTCTTCCATTGTCAGCCTGACATTTTGTCAAACAAAGAAAAAGGGAAACATATGTTTATATTTGAGTGTGAACCAGAAAAATGTTTTTAATTCTAAACTGACCACCAGTGAAGGAACATCAAATTTTCAATAATCATACGGTATTGACTCCATGAAAAACAACATTTATAATTAAAAAAGACTGATGATGAAGACCAAGTCTTCGAAACTATAGTCTCAAACAAATAAATAATATATATATACAGATATATCATCTCGATATATATCTGTGTATGTTTATTTGCATCAAGAAGTTCTGGTACCATCCTGACGTGTGCGTATCGTGTCTCGAGGTTTCTTCGATTTTCGGCGGAATCCTGTACGGATAATTGCGGACCCAGTATCCACTCTACTCAGCATCGCATCAGCAAGTGATATGCGTAAAAATTTTTTGATTTTATCTATTAAATTCAGATTTTTACATCACTTTTGTGTTTCTAACCTAAATCTTTATGCCGAACGGCCTCCAGGTAATCTTGTTTTATAGTTGGACAGCCTAAAACTCGATTCTCGAGCGAAGTGTATATAGCATTGGTCAGGGAATTTTACCCCACTCACGGGGCGTACCATTTCTTACTAGATTTGTCTATAAACTGATTAATATAATTGATTTGTAAATTAATTAAAACAGCTTCCCAGCCTGTAGTTTGAGCTCGCCTCCACGAGAGGGCGTCTCCCGCCCAAGCACCCAGGTGCGCCATCTTGGATAACCAAATTACACATTTGACTCTCAATTTTAAATTATATATATATTTATACTCAGACTATAATCAGTGTATAATTTATATTTGTCTTGTATTCTACAAAATGTTTATAAGTGCTTTTAGATAGTGTGTGATATATAAAACATTATTATTAATATATTAAAATATATAAATATATAAAAAACTTAGTTTGAGAACGCTGTCCAGAGAGGGCGCTTCCAGCCATAGTCTCCAACTGACACCCTTCGTGATATACAGTGCTACCAACAGTGACATTCAAATCTCCAAATTAGCTATTAACTTTTATTTTTTCTCATAATTTTTATTCTGTTTATTGTTTTTGTTTTTTTTCTTCTCTCTGTGTTTTATAATCTAATAATATTTATAATCTCTATATTCTATATCCTGCATTTTATATTTGGCTTGTAATTTAGATTTAGATTTATTTTTATATTTACTTTCTTGGCGATTATAAGTGCTTTAGATATAAATAGTGTGTGTTAGTGCCCCAGACACGGAAGCTTGTAAATCACAAGTCTCCAATTGACAATTTTTAGTGAAATACAGGATAACCAACAGTGACACTCAGTTCCCCAAATTGGATTTATATTCGAATTTGCTGTCAAATTTGTATCAATATATATCCCCTCCCTTTCCTATATCTGCCTTTCCATAATAGTGTTTTATAATGTCTGGAAATAATAATCCACAGTGTTCCGTTTGTGAAAAGACTATTAAGAAAACTCCCTCAAAATGCGAAAAGTGTCATAATTATTTTCACCGGAACTGCCTCTTAAAAAAACTCCCCACAACTCCACTGATCAATCAGGGCAGCTCGCCCCCTGTCACGGATTTGCAGTTCCTTCTGGATCCATCGAGGTCAGCTTGCTACCCTCCAACAGTGACAGTGACGAAAATTCTACTCCAACATCGCTTCCCCTCTCGCTCGAAGAGCTTGTAACGCTTCAGACTTCCATAGGCAACCACAAACTAAATATCCTGAACCTTATCACTAAGAACCAAGACGCAACACCTAGTAAAGCTGGAATTGAAAATGCATTGGAGGAAATAACCGCAATTACTGACAGGATTGCATCTGCCTATACTAAGGTCTCTAATCGCTCCCAAACCGAGATCTCTAATGTTGACCTTATTAAACAAACCCTATCAACATTTACCCGCTCCGAGCTATTTAAAAGTGCTGTCGCTTCTGCCGTTGTCGACTCTCTCTCTAGCCATAATACAAAATCTATTGCCAATGCTCCACCCTCTAGTGCCCTAAACTCCGTTCAAATTTCATCAAAAAAATCTGTCCCTATTGTAAAAACGACGAGCTTCATTATTGGTCCGAAGTCTGATTCTACAGAAAAGTTTCAAAACTCTGATCAAACCCGGAAAGCTCTCCAAAAGGCGGTCAAACCTGCTGAGGCTGAAATGAAGGTCTTGAAAATGACAAACTCCAAAAATAACTCAGTCCGGATCACAGCGGCTGCCGTCAACATCCAAAAACTGAAACTGACAACCGAACTTGATGCATGTGGTTTGGAGGTCAGAGAGGACACCAAAATGAACCCCCGTCTATTAATCAGGCGGGTCCCTGCCAATATACCTGCCGATGAGGTCCGAAATGATCTCATATCCCAAAATCTAGCGAATATGGACAATCCCAATATCAAAATGATATACAAATATCCAGCAAATGGCCGCGACACCGTGTCTCATGTGATCGAGACGAGTCCCGCTGTCAGAATTGCACTTCTTGGTAAACCCAACATTTTTGTCGGCTGGTCGGTCTGCAGAGTGTCGGACCATGTGACTATTCTGCAATGCTTCCGCTGTTTAAACTTTGGGCATAAATCTAACAACTGTAACAATACACCCCACTGCGCCCAATGTTCAGGGGATCATGAATCCAGAAATTGCACCAACAAAACCGATAACCCTAAATGTTTCAATTGTACGCACGCTAATTATGAATCTACTTCCCACTCTGCCTTCGATGGTAAAGTCTGCCAGATCCATAAAAATAGAATGTTGGCCAAAATAAGATTCATCAACTATGGATAACGACCCTAACGTGCCAAGTTTGAATGAGGGTATTAAACTCGCCCTCGCCGACTTCCCGAAGGCGTTTTCTGTGTGTCATTTGAATGCGCAGAGTCTCGTTTCCAGTTTTAACGACATCCGCACCGGTCTTCAGGGCAACCCTCTTCATGTCATTGGGATTTCCGAGACTTGGATGCACACATCTATTCCTCCTTCCCTGGTTGAGCTCCACGGTTATACCCTTATTCGAAATGACCGCATGAGAGGAAGAGGTGGTGGAGTTGGATTTTATGTCAGGTCCGACTTGAGAGCCAGGGTGGTACTATCGTCCAGTGATGGGATCATTGAATATTTATTCATTGAACTTGACTTTAGTGGGTCTTCGATCCTGCTGGGAGTCGTCTATCGTCCCCCTGCTCCTTACTCAGATATTCTTGATCTTGAGCAAGTCTTAGGATCTGTCTCTGCCCGATGTCATCACTCAATTATTATGGGCGATTTCAATATTAATCTATTGGCCCCTCTGAATACCTGTTCTAGAAAACTCACTAACCTTACAACTTCCCACCAGTTCACTATTTTGCCCTCAAGCCCGACCCACTTCCCACCCCATTCTTTGCCATCTCTACTTGACCTATGCTGGGTCAGACACCCGTCTAGGGTGTGTTCCTTTAAACAACTCGATGCACCCGGGATCTCAGCCCACTCTTTCCTACTATGTAATTATGACATTCGTCATCCTAAACCAAAGTCAAAATGGATTGAGACCCGCAACCTGGCCCATGTCTGTCGCCAGTCCCTTTTAATTAGAGCAGCTAGTGTCCCTTGGGATCAGGTGTTCTTTCACCCCGATCAAGAGAGAATGATTAGCGTTTTCAACCGATTCATGTTAAACATTCTGGATGAGTTCGCTCCAAAAAAACATATCAAGATTAGAGATGGCGGCACCCGCTGGTTTAATAGAAACATTGCTGACTCAATTAGGACCAGAGACAAGGCCTATGCAAGGTGGAGAAGATCTGGTGCCCATGAACACTATGAAATCTTTCGGTCCCTCAGAAACAAAACAAAGGCCATGATTAGATCTGCTAAGAGACGAATAATAATGGCTGACCTGAATCCAGAACTTTCTCCTCGCCAGCTCTGGAGCAACTTGAGGAGGCATGGTTTCGTCCAGAGCTCCACTCAATCTTGCCCCTTTGATCTTGATGACCTTAATCGTCACTTTACTTCTCCAGACGGTGGTAATTCTTCCCCTCCTGATTGCCTCAATGAGACCCTCTCAAACGGCTTCTACTTTTCTTGCGTATCTGTAGACGATGTCCTCCGTGCCTTCTCGGGGATGAAGTCTGGGGCCCCCGGATCTGACGGTATTCCCCTTGCTTTCATCCGTCTTATTCTTCCTGTCATCCTGCCAATTATAACTAAAATCTTCAACGTACTAATTACCTCTTCCTTCTTTCCCTCCTGCTGGAAATCTGCCAAGGTTACCCCTATACCTAAAATCAATAAACCCGGCTCTTGCTCCGATTACAGGCCTATTAGTGTTCTCCCTGTTATCTCTAAAGTCTTTGAAAAAATATTATACTCCCAGATAATGGGACACATTGACCGAACTCATTTTCTTATCCCATTCCAGTCAGGTTTCCGCCCCGGGCACAGTTGTGCAACTGCGCTTCTGAAGGTCACCAACGACTGCAGGGCAATTATAGAAGAATCTGGATCCGCTATCTTGGTGCTCCTTGATTTTAAAAATGCTTTTGGCTCTGTCGATCATAGCATCCTAGTTCGTAAACTGCATGACCTAGCGGGGTTCTCTGGTGCTTCCTGTAGACTGATCTTCTCCTATCTGTCAGGGCGAAGCCAGTGGGTCGAGACGGGTGGTGAGGCCTCCTCCTCTAGAGCTCTTACACGCGGTGTCCCCCAGGGCGGGGTTTTATCTCCCTTGCTTTTCTCCCTATTTATCAATGATCTTCCTGAAGTTCTCCGCCACTGTAGATACCATCTCTTCGCCGATGATCTTCAGATCTATTCCCACCTAGGACACGTCGACAGTAGGCTTTCTGTTGAAAAAATTAATACCGACATTGAATCGATCTCCATGTGGTCTACCGTGAACGGATTGATGCTCAACCCCGCGAAGACACAGGCGATTGTATTATCCTCCCGTGATCAGGGAGTGATTCCTGCGGTGAATGTCTGTGGCACAGACATCCCCTACTCCGAACATGTCAGAGATCTTGGCATAGTCATTAACTCTAGATTGACATGGAGTGACCATGTTAGTCTGATCTGTAAAAGAGTATACGGTTCGTTGTATCCTCTCCGAAAAATGGCCCACGCAACTCCTGTCTGGCTGCGCCGTAGACTTGTTCTCGTATTATTATTACCCCACTTCTTGAATGGAGAGGTCGTCTACTACGGCCTCGACAGCGTTTCTCTCCACAGGTTATCGGTGGCACTTAATTCGTGCATAAGATACATCTACGACCTGGGCCATATGGATCATGTTTCTGAGAAAGCAGTAGAGGTATTAGGCTTCAGCCTTCCTAACTATCTAAAGTTTAGGTACCTGAGGTTTGTCCATAGGGTCCTTATATCAGGGTCTCCCTCCTACCTGGCGGAACTACTTACCCCTGGTCCTTCAATAAGATCAAGAGCCCTGGTATGCCCGCGACACCAGACTGCCCTCAGATCGAGGTCATTTGAGATCACAGCCCCACGACTGTGGAACTCAATGCCCTCTGCCCTAAGACAACCATCCTCTGCTGCCCGCTTTCTGCGTGGACTCACTGAAGCCCTATCATGCTAATGCTATAGCCTACTACACTTATATTTTATATTGTGTAATTTATATTTTGTAATATACTTATACTTTGTATTTCTATTTTGTATTTTATATTTTGTATTTTTTTACGTTTTGTTCTGTTTCTTGTATTTTTGTATCTAATTTATATTTCATTTTTCTTTATATTGTTAATCTCTATATTTGTCAGTTTCTTTTTTTCTTTTTTTGATTGTACACTATAAGGGTCTACTCTGACCTATGTACATAACATCATTAATAAATAAAAAAAAAAAAAAAATAAATAAAAGAAGAGGACAACCTCTTTGTGTTTCTCTTTGTGAATCAACAACTCTGCTACTCTCCGGCAAAGCAAAAACTTTTCAATTAAAAATTTGATTACCCGGTCACGATCACTAGATGGCATTTTTGTCGATATTCAGCCTTCCTCTCTATCTCATCCTCGTTGAAGAGGAATACGAAATCGAGAGGAGTGAGCTAACAAAAGAAAACAACGAACTTAAAAACTTTCCTTAATATATACCTATAGTTATTTGCTTGTCATCGTGCATCGTAAGAATATTTCTAGCTTGTTCTACTACTACTACTACTTGTATTTATTTACTCAAGGGCTACTTACATTAATGAATGAAGGAGGTCATTCAATTCCGTCTCTCAATATAGTAAGTATATTTATAAAAGGGAATGTTGTCTTCGTGTTTGGATATCTGACAAAGCAATAAGCCATCAAGATAATAATAAAAATCATTTATTCAATCAAAAGTGAATTTTCATTTTCATTTCTTTAACTTTAATATACTACTAGGTCAGTAGAAGGAAATGCTGAATTGCACCGCGACCTATTTTAATTCAATCTATTCTCAAATAGGCTAAAAGGATTATTTTTTTTTTACTTTCACTCCTATAGAATAAGTGAAATAATGGAATGGCATCTTTGGAAATGCACTTTTACTTTACCATACCAGTATTGCCAAGTACTATTGTATTCGTAAATCAAAAAAGTGTTGTTTTTTTGTATGATTTTTCGAAATATCTCAAAAACGGCTAAAATTATTTTGATAAAAAAAAATTGAGAGAAATTATGCCGTTTTGATTTACAAGAAAGCCTTATAGAGTGAACATTGAAAAAATTATATTTTACGAGATATTAATTATTTTGTTAAAATGTCTGTCAGTACGTTTCCAAATTTTGTATACGCGGTAGCTCAAAACTAGTCTGAATTAGTGATGAGCAAAGCAAGACCAAGACCAAGAATGCAAGACCAAGACCTTGCTTTGCTCATCACTAATATTAATACTCAAAAACAAAATAATAATAATTTTTCTTAAAAGTTGTCAGGACTTTCTAAACACCCTATATAAGACTTTACAAACACACCCTCTGTCTATATTAATTAGTGATGAGCAGAATTGATCTTGGTCTTGCATAATTGGTCTTGGTCTTGCGGTCTTGGCCTTGGTCTTGCGGTCTTGGGCTTGGTCTTGCTGTCTTGGTTTTGGTCTTGTTTTGCTCATCACTAATATTAATACTCAAAAACAAAATAATAATAGTATTTTTCTTAAAAGTTGTCAAGATTTTCTAAATACCCTATATAAGACTTTACAAACACACCCTCTGGCTATATTAATTAGTGATGAGCAAAATTGGCTTTGGTCTTGCAGTCTTGGTCTTGTTCTTGCTTTGCTCATCACTAGTCTGAATATCAAAACACAATTTGTCTATGTGCATAAAAAAAATAGCAAGGAAAACCTTTAAGATTCCAAACTTAGCAATCGTTCAATGAAAATTAATAAAAAAACCTACCAAAATGATTTTTTTCTAAAGTCGATTCCTTATTCTCGAAAATTGCTAATAAAGCTTGTTTAAAATGAAAATCGTTTGGGTTGTTTTGGAGAAAAATAAATTTTTATTGATTCACCCACCTGTGAATTAGCTACTTTAATAGAGGGAACAAAAACATTTCAAATTAAAGTAACCTGGCAGATCGATTCATCGACCTAAAAGCCACTTAATTCGTGATTTTCATTGAAATCGTTTTCGAGAACTGATTATTATACGAGTATATACAAGAATTGCAATAATAAAAATATATATTTCTATATACACTATGGTGCAAAAAAAGTGTAACACTTAGATTGATTAGGTGATTTGTTGTCAAAGAGGGCCTGTCGCTGGACAACCCTAATTTCCCGGAGACTCTGCTAGTCCAAACACTTAGGTTGACTTGTCGAGTTTGTAGAAGGCGCTGTTGAATTTGAACTGCTGTACAATGCCGATCCCTCAATAGATATCCAATAGTATGAATCGGTCATCTCTCTCATTTGAACCTCTAAATCACTGGTTCCCAACCTTATGTGGCCCATCGTCCCTTTCTGGAGGTTGACTGACACCTATCGCCCCCTTTTCATTTTCATTGTATGCCTAATTTTAATTTGAAGTAAAGTGTAAATAATAAATAAAAAGCCTGCCTATTTTCTAGAAATTACTCTCTTGGAAAATTCCCACGCAAAGTCGAAATTTAGAAAAAACCCAATCAATTAATTTATTATTGGCATCTGGTGTTTCCTTCAATTAAAAAACCTTCCGACAGGACTTAATCTCTTAACTCAAAATATGAGAAACATAAATTAAATTTATTGAGGTTCAAAAAGTGGGAATTGTAAACTCCCACCATCTTATTGTCAAATAAGGCATGTTCCAGTATCAAAGGACATGACGCCTGCTACTCCAAAATATTACCATTAAAAACAATTAAATTATTATCAAGAAAAAAATACTCTAAATGCCCCGTTCACAACAGTATGTTTCTTTGTAATTTATTAGAAATTTAAATATTTTTTTAAAAAATATTAATATAACATTATTTATATTTGAGAATGAAAATTACATTTAACAACTCGCAAGGGAAGTGAGTCCATTTCTTTGCACATGAGTGTATTTTAATTTTTCCTCTTTTGAATACTCATCGCCCCCCTGATAACCCAAATCGCCCACTTGGGGGCGATCGCCCCCAGGTTGGGATCCACTGCTCTAAATGTCTAAATGGACCAGATCCCGCTCTCCTGGCATAACAGTTTGTTTCTCTATATCGTTTTATCCATAGAGCTCTGTGGATACTTCCAACCGATGCTTTAAGTCGTTGAGCGATATACCGATACGATCTTCCATCATTTATTAGAACTACAGCTTGAGTAGCTTGAGTTCCTCGGTCTTTAGAGCCATTATGCTTGGACAATATTTCAAATGAAATAAAATTAAAAGATGAGATATTCAATATCGAACTGATAAACATTAAAATATTCAATTTAATTCGATATTAGACGATAATCATTTAATACAATTCAATAAAGGGATCAGATTTCAAACCTGAAAATTTATGCTAGTTTAAATAAATTTAATTTTAAAGGGTTTAAATTAAACTAATACATTGTTTTCACTCTAAAAATGTTTAAAAATATTTGTACAATCACAGAATGTATTAAAAGTTTAAATAAAATATGTTTTTTCTGAAAATTATTTAAAAAAAGTAATATTTTTCTAAGTGTTCCACTTTTTTTGCACCACAGTGTAAATATGGTATAATTTTTTTTCTCTATTGCGACATTGTGGAACTAGAAATAAGTTCACAAAAAATGTCCCTGCACACAGAATCCCCAAAAAGCAATTAATTAATAAATAGATAAAATAAGCTGACGTGTTCCGATGTGGCCATCCACTTGACTTTACCATACAACCTGGCCCTCACTTATATTTAATATTTAATAAAATTATTTATAATCTATGTAGGAGAGGGGTTAGTTTTTGCTTTTTAGACTTCTGGAGTCCCACTGATTATGTATACAAAATTTGGTTGAGTTTGGTCAAATGGCCTAGATTTTTAATATTTAACCCCCCTCCACGCCCTTAATTTCTAGCTCGATATGCACCAAAATCTAATCAGCTTTTAATCTCAATGGACCAAAACTACGTGTGAAATTTGGTTTTGATATTCACACTTGTTTTTGAGCTATCTCTTCCACAAAATTTGGTAACGCACAGACTAACAGACAGATTAACAGACATTTTGACAAAACAATTATTATCTCGAAAAATATAATTTTTTCGATGTTCACTTATTAAAGATTTTTTGTAGAGCGAAATGCCATGGTTTCGCTCAATTTTTTTAGTCGAAATAGTTTCGAGATATTTCGAAAAAAAACACTTTTTTCATGCCCGATTACAGTACTTGACCATACCCTGTATGGTAAAGTAAAAAATAAATAAAAAATATAAAAAAAACATTCAATTTCTACTAAATTTCTGTCTTCATATAATTAAAGCGAAAACTTGGTAGATAAATTTTCAAATAAGATTAGAACAGAATCAAAAAGTTTTCAATATGTCTAGTAAAATTTATTATACTCCTTTTTCAAACGCAATTGGATTGATTAAAGGTTCTGTAGCCGAAATTTTTATTACAACTTTTAAAATATAAAATAGGTACGATTAACGACATTTCCATCACTATTTCTGTGATTGTTTTCAAGTATGTTTATTTGTTTGTTGACAAATATATATATTATTGTGAAATAATGTGGTTTTTAACAAATAGTTTGAATATAGACATGATGCAATTGAAATCTCTAGATTCAGATCTTTATGCTAGATACTTTGGGATATATATTTATATATTTAAAAGCGTTGAGAAAATTTGGCCTCGAGAAGATCATCGACTAATGGAAAGTCCAAGGAAAACCTCCACACGGAAGATTGCTAATCAAGGTAGATTTATTTTATCAGGTGGGAATTTGCTCACGGGCAGGGCAGAAGCCCTTTTTGGGAAAATGACCACGAGGGCATCGAACAGGAAAGAAAGAAAGCCATGTACCTATAACTGTAAAAGTTCAAGTCCTACCTTTTGTCTTTTTATTTTAAAACTTCTTCAGGCTTTTTGGTCCCTTTTCCCATTTATTAAAATAAATAATTCTAATTAAGAACGTTAAATTGAAATAATAAAAAAATAAAATATTTTGGATTATATATATATATATAATTCTATATAGATTATATCAGTAGCGTGCGGTCCATGGATGCTGTGGATGCGGCGAATCCTTAAAATCAGGACGTCAAGAGTATCTTGAATCTCGTTTAGCTTTATTCCGCTTAGCTTTAATTTAAAATTTATAGGACTTTTTAACGTTAGAATATGAATAGAATTTTCCAGATTTCATATTTGAATCATTTTCGCTATCTTATGGAAAATAAATTGATTTTATGAGGTTGAAAGTAAATTAGATTACATGACTTTCATTTAAAATCTATAAATTCAATAAAAAAATTAATCGTGAATGATGAACTAAAAGATGTTTTGGCAGAAGTATTTAATTGCACTTAGCCGCTTTTTTTATAAATATTTTGTCTGCCTAATTATAAATTTTTTACAGACAAACTGACCGGACGGCTTTGTTAGCAGCATCAGTCCGGTCATTTAATAGCCACACCTCAATCCTGGAAGCCCCTGGTATTTAGACAACTGAATTGGCATATCAGTTAAGGGTATGACCGGACGGCGGCGCGTTCTGCCTAGCATCTATTTGTACACTCAACATCAAAAAAACTGGATATTCAAAAATTTAATATTTTTTTGAATACATTATTATTATGAGAACGTCAAAAACAATTTTATAATTAGGTAGACAAAATATTAATAAAAACAAAGAGGCTAAGTGCAAGCCGTACACGCAAACCATAGGTATCGTAATTTTTTACATTCAAACTAATTATTTTATAGCAACTAAAAAAACATTTATTGTACTCAGACAAAGATTCTAAGATAGAAAGGTGGATTATTTTTACTTGCCCCTGAAAATAGTCAAAGTGAAGATACACTGTCCGCTCTGTCTTTAATATCAAATGAAAAAAATTTGATGAGAAATTTGAAAAATTATATTAAGCGGTTATCGATGAATTTTGCGAATAATTAAATAAAATTAAATAAATTTTTCCTTTTTTTGGACAGCATCCACTGGCTGAAAAGTCACTGATATAAATAATTATTTATTTTCTCTATTCCGATTATTTAACCCTAATTAAATTATGTTACAACAGTTTTACTATTTTTTGCGGACATATAAAAAAAAATAATATTTTCGCGTTTACTTTTTTAGCTAGTCTAGGTACTTATATTAAAAAATTCAATGTGCACCGAATTACATAAAAAATAAATTATTTTAATTATTGGGAAGAAGAAACAAATTTAATGAATTGCTTTTTATTTGTTAACTCGATGATTTTTTGTCTTTTATTAATGAACATCTAAAGGTTTTTTTGGTCCTTCTTCCCATTAATTAAAATAATTAAATATAATTAAGAACGTTAATTTGCAAAAATAAAAAAATATATATTAAGGATATATATATATAATTATTTATTTTCTCTATTACGCGGTTATCTAACCTCAATTATTATCTACTAGCTGACGCCCGGGCCTTCGGCCCGGCGATCACCTAGACCCTGGCGGGGAGCGTCTCGTTATGGTTAAAATTTATATAGATAATAGCTGACCCGACCACGCGTTTCTGTGACTAACTCTTATGCTTCAAGTCTAAACCACTGTACGTATCGAAACTATATTAGCAACATATGTCCGTTTGGTGCTCCGATTGGTATATCTAAATTTTTGGCCAGGTTTATAATTATTGTTACCTTAACCAAAAATAATATTTACAATAAAGATAAGAGTAAATAAATATTATATTTAATATTGATTTACTATGAGTTAAGGATACTAGGTCACTTATATATACTTTATTTTTTCTACCCTATTAAAGATGGTTTTCGAGAATTTTTTCACGCAACCCAAAAGAAGTTAGGAATTTTTGAAAAAATAGCTTTTTTAAATAACCATAACATTTTCAAAAATTTAGTTATCATAACGTTTTTTTTTTTAATTTTTGTTTTTAAATGTACTTTAAAAAAATAGATAGTTTTTTTTTTGCTAGTTTAGTTCTTTTATTGTTTGGCAAGCTATGTTGGCTATAGATTTTGTTTTAGTTTTTCGTAAATTTTCCAATTTTCCGGGCATCTTTTCCCATTTTTTTTTACGTATTAACCTAAAATGGACTATTACGAACATTTAAAAAAAAATTAGCAAAATCGGTCCAGGCATTTGAGAGATCTGCGCTTACAAAGAAAAGGAAATTCATTTTTATTATATAGAAGATTTACTATCTATTTACCCATGGAAATAGTAAATAAACCAAAATTCGATACCTACTCTGTTCTGACAAGAGTATAAACATTTTATTTTTGTTTATCTTGAAATATGGTCACTTTACCTATATGCCAAATTTTAGCTCTCTACCTCAAATCTTACGCTTGCTTTTTTTGAATCTTTAAAGTTCTCCCTTTGTTATATATTTAATTGGACGACGATAACTATAGTATATAAAATTAAGGATAGGGGAAGGGAATGAATAACACAGGTCAACACAATTTTTGTCCTAAAGTTTTAAATATCAAATTTGTGTTTCTTTTACGTAAAAAATGAAGGGAAAAATTGATATTTTTAAAAAAGTTTGCTTTTGTAGTGGTTATAATAATAATAAACGACGAAAAAGGCCATTTTGATCAATTTTCGAGTCCCATTAGATATGAAACAGCAATATTTGAGATCACAATATTTTGTCGACGTAATAGAAAACAGCTTCCTCTTTGATTTTCAAATTACCACTTGTTTTTAGCTCAATTAGAACTCGAGTTATAACTAAAAAACTAAGACCTTATGTTTTTATCTATGTTTATTATCCTTTTAATCACGTAGTTTTAGTTTTTTAGTTATAACTCGAGTTCTAATTGAGCTAAAAACAAGTGGTAATTTGAAAATCAAAGAGGAATCTGTATTCTATTACATCAACAAAATATTTTGATTTCAAATATTGCTGTTTAATATCTAATGGGACTCGAAAATAGGTCAAAATGGCCTTTTTCGTCGTTTATTATTATTATAACCACTACATAAGCAAACTTTATATGGAATATAAGTATTTTTCCTTTATTTTGATGCACACTGAATAGAAAAATCATGAAATAAATCTTAGGACAAGGAAAAAAAAAATTGTCGTCCTGTGTAATATATATATATATATATATGTTAGAATAAGTGTATTTGATAATTTATACGTATTTTAGAAAGTAAATTTTTTTCTCAGCTCAAAGTTCAGGTGGATTAGTTTTAAGGAAATCTTCAAGATAGGAGACTTTGATCCTATAAACACCATTCTAATAAATTACAAATCTAACGTTCAATTTATGTCCTATTTTATATTTTAATCTATTTATATTTATTCCCTGTGTCAAATATCTTTTTTCAAAAAGAAAAAAGTAGAAATCTATTAATACAAATTTGTGAAAGTACTATATTTTGGCTTAATTAGCTACAATAATTCAAAAGCTGTTGATAAATATTCGATTGTTTATGTTTTTTTATTTTTAGCAATTGAGTAAATAAATTACAATAATTAATTAATAATTTTTATATAAAATTTATTTTCTTTCTTTATTCACAAGCTTGATTAATTTTTTTTAATAAATTCCACTACATTTTGTATTTTTCAACTAAACTTTTCGAAAATAGAAAGGTCAAAATTTTCCTAGTAATACAAAAAAAATTGAAGAAAAAAGTGAAAACCGTTTTCTCTAGAAAACAGGAGAAATTGTCAACTACAATGAAAAAACAATTTCTTTATAGTTGATCATTTTTAATGAGCTCTAATTTATACCAAAGATATTTTATTAATAATCAAGAAATATCGAAATTATTCCAAATATGACCAAATTTTTAGGTATTTAATCCAAATATATACTTGACTGATCTATTTTATTCTATTAGATATCTCTTAATATTAAATGAATGTCTTGTTTAATTCTAGGGAAACCTCATATTATATCTAAACGAATGTTTTTTTATCATAAAACGACATAGATTTTTTGCAAATAGTGATATCTTAATAATTAAGATATTTAAAAAAAATTAACAAAAATATTGTTTTCATCATTAATTGTCGTTTTTTAATTTTAAAACCCACTATAAGATTATAGGAAATATTAATATATATTAAAATTAGATTACCTTGTACATTAAATCAAATATAATAAATAATTTAAATTTTTATCTAATTAATTCAACCAAATGAATAATTAAAACAAATATTTATATAATTCATTTGATTGAATATAGATTCTACAGCAATTGAATATACTCATCCTCTAGTCAGAAATACATAACTATATTTATTAAAAATATTCAAGTTTATATCATTTTTTGTCGGAATTACGTATTATTCCAGTTAAATACTCAACTATTAAATTTAAATATTCCACTATTTTACTCAAATAACAATATTTTCATAATTTACTTATTGGGGCTTGGTTCAAATAGCGACATCTTAACTATTAATATATCTATAGTTGCTCCAAAAATATACTTAAAATACGTATATTATTTATTCATATTGAACAGAGATAATTAACTTCACCATCTATTCATATCAAATAAAATTTATTTACTATAAATATATCGTTTTTTCAGTGTACTGTGAATCTGAGGTGTTGGTGATGAAAAAAAAAATCATTCAGAATTTTACGTTTTCACTTGTGAGTTAAAACGATAACAGATATAGTGATCGAAACGCCGTGTAATTATGTTTTGATAAATTTGTTAGTTTTTTAGTAAATAATAAATAAATAAATCTTTATTCCTCGACCTGCTTATATTAAACAATTTTAACATAAAATATAGTTTATTTCGAAAAATTCTAATAAACTATTCAACCATCAGGTATTTTAAATAGAGATGAGTAAAAGAAAAATGTTGAGTGAATCCCGGTAATCTTATGTTTTATAGGTATAAATTCTAGAAAGTGAACGTTTTATAATTTAGCAATCGTGAGACATTAATTTGAAGGAAATGAGTTGGCTGATTATCTTGGAGCTTAGGGCATCTAGGGAGACCCCGTTCGCAGTTCAAAGTCGGTATTTCTAATCAATGAGAGTGCATAGTATTGGGATCCAGGAGACTTTGAACCAACAGACAGACCATCCATCCTCTTTGGATTCATTTTATATTATGACATTTATATATTCATTATACATATAAATAATATATTCTTAATATTCTTTGATCAATGTCCAACATTAATTAATTAGATATTTAATTATTTATTTAGGTTAACGATCAAGTTACTAAATCAATTAACATATTATTAAGGTTATTGATTGTTAATTCAATGGATATAATAAACATATAAAAATATTTCAATTAAATATGTATCAAATATATAAAGGAAGAATATTTACCATATATTTTTCAGTTTATATGACGCACCTGCGTATAATGTATAAGACACACCCAATGTTTATCAAGGAGGTTAAAATAATCGCAATAGAGAAAATAAGTAAATAAACCCACAAATGTATATAGGTATATAGAAATATATTTATATCCTTAATATATTATTTTTTTAAATGTAAATCGGTGAACATTATTGAATGCTTTAATTTTAAAGTACTGAGCGTTGCTCTGTTATTTTTACTTTCACATACAGGGTATGGTCAAGTAGTCTAACCGTGCATTAATAATGTGTTTTTTAGCTTATTTTTTTCTAAATATCCCAAAAACGGCGCAATCTATTTTGATTGACAAAATTGAGATTAACCATGGCATTTCGGTCTATAAAAAAGCCCTAATAAGTAAACATCAAAAAAATTACATTTTTCAAGATAATAATTGTTTTGTCAAAATGTCTGTTAGTTAGTTAGTTATTCTGTTAGTCTGTGAGTTATCAAATTTTTGTGGACGAGGTAGCTCAAAAACTAGTGGGAATATCGAAACCAAATTTCACACGTAGTTTTGGTCCATTGAGATTAAGAGCTGATTATATTGGTAAATATCGACCCAAAATTAAGTGGGGGGTTAAAATTTAAAATTATAATATTTTCAAACTAAAAAAACAAGAAAAATGAAATATACTATAAAATTAACCTATAATAACGAAAATATTATTAGGAAGGGAGGGGAGGGTCAAAAAATAAAAATCTAGGCCCTTAGACCAAACTCAACCAAATTTTCTATACATAATCAGTGGGCCCCCAGAAGACTAAAAATTCAAAAACTAACCTCCAGAAATTGGGGGGGGGATTGTAGGGTCAAGAAATAAAAATCTAGGCTCTTGCACCAAACTCAACCAGAAGTTTATGCTGTATGGTAAAGTCAAGTGGATGGCCACATCAGAACGTGTCAATTTATTTGAATTAGTTAAAAGCGATATAATAATATTAATTTTAATTTTAAAATTAGCTAAAAAGGTCGATTTTTATTTGCAGTAAAAATTAAATAAAATTTAAATATATTTTTAAATTTTTTGTCAACGTTTTGTTGACCCGCTCTTGCCATCATCAAGGCATCGATCGAATTAAAAATAATATTAATATATTTATACGGAGGTTCTTTTAACCTTGAAGAAGGATTCGAATCCTCCGAATTTTTTTTTTTTTTTTTTTTAATATGAAAATGACATTCTAATAAATTATTTTATTCAGAATTTGTTGTTTTCATTATCCTTGAGCTACCTTTGAATCAATTAAGCATTAAGTTGTACCACTCCGTCTTTAATAGAAAATACCTCTAATTAATTAATTAAATTTCTTATAATATTTGTAATAAATGACTAATGGGATTTAAAATTAAAAAAAATAAATAAAAAGTAATGAAAAGAAAGAAATTTTAAAAAATTGATTATATATAGGTACATTTTTTTGATACACCCAACTGTGAATAATTACTATAATTAAGAAAAAATAATCAAAGTAAAGTTACCAGAAGACCCTGACAGATCGATTTGTTGACCCAAAAACCCCTAATCCGTGATTTTTAACGAAATCTGCTGCAGTTTTCGAGAAACCGATTCATAATAATATATATTTTGCAGTAAAAACCCGCTTTTTTTTTTTTTTTTAAGAACCGGTTCTTACTAGTTAAAGCGTGTTTCTCTAAATATCTTTGTGGCAACTAAAGTTTACCGATGCTGGATTGAGTTTGGTTCAAAGGTCTAGAATATTTATTTTTGACCTTCTTCCTCATTTTGGGTGTTAATTTTCAAAAAATTTTCAACGAAAATGTCAAAATTACATCCTCTACAACTTTGCTTCTAATTTTTGACATTTTCGTTTAAAAAATTTTGAAAATTAACACCCAAAATGAGGCAGAAGGTTAAAAAATAAATATTCTAGACCTTTGAACCAAACTCAACCAACATCAGATTGACACAAAGATATTCAGTGAAACGGGTTTTAACTAGTAAGAACCCGTTTTTACTAAAAACGGGGTTTTACTGCAACATTATACAAGAATTGTTCAGTTTTTTTTTTTTTTTTTGGCTTTTCGGCCTTTCTAGCCATAAGCCCAATTACGATACTAGCTATATTTTTAAAATTTGTCTCTACCCCCGGGGGTCAGATTTTAGCTGGCTGCCTCGAGTCGGATTCGAACCCGGGTCCCCTGGTTAGCTCGCTGTCACGCTACAGCCTAGCCTACCGACCCCCCCAATTGTTCAGTTAATACTATAAAATTTATTTTTTTTCACTATTTTTAAAGATTTCAATGAATAAGACGAATATTAAATTTTAATAGAAAAATTGAGGAAACACGTAGATAGGTATATAATTAAATCCGGTAAATCTCTTATTCTTGGGTGATTTTGAAATTCCCATGGCAACCGAGAGTCATAAATAAATCAAAATTGATAATGAAATCTCTAGTGATTAAAAGATGATTAATTTATTAAACATTAATTTGGAATTAAAAGATATATCCACATTTTTTTAAATCAAGATTAGATTACCAATATATAATACCTATAATATAATTTTAAATAGAGGGATAGTTTTTTGTGAATAAAATGTAAGTACCTAATCTCAGAAATTACACAACCGATTAGGATGATTCTTTTATCGTTGCGAAATATTTTTCTTTTGTGATATTATAGGCTATATCTATATTATCTATACTCTATACCAGAGGTGGCCACAACGTGGCTCGTGAGCCGCATGCGGCTCTTCAGTCAATTTCGTGCGGCTCTTGAACCCTCTTGAATAATACTGATTTTAAAAAGTACAGGGTGGGGCACATTCTGAAGAGGTTTAAAAAAATGAAAAAATTTAACTGGAAAGAAACTGAATATATTTTTGAAAAGAACATAAAATATATATTTTTTTAAATGTATTTCAAACATTAGGCAGACAAAAAAAGGGGGGGGGGGGTCAAAAATGAAAATTCTAGCCCTTTCGACCAAAATCAACCACATTTTGTATACATATTCTGTCGACCCCCGAGAAGGCTAGAAATTCAAAAACTAACCACCAAAAATGGGGGGAAGGTCAAAAATGAAAATTCTAGCCCTTTTGAGGTATACAAAATTTGGTTAGTATTTGCATTTCTAGCCTTCTGGGTATCCACAGAATATGTATACAAAATTTGGTTGAGTTTTGTCAAAAGGGCTAGAATTTTTTTTGATCCCCCCCCCTTTTTTTTGTCTGATAATATTTAAAATACATTAAAAAAAATTCATTTATTTTCTTTTCAAAAATATATTTAGTTTTTTTCTAGTTAAATTTTTTCATTTTTTTATATCTCTTCAAGGTGTGGCGGATCTTTATGCCCCACCCTGTATAATAATTAAATTAAAAAAATAATAATACAAAAATTAAATTAATTTGTAATGTTATAAGTAAGTAGAGCAAAAATATATATGTTACTTCATTTATATTTTATAAAATAAAAAAATGTGTCTTTTTTTTAATAAAACATTAATTAATCTCCAAACAATGTGGCTCCCTTTGAAACAGTTTGATAAATTTGCGGCTCCCAAAGTTAAGGTTAGTGGCCACCCCTGCTATATACATAATAGACCGAGAGCTACTGATAATTTTGGAAAATGAATTAAAATCCAAATAGCATATCGCATAGTGTAGTGTGATCAGCACACACCCCGAAAGTCAAATTCTTACTCGCCAAATCGACTCGTTTTTAGGGGCAATCGAGGGGTGATCCGCGATTGGAAGTAGGTGTACACCTCTGGAAGTATTTTGGAAGTATTTGGAAATATTTGGAAGTACTTTGAAATGTTTGGAAGTACAAGTGGAAGTAGGTGTACAGCATATTAGGTCGCGGTTCACCCCTCGGGGATAATCGACCCTTGAAGGTGTCAAAAAATACCGTAAAATCACCTAATTACAAAATGGTTAAATTTAATTTCAAGGAATTCCCAATGATACTACTTACTATTTTATACGAAAAACAGAATTTTTGACATTTTTGTTTAAAAAAAAAATGAAAATAACAACCCAAAATGGGGGAGAAGGATAAAAAATGAAAATTCTAGCATTTTCGACCAAACTCAACCAAATTTTGTATACATAATCAGAGGGCTTCCAAAAGGCTAGAAATGCAAAAACTAACCACCCAAAATGGGGGGAAGGGTCAAAAATGAAAATTCTAGCATTTCTAGCCTTCTGAAGAGTCCACAGAATATGTATACATAAGACACCTTTTTTATAGAGCAGTTAATTTCCTACAAAAATTTGTATTGCGAATTTTATAATAGCCATTTATTGTCGAGTTATGAAATTCATAAACAAAAATGAAATTTGTCTTAAAATAATCAAACTTAAATCTTCAATATCTTTCAAATGGTGAGGTTTACGGAAAAAATATAAGATACCTTTTTTGTAGAGCATTAAATTTCATACGAAATTCTTCAAAAACATTTTTCTGTACAATCAATTAATGATGAGGTATGAATTTTTTTCTATTGACCTGAGAAAAAAATAAAAAACTGCGATGCGGAGGATCTTATTAAAATTAAGAGCTCATATTTATAAAGAATTTTTTTTAAGGTGTCTAGCAACCCATTTTTACGTGTCACTTGTAAAAAAATTTTTTTGGAATTTTTTGACCCACCCTAATATATATATATATAATATATTTATTCTCTGAAAGATATTAATTTGCCGATGGTAATAGATTCAAATTTACTAGAAAATCATAGATCAAAGATGGTGTCATCTATTAAATCCGATGGAGTGGAATATTTTTAATTATATGTCAGAGGGGTTGTTTTTCACCCCCTCGGGAATCGAACCCGAGTGCCAGTAACAGCAATCCGGGCCACCTGGCTCACCTGCGGGATACGAACCTCTCTGACATATGCAAACGCGTAAAATGGCTATATATTTAAATTTAGAATCACTATATCGCGAAATTTTACAAATTAAGATAACAATCTTTGAGTAAAATATTTTACGCGTTTGCATATGTCAGAGAGGTTCGTATCCCGCAGGTGAGCCAGGTGGCACGGATTGCTGTTACTGGCACTCGGGTTCGATTCCCGAGGGGGTGAAAAACAACCCCTCTGACATATAATTAAAAATATTCCACTCCATCGGATTTAATAGATGACACCATCTTTGATCTATGATTTTCTATTTATTCTCTGTAACTAATAAAACATCAATAAAGCAGCCACGTGGGGGTCAAGGGGCGAAGCCCTGCCTTGCTACAAAAGGCCCGCCTTTGGCGGGCCTGAAGCTAGTAAATGAATAAAAATAAAAATAAAAAAATACAAGGATTGTTCATTTAAATTAGTCATGTTTCGAAATTTTTGCGAAAAATAAATAAATAATAAATATTTAAATCTAAAATTCTGTCCTTTGGGAAACCCCTGCATAGAGATATGTATGTGTTTAGTTCAGAGTAATAAAGGAAACCGATATATAGATATATTATAGAAAGAGAGAAGATCAAATAGTCAGTGATTATTATCGTCCGTTGACATTTCTCTGGATATTGTAATGTATTTGCCATTAGTTATGTAACTAAGTAATGGATATGTTGCACAAGCCAATGGACCTATTTCAATATTTATTTACATTATCATAAATAAGGAAAGAATTTGTTTAAATTAACTAGGTATAAATCCAATTCAATTAAATAGAAATTGTACATATATGTATTTTTTTAAGAATTTTCAAAGATATTCTAAAAGTTTGGTCAAATATTATAATGAAATCGATAAAGAAATATTTTTAACACTATATATAAATATATGTATATTGCAAAAGAGGCCGTTTAAGGAGGATATTCAGTAGACAAGAAAGCAGGTTACCAGACAACATAAAATTAGCACCCTTTTAAACCCTGAAGAACATTGGGCTAAAATCTGACCTCCGGGATAGAGACAAAATTTAAAAAATATATAGTATCGTAAATTGGCTTATGGCTAGAAGGGCCGAAAAGCCAAAAAAAAAAAAAAAAAAAACCCTGAAGAAGGAAGGATAATCCTCCGAATGGATGGGTGACCACTGGGGGGGGGTTGGAGTCAATGAGCTGAAATTTGGGATTCAAGTTTATATTAATAAACTGAAACCCTTATACCAAGTTCTAGCTTCCTAGCCCAAACCAATTTACTATAAATTAAGGGAAGCTTATTTAACTATTTTTCCTGAATTATATGATAAGAGCTATCAAATGAACTGACATTTGGCATAGAGGTTTGAATTAATAAATTGAAAACTCTATACCAAGTTGGAGCTTCCTAGCCCAAACGAATTTACTATAAATTAAGGATTATTTAGCTTATTTAACTATTTTACATTAAATATATGATAAGAGCTATCAAATGGGCTGAAATTTGGCATACAGGTTTGAATTAATAAATTGAAACTCTATACCAAGTTGCAGCTTCCTTGCCCAAACGAATTTACTATAAATTAAGGATTATTTAGCTTATTTAACTATTTTAGATTAAATATATGATAAGAGCTATCAAATGGGCTGAAATTTGGCATACAGGTTTTAATTAATAAATTGAAACTCTATACCAAGTTGCAGCTTCCTTGCCCAAACGAATTTACTATAAATTAAGGATTATTTAGCTTATTTAATTATTTTACATTAAATATATGATAAGAGCTATCAAATGGCCTGAAATTTGGCATAGAGGTTTGAATTAATAAATTGAAACTCTATACCAAGTTGCAGCTTCCTTGCCCAAACGAATTTACTATAAATTGAGGATTATTTAGCTTATTTAATTATTTTACCTGAAATATATGAGAAGAGCTATCATATGGGCTGAAATTTGGCATGCAGGATTGAATTAATAAACTAAAACTCTATACCAATTTGCAGCTTCATAGTCCAAACAATTTGCCAAATATATTCTAGCTATTTACCCGAAACATATAATAATATTTATTTTGAATAGACTGTCAATACAAATGCAGTATACAAAACGTTTTTAGAATCACAAAATTGTGATTCTCATGTATTAGAAATAGATCAATATATATTATTATAATTATTTATAGTATTTATAATTAATAGAGATTGTAGTGTTGGTGCAGTTATAATTCTGTACTTTCCAGAAGATGAGCTTTTACAGCTCGAAATATATATATTGAAAAAATTTCATCTTTTATTTTTTTAATTTTAATGTGAAACAAGTGACCAAGAAATCTTAACTCATAGTAAATGAATATTTCATATAATATTTACTTACTTTTATCTTTATTATAGTATTTACTTATGAACAAATGTTGTCAGCAATATTAACAGTTAGTGTATAATAGAAATATATTATAATATATGTTTTTTTATAAATAAACAAGATCAGTGATTATTGACATTTTGTTTATCTTTTTATTTAATTTATAGGTTGAAATAGGTAAACAATAAATTTCAAATTAATTTAATTTAAAAAAAAAAAAATGAAACTCTATGTGTTTAAAATACTAATAACTAATTACAAATCAGTCTACTTACTATTTTAATTTCCAGCGATGGTTAATTAATATGAATAAAAACACAAAAAACTAATGTCAAATAATACGAGTAATGTGAATCAGAGATGCGAATAATAAAATCGCCAGATGTTTACCAACAATGATCACACCCTCTGGCGGGAAATTCAGAAAACTTTTTGAAATTACAAAAGAAGATATTTCTTTTTAATACATATTATAATATAAAAATAAAATTTTATTAAAAATCAAATAGAAATTATTTTAGTAAAATAATAAAAGCTGGATTTTTCATATTTATTACTTTCCCAAGCAAAAAAATTAAACATCTTAAAGCGGAAAATACCATCTACTCTAATTATTACTTTATCATACAGTGTATGCAAGGGCGGATCCAGGAATTTCTTTATGGGGGGGGGGGGAGAATGTAAATAAGGTGCCCGATGTATATAAGATCTACTTTTTATCTCGAAAGTGTGTCGCGATCGAATTGTCCAAGCGGGGGGTCAGAGACGACGCCCCCCCCCCCCCCCACCACACACACGCACATAGAACTTTATTTTCAATTTTAAAATTTTTAAAAAAAATAAATGTTTTTTTTTACAAAATTTTTTTGCCAGGCACGGGTCTCTATGGGGGGGGGGCGGTCGCCCCTCCGCCCCCCTGGATCTGCCCTTGAGTGTATGGTCAAGTATTGTAATCGTGCATGAAAAAAGTGTTTTTTTTCCTTTTTTCGAAATATCTCAAAAACGGCTGAAACTTTTTGATTAAAAAAATTGAGCGAAACCATAGCATTTCGGTCTACAAAAAAGCTCTAATAAGTAAACATCGACAAAATTATATTTTTCGAGATAATAATTGTTTTGTCAAAATGTCTCTTAGTTAGTCTGTCTGTTAGTCTGTGCGTTACCAAATTTTTGTGGACGAGCTAGCTCAAAAACTAGTGTGAATATCAAAACCAAATTTCACACGGTTTTGGTCCATTTAGATTAAGAGCTGATTAGATTTTGGTGCATATCGACACAAAATTAAGCGGGATGAGGGGGGGGGGTTAAAAAATGAAAATCTAGGCCATTTGAGCAAACTCAGCCAAATTTTATATACATAATCAGTGGGACCCCAGAAGTCTAAAAATGCAAAAAAACTAACCGCCCGAAATGAGTGGGGGGGGGGGGGGTCGAAAAATGAAAATCTTTGCCATTTACCAAACTCAACCAAATTTTGTATACATAATCAGTGGGCCTCCAGGAGTCTAAAAATGCAAAAACTAACGCCCCTCCCCTACAAGATTATACAATAAATAATTTTATTAAATATTAAATATAAGTGAGGGGCCAGGTTGTATGGTAAAGTCAAGTGGATGGCCACATCAGAACACGTCAGCTTATTATATGTAGATACATATTCACAGAAGTGGTCAATAATGAATAAATAAATAATAATAATAAAATAAATAAAATATACTTAAAGTATTACTTATAGTATTTACTTATGAACAAATGTTGTCAGCAATATTAAGAGTTAGATTATAATAGAAATATATTATAATATATGTTTTTTTATAAATAAACAAGATCAGTGATTATTGACATTTTGTTTATCTTTTATTTATAGGTTCAAATAGGTAGACAATAAATTTCAAATTAATTTAATTTAAAGACAAAAAAATGAAACTCTATCTGTTTAAAATACTAATAACTAATTACAAATCAGTCTACTTACTATTTTAATTTCCAGCGATGGTTAATTAATATGAATAAAAACACACAAAACTCACGTCAAATAATACGAGTTAATGCGAATAATAAAATCGCCAGATGTTTACCAACAATGATCACACCCTCTGGTGGGAAATTCAGAAAACTTTTTGAAATTACAAATATAAAAAGAAAATCTTATTAAAAATCAAATAGAATATATTTTTTAGTAAAATAATAAAAACTGGATGTTTAATATTTTTTACTTTCGCAAATAATATAATTAAACATCTTAGAGCGGAAAGTACTAATATACTCTAATTATTTTTTTATTCTATTCAAAATTAAATTCAAGTAAAACAAACAATTAAGAACCAAAATTTTCCACTTGTTGACGCTTCAGGCATGCGCGGATCCAGGGGGGGGGGGGCGATGGGGGCGACTCGCCCCCCCCCCCAAAGCATTGGAGATCAACATTTTTTATATGTTGATTTAATTATTTTTTTTTTTTATAACATTAAATTTTAAAATTGAAGAAAATAAGGCGTCTCAGACCCCCCCCCCCCCCCCGCTATGGACAATTCGATTGCGACACACTTCCGAGATCAAAAGTAGATCTTATATACCGGCGACCGCCCCCCCCCCCCCCCAAATCAGAGGTCTGGATCCGCGCCTGGCTTCAGGAGGGTAAAAAAGTACGAATAAATTGTTATTACTTACTTACTTGATTTTATACTATTTTTGACACTTCATTGGTCATTTATCCCTAAAAATGACTGGATTCAGCAAGTAAGAATTTGACTTTTCGGGGTGTGTGCTGATCGCACTTCATGTTTTCGGAAATAATCGACCAAAAACTCTCGGTCTAGTTGTTATACTATTTTTTTTTTTTTTTTTTTTTTTTATCGTAATCGTGCAAGAAAAAAAGTGTTTTTTTTTGCTTTTTTTCGAAATATCTCAAAAATGGTTGAAACTATTTTGATAAAAAAAATTGAGCGGAACCATGGCATTTCGCTCTACAAAAAAGCTTTAATAAGTGAACATCGAAAAAATTATATTTTTCGAGATAATAATTGTTTTGTCAAAATGTCTGTTAGTCTGTGCGTTACCAAATTTTGTGGACGAGCTAGCTCAAAAACTAATTAGTTTGAATTTTGAAGACCAAATTTCACAAGTAGTTTTGGTCTATTGAGATTAAGAGCTGATTAGATTTTGGTGCATATCGACATAAAATCAAGGGGTGGAGGGGAGAAGGGGTTAAAATTTTAAATTATATTATTTTCAAACTAAAAAAATCAAGAAAAATGAAATATACTATAAAATGAACCTATGATAACGAAAATATTAATAGGAGGGGAGGGGGGGGGGGGGTCAAAAAATAAAAATCTGAGGCCCTTGTACCAAACTCAACCAGAAGTGTATGGTAAAGTAAAGTGGATGGCCACATCAGAACGTGTTATTTTTTGTTTTAATTTTTTTAAAAAATTTGGAATTTTTTTTTAATTTCCTATATTTCTAAATTTTTAAAAATCTTTCTGCCAATTTTCTCATAGTTATTTTTTCAAATTTAAATTCTTATTTCATAATTTCTATTAGTTTATCTTGTTAAAAAACAATCAATAGGGTTATTCAATAGGGCCATCGGAATTTCGCTATGGGGGGTCAAAATGCATCAGAGCTGGTCATTTCTGATTGGCTGGCTTATCAGACACACACAGAGTTCATTTAACCAACAAATACGATTACAAGTGATGTAATTAAATATTAACTGATTGTCAGTTACTAACTCAGTTAAATCAAAAAAACAATTTTTTTGTTAAGGTTAAATTTGCAAAAACATTATTTTTAAATTGCTCAAATACGCTTGAAATGCATGCGAATTTTTACTTTAAATTTTGATTGTTTTGAATTTTTGCCCATAACTTGTTGAAAATTGCACCAAAATAGACCATTTTTTTTTCAAAAAATTTTTGTTTTTTATGTATTTTTTAGAAAAAATTATTAAAATTGTTGTTATACTCAATTTTTTTACTTTACCATACAGGTATGGTCATGTATTGTAATCGTGCATGAAAAAAGTGGTTATTTTCCTTCTTTTTTTCAAAATATCTAAAAAACGGCTGAAACTATTTCGATTAAAAAAATTGAGCGAAACCATGGCATTTCGGTCTACAAAAAAACTCTAATAAGTGAACATCGAAAAAATTATATTTTTCGAGATAATAATTGTTGTTGTCAAAATGTCTGTTAGTTAGTTAGTCTGTGCGTTACCAAATTTGTGGACGAGCTAGCTCAAAAACTAGTGTGAATATCGAAACCAAATTTCACACGTAGTTTTGGTCCATTGAGATTAAGAGCTGATTAGATTTTGGTGCATATCGACCCAAAATTAAGGGGGGTCGAGGGGGGTTAAAAATTAAAAATCTAGGTCGTTTGAGCAAACTCAACCAAATTTTGTATACATAATCAGTGGACCCCCAGAAGTCTAAAAATGCAAAATCTAACCGCCCAAAATGGGGAGGGGGGGGGCGGAGGGTCAAAAAATGAAAATCTTGGCCATTTGCCAAACTCAACCAAATTTTGTATACATAATCAGTGGACCCCAGAAGTCTAAAAATGCAAAATCTAACCGCCCAAAATGGGGGGGGGGGCGGAGGGTCAAAAAATGAAAATCTTGGCCATTTACCAAACTCAACCAAATTTTGTATACATAATCAGTGGGTCCCAGGAGTCTAAAAATGCAAAAACTACTCCCCCCCTCCCCCTACATGATTATAAATAATTTTATTAAATATTAAATATGAGTGAGGCCAGGTTGTATGGTAAAGTCAAGTGGATGGCCACATCAGAACACGTCAGCTTATTTTGTTTAAAAAATTAATATTCTTATCTCAAATTTGTATGTATTTAACCATTTTTTAAGACGGGTGTCTGATCGCGGGATACTGACAATTATTTTTTTTCTTAATCTAAATATATAAAATTAAGGTTGGGGGGGTAGGGTGGGTAGGAGTGGGGGTCCAGGGGCGTAGCACCCTGGCTAGCAAGAGGGGCCGCCGAAGGAGGGCCTTGCAGCTAGTTTTCTATATATCCAAATTTTTAAAAATGTTAAAATTGACATTTCCCGACAATTTTCTCATAGTTATTTTTCAAATTTAAATTTGTATTAATTAAATTTAACAATCCATGATAAGCCCACTTCTAGATCTTACCAATGTCAATTCTATATACCTATATCCAAAATATATAGAATTTTTTCTCTTGTTTTTTATATATCCGAGTACAAGAAAATTGTTTATTTAATAGTAGTACAAGATAAAAAATAATAATAATAATATAACAATAAAAAGATAAGCTTACAAGTAGTTAGAATATTTACAAGTAAGTACACGTGTTAACATTTCTTTTTTTAGTGATATTTTTACTTTTTTAAACCATTAGAAATAACAGATAAATTGTTTATAAAATTAAAAAAGACTAATGATAACGGTCAAATCTTCGAAACTACCGAAAATCTCAAACAAATAAATTATATATCTATATATTAGGTTGTCCATTATTTACCAAGTTGATTTTTTTCTGCAGCCTATGGACTAAAAATAAGCTGACCTGTTCTGATGTAGCCATCCACTTGACTTTACCATTCAACCTGCCCCCTCACTTATATTTAATATTTAATCAAATTATTTATAATCATGTAGGGGAGTGGGGGTTAGTTTTTGCATTTTTTAGACTTCTGGGGTCCCACTGATTATGTATATGAAATTTAAGGTTGAGTTTGGTACTGTTGCGGACCGGAAACCCCTGTTATAAATTTTGTTTGAATTCTTAAAGGAATTCTCTTTTTTTAATTAAGGTCACTGCAACCAGATCCGAGCCCGAACGCTTTTAGCACCCCGACCAGCACCCACTATATATCCCCTTTCCGCTCTTTTCGCTGACCCCTGGGGTCTTAGTCAAAATAATATGATGAGAGGAAATAAGTCATATATCTGAGTTGACAGTGAATTATAAATCTACTTGCTCTTACATTTTGTGTAAAAAATGGTCCTTCAAAAAAAAGATGCTTTTAACGGAAAGTTTCCAGAAAGTCATGTGAATTTTCGAAGTGACGCCCTTCAGGAAATGGGAGGGCTTGATGATTTAAAAATACGCCTTCTCATTAAGGTCTTAGCCAATCAAGATATCTTTTCTTGAAAACTCCCAGAGATGACAGAAGTCAGAGTTCAGAGTTAGTTTTGAGAGAGCCAGTCAGGCAGTCAGTGAGTTGTTGGAGAGCGGTGAGTTTGTAAAGACCACCAGAGTGAGTTAAAAATGTACAATTCCCCTTATACCAAATAAAACAAACCATGATGTAAAGTTAAAATGCGTTTTAATTCAACCCTTGCATAGAGATAGCGAAACTTTTTCCATCAACAGGACGCACATCATCCAGCAAACGGCGTGCTAGACCAGAGAACCCACAACTTCGAGGTTTCACGCTACCCTTAGTAGGCATCCATATCCTCCGGGACTATGATATTGCCCGCTATAAATAAACAAATTAATGTGTTCGCGCCCTTAAACCACTGGCGCGCGACATATTTAATTCGCAGCAGTGGGATAACCATCCCGGGTCGCGACAGTACAAGAGCCTAGATTTTCATTTTTTTTGACAATACACCCCCCCCCCTCCCCCATTTTAGGCGGTTAGTTTTTTCATTTTTAGACTTCTGAGGGCCCACTGATTATGTATACAAAATTTGGTTGAGTTTGGTCAAACGGCCTAGAATTTTTAATTTTAACCCCCCTCCATTCCCCTTAATTTTGGGTCGATATGCACCAAAATCTAATCAGCTCTTAATCTCAATGGACCAAAACTACGTGTGAAATTTGGTTTCGATATTCACACTAGTTTTTGACCTAGTCACAAAAATTTGGTAACTGCACAGACTAACTAACAGACACTTTGACAAAACAATTATTATCTAAAAAAATATAATTTTTTTAGATGTTCACTTATTGGGCTTTTTTGTAGACCGAAATGCCATGGTTTCGCTCAATTTTTTCAATCAAAATAATTTCAGCCGTTTTTTGAGATATAGAAGGAATAATGTGTCTTTAGGACATGGTTTAATATGAATATCAAGAGCTGTTTTTGGTCAGATATTTTTTTAGACCATAAGCTAAAAATTTAGGGGGCGCTGCAAAAAAAAAATCAACTTGGTAAATAACGGACACCCTAATATATGTATATATACTATATGGTAGGGAAGCGCCAGTCTCCCTTTACTGATTAGCGCCTTTATATGCAGTGAGCCCAAATTACTGCGGTTACATTTTTTCACGTTTCAAGGTTTTTTACAAAAAACATACCTACTAATAGGGTGAATAATAAATAATTTCAGTCGTTTTTATATATTTCGAAAATACAAAGCAAAAAAAAAAATGCTTTTTAATGCTCGATTACATTTCATCATACATCATATTAGTCTAAGGAGCAACTGACCATTTTTAGAATCCCAAATTTCATCATTTAGAGTTTTTCTACGACCAATCGTTCGGACTCAAGCACAAAATCCAAGTTTTCAACCTCGGCAGCCCCCCTCGGATCACCCAAAAACTCGCACTTTTTTTCGATATTTTTTTCCCATTTTGACCATGAAAAAGGACTACGTTTACAACAAAGATCCAATTGAAGAAATAATTGAAATGGTCTTAATTTATGAGGTGAATGTGGAACAATTCTTATGGCTGCCAGTGTATGACGAGTGCTTAAAACCAGAACTTGACCTTGAAATACCCTTGAAAGCTTGTTCTAGGTCGACAAATAATAGGGTAGTTTTGTTTCTCCCTTGATAGAAAACAACTTTTATTTGAAGCTTTTTTTCATATAATTCACCGTTTAAACTAGAATAAATTTGCTCCAATTAAAACAAAGTTTCATCTTAATTGGATAAATGGTAATCCGTGCCGCAATGAGGTTGAACTTTTTGAAAAACTCAATTTTTTTTGCAAAAAAATCGCAATTTATCTTTTATAAAATGAAAACCACTCATCGCTAGAAACTTGATTCCTATTTCATTCTCTAGGAAATTTTTGTTGACTTGAACGTTTACTTGTACTACTTTTTTGATAAAACTCTTAGATTTATAGATATCCAGCATTTGCGATTTTTAAAAAAATAGATCATTTCCTGTCATGGAAAATGCTATATATCTAAAAATCTAAAATTTTAACAAAAAAATAGTACACATAAACGTTCAAGTCAATAAAATTTCTAGATGAATAGAAATCAAGTTTCTACGATGACAGTTTTCATTTTATGAAAAAATTGCGATTTTTTTAAAAAATTGCAGTTTTTCAAAACTTCAACCTCATTTGCGGCACGAATTATTTATCAATTAGGATGACAATTTGTTTTAATTAAAAATGTATAGAGTGGTTGGTGCTGGCAAATAGACCTCGCGAAATATTCATTTTCAAAATTACCGCCGTGTCAAATGGGAAAATAGATAAGGCTGTATGCATCGATATTTTGAGGCACTAATTGCTATCTCCTACCTATGTCCTTGCTTTATTTTCTAACCTTAACACGAAATTTATCTTAAACTCATTCTTTTTATTCTGATGTCGTTAAGAACGGTCTTAACTCATTTGATAGCGTGAGTAAAATTATTATTATATCAACTAATTATTATTTCACAATTCTTATCTATTTCTGTCTGCCTTAAAAAATAGTCCTCGATTACTGGAAAACTGATGAATTTTAGAATGTAATCGCATCTTGTTTTCTCTCCCAATCAGGTAAAAGGTTTTTTTTCTTCATCTCTGGATTATGTTTCTATATTTGCTTTACCTTAATTAATTGAGTTTATTAATCTGTTTATTTTGTTTTCTTTCCCAATCAGCACTCCCAATCAGAAAAAGACAACCAACCAGATGACTAATTAATTATTGTGATAAACCGATAAGCAACATTTGTTTTTGAACCTACGCAGAGAGCGTATGAATATGAATTGTTGAGTGCCCAAAATTCATGATAATAGCAGATAGATCGCAGGCATATTTTTATTTGTTTTTTCATCAATTTAGATTGATCTATAGTTTTTTTTCTATTTGTTTATTTGATTTACAACCAAATAGAGAATAGATTAAATTGTGTTGCCCGCTGCGATCATCTAGCTATATATTATATGTTTAGCAATTTTTTTGTGCTAAAAAATGCAATTTGTTTTATTGATTAACTAAACTTTAACTTTACTAAAATTAAACGGAGTATACGAACATTTTATTCATCTTAAATTGAATTAATTTATATTATTACTTTGATTATATTATTTGCAATTGGCTTAACTTTTAAAATTACTTTTTTTATATATATAATTTATTTATATATATAATTTACTTATATTTTGTGCAATTATAGATTTTGCAATTAGCTGAAACTTTAACTTCTTTATTTTTATATATATAGTTTTAATTTAATCCTAACATAAAATCACTTGTATTCAATTTTAAAAATTAATATTTTATAAACCAAAAATTTATATTAAATTCCATTAAAAAACTACATACAGTCCACTTTCTTATCGATAATTAATTTTTTATTTTTCTTAATATTAAATTAATATTCCCAGCTGCAGTGAGCGGCACCAGTGGTCTTTGTCGAAAACGTGCTCCTTCATGGTCAAAATGTGAAAATATCAAAAAAAGTGCCAGTTTTTGGGTGATCCGGGGGAGGCTGCCGAGGTTGAAAACTTTGATTTTGCGCTTGAGCCCAAACGGTTGGTCGGAGATAAAAAACTTAAATAGTGAAATGTGTAGGAAATTTTATGAACTTTCATTTTGAATAGGAAGATTATTTACGAAAAGTTGATAGTTTTTGAGTTCTAAGCGAAAAACCGCCAAAAAATGGACATTTTTACCTTTTTTTTTGCATTTTCTATAATGTTGAGTCATGAAATTTTGGTGAGAGACCTCAGATTTGGATTATATCAGAACTATATCAAAACTTTCCCCATAGGGGCCCATTTGAGCACAATTTGACTGGACTATAGGTTATTTAAACCATAAAACAAGCACTAACAAAAAACTAGTGTGTTTATTTTAAAAATTTTAACTAATAGAAAAAAATTACAAAAATATCATGATTTGCAGGAAGATGTTAACCGATTTTAATTTTTTATGCCGTTTTTCTTCTTATTATTACAATAGGCAAGTTTTCCGCAATAAAGTGTTTTCAGAAAAAAAATCAGTTTTTTCCGACCCATATGTATGTTTATTTGCAGAGGACAACCTCAATAGTTTATTTCTCTTAATAAATTCAAGAAATCTACTACTCTCAATTAGATTCGTACTTTGTAAAGAAAAATGACGCGGATTTATTAATGATTCATTTTAACAATAAAGATAAATAACTAGCGCCAGTATTGTTGAATATTTATTTTATTTCAATTGTTAAAACAAATTTTTATTGATTAGAATCTGCTATCTGTGTCCTATTTAATCAAAATATTCTAATCTAACCTCGTAAAAAAACAAAATGATGTAATTCTTACATCTGAATATGGATAAAATGGAGAGGTTTCTAACCTCTTCTTCAAATGATGATAATTGATTGTTAGGTCATCTGGTCAGCAATTTTCTGTTGTAACTTTTATCAGAGAAGGAAGAGCTAGATGGAAAAAACAAAATACAACGGGTTAGAAAGGTCATTAGATTAGAACAAGAACAAGTTGGAGAATTGGCCAAGCCTGCTTAGGCGAGCCCCTATGACGTCACGACAACTGTGACGTCAGCGCCACGCCACCCAACACAAGACTTCGAGAATAAATATATACGACGTTTCGTAACATTTCAGTCACAAAGATAGATAGTTGGACAAAAATAAAACTCACGAGTGGATAAAAAATAAATCTAGAATGGATAATATTAGAATTATTATTTGCAATAACAGCAATCACTTGCGTCAATTGAATTCTATTATTTTTAATAAAAAAATAAGCTACAAGGTAGAATAATTTTATAATTATTTCTATAAAAGTGAAATAAACAAGTGTGAAAATTACAATACTTTTAATTACGTTTTATTATGATAAATAAATTAATTGAAAGAGCAATACAAGTCGTTTTTTGGATACTGTTTCTCGAAAACGGCTCTTACGATTTCGATGAAAATCACGGATTATTGTGGTTTTCGGGTGGAGAAAATCGATCTATCAAGGATTTTATCTTGTAATAAAATTAGAAAGAGATAATATTATTTGCAGCAAAACAATCACTTACGTCAATTGAATTCTATTATTGTAAGGCTAGTCAGTCCGAGTCATGTCCTCCGATGTGAACATTATCGTTAAAGTTTCCAAAAGTACCTACAAAGTGGAATCATTTTATAATTAATACTTCTAGAAGTTAAATTAACATGTGTGAAAAGTACAAGACATTCAATTACGTTTTATTATAAAAAATAAATGATAAATAAATAAATTGAAAGGCAATACAAGTCATTTTTTAGGTTCTGTTTCTCGAAAACGGCTCTAGCGATTTCAATGAAAAATCACGGATTATGGGGGTTTTCGGGTGGAGAAATCGATCTATCAAGGTCTTATCTTGTAATAAAATTAGAAAGAGATAATATTATTTGCAGCAAAACAATCACTTACGTCAATTCTATTATTGTAATTCTAGTCCGGGTCATGTCCTCAGATGTGAAATGAGCTCCTGTTTAAACTCTGGCGTTGGAGTTTCAAAAGTACCTACAAAGTAGAATCATTTTATAATTACAATTTATTCTAAAAAATAATAATACTAATAATAAATTGGAAGGCAATACAAAAACAAAAAGTTTTTTTTAAAGGTTAAGTTTCTCGAAAACGGCTCTAGGGATTTAATTAAGGAGTTTTTATTTATATGTTTTTTAAATTGTTATCTATACTTATTATAATCGGCTTGTGCGAAGACTCTGACTAGATTTTTTTAATTTTTAAAACCCAGTAATAGTTCATGACAAATAAAATTTATTAAAATTAGGAAATTTAAATTATTATTTTAAAACTCACCATGAAGTCCAGGGGGCTTCGCAGCTGGTTGTTATATAGAGAGGAAAAGTGAAAGTCGTGTATTGTGCACAAATGTTTATTTATTTAAATATTTCTTAACAATGTCTGTTTATTTTTATTGTTTATTTATTGTTTATTATAGAGGTTAATATTTTCAAATTATTATTTTTAATTGGTTAAGTTTATATTTTAAAATATTAATATATATATATTTAATTATTGATTTATTTAGAATCTGTTTCTCGAAAACGGCTCTAACGAATTCGATGAAAATCGCGGATTATAGGTGGTTTTTGGGTCAAGAAATCGTTCTGTCAGGGTCTTATTTTCAAGGAACTTTAATTTGATAGGTTTTTTCTTAATTAAAGTAATTATTCACAGGTGGGTGTGCTAAAGGTTTCTTTTTTCTTTTTTCTGTACCTAACATAGACAGTAGTGGGCTGGTTCTCCAGGTAATTTATAACCGAATTATCATTTTGACAAATATGATAAATTTATTGAAACTTTTGAATGATTAATAAACGTTTTATTATTAATTTTATAAAGAACTTATACCTATTCATTTAATAGAATAAAGAATAATCAAGAGTTTATTTCAAAAATATAGTAATATATTACATAACCGGGTTTAAATTTTGGGGAAAAAGATATTTAGATAGGTTTTTTTAAATAAACTAATTATCAACAGGTGGTTGAATAAAAATGAATCATGTGGTTAAATCGAAACAAATCAAGTGGTTGATTACTAAAACAATAATTCAATATATATATATTTCTATTTCCGTATTTAACAAGTGTAATTTATTTTCAGCTCTGGTAGAAAGAACTCTCGATAACTCAAGAAGGTCATAGAGAGTTCTTCTTGGTGCTAAAATATTTATATTTCAAAAACGAATACCTGGTTTTCTATCTAAGATAATATGCTGATCCTATCACCCTTGCACTACACGTGTCAAGTTTTATGATTTTAAACTTGTATTTATATAATATATATTGTTAGTGAGAGGGCCTATAGATTATAGAATATAATGTGAAGTATTGAGATCGCCTGCCTAGTTTGCAGGATAGTCGTACCCTTACCTGATCTGCTAATATAGTTGTCTAACTAGCAGGGGCTCCCATTTTACGATGAAAGGCTATTAAATGGCTGGATTGATGCTGGTACTGGCAAACAGCGAGCCTTTATCCTTGCACTACAAGTGTAGAACTACTCAAGTTTTATGATTTTGGACTTGTATTTACGATATCCCGTATGTAGTATAGCATGATTTATTAACTGTAAAATTATTCAAATTAATTAAATCTAACTATTTTTGTGATTGTTTATTTTTTTAACAATTGACTAAATAAATAAACAAATTTAATAATTATCTTCTAATCGAAATATTATTTTTTAATTAAGTAAATAATTATTTTTTGATTCCAATATTAGTGGAAAAATTTCATTTTAATAAATTTATTGCTTTAATAAAACATTTTACGATTGTAGTTGTTTATTTTATTTATTTATTTAGTTTCTAGTTCAGCTGACGATTACTTCTAATCCTGATACTCGGTCTTCCAGATTCTCTATTAATAAAAATTAGAACAATAAATATTTATTACATTATTACCGTGTGGTTGAATAAATAAACAATAATTAAAATAAATAAATTACAGCGCGAAGCTCGGTCCCCCAGATACTTTATTTATAAACTTTTTATTAACTGATGTTTTATTTATTATATTGTATAAAAGTAAGTATATACGCATATATTTATATAATTTTTTTTTTTAATTTATTAAGGAGATTGATTTTTGCCTATAAAATGCTGAATTTTTAAATTTATTCCCCTAATACCTTAATAAATAACCTTAACCTTGGAATCTATCTTTCATATTAATTATTATTTACATAAATACATATATACATTACCTGTCTAATTATTTTTCTGATGACATTACAATACAAGATTTGTTTTATTTTTAATTTTTGATTGTTTTTTTAAACAAATAATTATATTCTCTTTAAAAATTAACGTCCTTCATTTTCAATTATAGAGTAGATATATACTTTTTTTATTAATAATGACTTTTCGTACACTAATTCAGGTGACATTTTCTTTTACTAGCTTTCGAATTGTTAGTACTGGAATGATTCTTAGGGCCAGTTGTATGTCGGTTTGTAAAGTCTTTGTTAAAGTTGACAAAGGGTAAAACTTTAGAATTCATCTTATGCCCGGCCGGATGGCCAATCACATGACACGCACCATTCTAAGGTTTAACCCTTTGTCAACTTTAACAAAGACTTTACAAGCCAACATAAAACTAGCTCTAAATATAAAACGTCTTCTGATGGAGCTTAATTGTGCGTGTTTTTATGATTTAGAGGTCATGTACTGATGAAGATCCGGGGTAAATGCGCTCGAAACGTGTATATGTCGACGTACATTTGTCAATACAATAGTTTAAATAAAAAACAAAATGTTTATTTTTACCATTTTCCTAAGATATTGGCCTCTTAGCCATTTTATCTTATATTATTAAATAAGCTATATATATATATATAACCATATATATACAGCTGCGAAGCCCGCCTTCGGTATTCGGGTATCTTGCAGTCCTGGGGGCTACGCTTTAACGTTTCGATTATTTTTGGTAACCAGGGCCGGATTCATTATATATGGGCCCCTAGGCAAAACCTGTGGCGCGGGCCCTAGCGAGGAAAATATTTTTTTTAATTAACATAAAAAACAGCATTTTCAACAATTATCCAATTAAAAACTAAAAAATAAACGTGCTTGACTCTTTATTGAATCCTTGGTAAACATATTTTTAAAAAATAAAGTAGACCCTTTGTGGTAGGCTACAGCCAGCGTAGCCTGTGCTTAAATCCGGTCCTGTGGACTGGACTGAAAATCGAAAATAGCCATCGGATCACGTATAATACTTGAAGAATAACCAATAATTATTCTACAATGCATTTTTGACTTTTCGATTATTATTGGTAAACATAGCCGAAGACATGGAGGAAATCATTTTTATCAGAATTTTAAATTAATTTTCAAATAATACTATATATATTTATCTAGATTAATTTGCCGCAACGCTGACGTAATGCTGCCGTCAGGGAGCGCTGATGCCGTCTTTGCGGCAAATTTGAAATATAATTGTAATTGAAACTCGAATTTTGGAATGAAAGACTCCAATTGATTTTAAATTAAGAAACATTAAATTTATTGATAATTATTCCTCCTCCCCCCCCTCGCCACTCAAAAATTAAATATTAAATTCGCTTTTCTTTGCGAACAGAAAAAGAAATTAATCACATCTTATTTGATTTATATTTTATATATTATTTGTTTATTTTTTAAAAATTTGCCACTTTTTTATAATTTATTAAAAATCTAAATTTTGTTATTCTTATTTTTTGATTTTTACAAAATTGAACGACTTAAGACACGCATGCCCATATGGGTTTCTCATGGCAATACTGGAGGGAGCAGCCTGTCATATCATACAAACAACACCTGATTGATCTCTTTTAAATATTTGGAGCCTTATATCGATTATCGATCCCAAATTTAAAAAAAATGATATAATATAATTCTCCTCCTCACACGATCCCACTTATTTAAATAAATCTACATATTTCCACACAAAAAATATCACAATGCTGTAGATTATAGAAAAAAAATACTACCTGATTCATATCTAGAGCCTCATTTCTGTAGCTGTGTCAGGACGAAAATGAGGTGAAACTTTTAAGAGACTATGTATTTTCGGGAGTTTACAGGTATACATTTGGAGTGTGGTTTTTTAAGAGGAATAAAATTTTTGGACCGAGACGCTGCCCGCCAGGGCACCAGCCCGGAGGGCCGAGCTTCGTGGGCGTGCCGAAGGCACGCACGAAAAGCTAGTATTAAAATAAAGTTTTTAACTGAAGGAAGAAGTTACCGAGCATCGCTCGGTGCCTCCAGGTACTAATTCTAATAATGACAGATCTAAGAGACTGAAAAAACAAAATAAACAAACAAACAAATGAATTATTAAATTGATTACAGCTTAATAGTTTCATCTTTTCTCTCAAGTCTATAACCTTCAATCCTTCAAGATTACAAAAAAAAAAAAAAAAACTCTAAATTCAATTGACAAAATCCTTGGATCTTCCTCAAGACAAAAAAGCTAAGGTATATGTAAATATATTTTTTTACCCATCGATTCCATTCTTTAAGCCAAGCAGGCATTATCAAAGATTATATAATAACTTTTTTTATTATCTAACGTTGATAACTATATATATATATAATATATATTCTATTATCAATAATGACCTTCAATTATTTAGTATTAAGTAAGCGAGTTCATGGTGACGTGTTTTTGAACTTTTTTTTTTAAACAAGGTAAATTACCAAAACAATTTGTAGAAATTGTTTTCCGGTATATTCTCTCAATAAAGTACAAATTGTCAATCGATTAAAATAATATAAATTGGAGGAAAATGTAGAACTCGGTGCGCACTCTCTGTACATGGTGGGGATTTTTAGCAGCGGTAGGTTTCGGGTAGAAAGCTGAAATTTAGTACAAAGGTGTAGTTTAATAATACCAGCTTGTGTACCGAATTTCAGCTCATTAGCTATACTAACATTCAAGAGATGTCCATAAAACAATACGAATTTTTTAATTGAAAATACTTAATTTGTAGAGATTAACAGCGTTTTAAGAAGAAATCAATGAGGTTGTCCTCTGCTTGATACAAATTCAAATGTGTGCAGATGCTTGCTAAGAATATGGAAAAAACACTTCAGAAGCCTTAAAAAAATAAAACACGATTTCCCCGAAAGTATAAATATTGGACTCTTAAAATTTGGTATTTAGGTTGATTTTTAATGGGTAAATGCTTGCCAAGAACGATTTTAAAAATATTTTGATTTTAAATATTAAAAAATCTTTAAAAAAAACTTAAAAAAAATATTTACAAATCATCAATTTTTATCATAATTTCTCTAAAAGTATTAGGGTTGGGAGTTTAAAATCGAAAAATAAAGTATATTTTAGGGAGTAGGTGCTTGATAAGAACGATTTAGAAATATTCTTATTTTAACCTGTTGAAATATGGAAAAATCTCAAAAAAAAAAACTTTCGCAAATTATTATTTTTAATCAGGCATTCTCCAAAAAAATAAGGGTTGGAAACTTGAAATATGTAATTTAATTATTATTGTTGTAGAATGTTGAGGAATTTCGGAAAAAATATGATACGGATGGTAGGTATGTAGTAAAAAACTTTTTATGTAGTTTTTGTGTGTTTTATGGTGTACATTTGCTTGCAAAAGTTTCGGATCAGATCAATCCTTCATCAGCACCTATTGATTAAAATTCATTACATTTTAGTGTGCATGGTTGAAATATAAAATGTAAAGTGGATAACTTGGTACAATTAAATAACCCCATACTCTTCACACAAAGACACAACCAACCCTTCGACAACAGCTCTAAGTTGTGATGTTGTCTGCTGATCAAAAAAATAATTGTTAAGAAAAAAATAAAAACCGACTTCAAAAATTAAATGCAACAAATAAAATACACTAAAAGGTATAAAATAATTATTATCTTATTTAGTTACAACTAAACGACGAAATATTAACATGAAATTACTTTTTGAAGTCGGTGCCAAACAAACTATACCTATAAGCGAGCGTACCCTGCCAAACGTACTAAGTAAGATCCGTCGAGTGCGATTCATAAAAGGTATATGTTTGGCACCAACTTCAAAAAGTAATTTCATGTTAATATTTCGTCGTTTAGTTGTAACTAAATAAGATAATAATTATTTTATACCTTTTAGTGTATTTATATTTGTTGCACTTAATTTTTTGAAGTCGGTTTTTATTTTTTTCTTAAAAATTATTTTTATTTTTCTCTTTTTAGTGATGTTATTAATAGTGATTATATCATCAGAACTTGACCAAATTAATATGACACCATCCCTAAGACACCCCCTTTCGGATAAAAAAAGAACCATCGAAATCGGTTCATAAACAAAGAGGTTAGGTCTAAACAAACCTAAACAACCTAATAAAAAGGTCTAATACCTATGAAAAAATCGAAAAAAAAATGGGACCAATCGGAAGCTAGACTGGACCCAATGCAAAAAAAAATTTTCAAAATCGGTTGACAATTGGCGGAGATATGAGGTAACATAGGCACAAAAAAAAAAAAAAAAAATTCAGTCGAATAGAGAACCTCCTCCTTTTTTTGAAGTCGGTTAAAAATTGATCGAGAGAGAGCACAATGGATGTCAAGGCCAATGATCCCCACCTCTTTTTGAAAAAATTTCTTTTAAACAACCGAAACTTGAAAAACTGTTTTCACAGGAGAAAACAACCCTTGTGAGATCAATTATACAAGACAGCCCCCCATGGTATACAAAACAAAAGACATACATAGATGGTATTTAAGTTGATTTTAGGGTGTAGATGTTTGCTAAGAAAGGTTTCTAAAGAAATCTTCTAGTTTTAATAACCTGTTGAAATATAGAAAAATATTTAAAAAGTTTCCAATCATTATTACTTTACCATACAGGGTATGGTCAAGTATTGTAATCGTGCATTAAAAAAATTTTAAGAAAAAAATAAAACCGACTTCAAAAAAATTAAATGCAACAAATAAACTAAAAGGTATAAAATAATTATCTAATTTAGTTACAACTAAACGACGAAATATTAAGATGAAATTACTTTTTGAAGTCGGTGCCAAACAAACTATACCTATAAGCGAGCGTACCCACCAAGCGTACTAAGTAAGATCCGTCGAGTGCGATTCATAAAAGGTATCTGTTTGGCACCGACTTCAAAAATAATTTCATGATAATATTTCGTCGTTTTAGTTGTAACTAAATAAATTAGATAATTATTTTATACCTTTTAGTTTATTTGTTGCATTTAATTTTTTTGAAGTCGGTTTTATTTTTTCTTAAAAATTTTTTATTTTTCTCTTTTTAGTGATGTTATTAATAGTGATCATATCATCAGAACTTCACCAAATTAATATTGTACCATCCCTAAGATACCCCTCTTTCGAATAAAAAAAGAATCATCGAAATCGGTTCATAAACAAAGAAGTTAGTCTTGAACAAACATAACAAAAAAGGTCTAATACCTACGAAAAAAGAATGCAAAAAATTTTTTCAAAATCGGTTCACAATTGACGGAGATATGAGGTAACATAGGCACAATAAAAAAAAAAAATCAGTCGAATAGAGAACCTCCTCCTTTTTTTGAAGTCGGTTAAAAAGTGTTTTTTTTTGCTTCTTTTTTCGAAATTTCTCAAAAACGGATGAAATTATTTTGATTAAAAATATTACATTTTTCGAGATAATAATTGTTTTGTCTGTTAGTGGACGAGCTAGCTCAAAAACTAGTATGAATATTAAAACCAAATTTTTCCAGAGTAGGTGAAATGAAAGAAATCAGTAAGCAGCAGTAGAATCTAGTTTCATTTCAAGAATCATCGTTTCTTTTCATATGGCTTTTTAAACAATTTTTCCTACTCGAGTTTTCGAATAGATCAATGAATATATTTTTTTAATCTCTGTAATTTGAATTGGCTATAAAACCAGTATTACAGCAAGCCAAGTGAAGCCTTGAAATCATGCGTTAAACATTTCTTAAAAATTTTCAAATTTGTATCCGGATACCAGGAGCCAACAGGAGTGTACTTTCTTTCCTGATAATTTTATTTTCATCGACTATTTGTGAACAAAAATGTTGCCGTTCTCCAGAATAGGTGAATTGAAAGAAATCAGAAAGCAGAAGCAGAATCGAGTTTCATTTCATGAATCATCGTTTGTTTTCATATGGAAAAAAGTGCGAGTTTTTGTGATTTGCGGAAACAGAAAAAAATAAGCCAATTTTCAACTATTTAGAACTCTAGCCCGATGGGTTGGTTGGAGATAAAACCTAAATAATGAAATTTGTATGAAATTTTATGAACTTTGATTTTGAATAGGAAGGTTATTTACGAAAAGTTGATTGTTTTCGAGTTATAAGCAAAAAACTGCCGAAAAAAAAATGAGATTTTTATCTTTTTTGACATATTTTTTTAGCAAACCTCAGATTAGGATTTAGCACACCCAAAAACATAAAGGGTCGAAGAAATAACAACTACCCTAAAACTTTCCGAGTAAAAACACAATTTAACTGGACTATTTGTTTTAATAAAAAAAATTCCCACTAAATATTTTGCTATGTGGTTTGACCAAGGGCGGATCCAGGAGGGGACCCACCCCCCATAGAGGTCCGTGCCTGGCGGGAGTGCAACACGTGCTGTACGCAGAGGCCAAACAACGGCGGCCAAATCGACAGGGAATTTATAACAATTTTTTAATTTTATTTTAATGAACTTAAAATATGAGATATGAAATTTGTAAAAAAAAACATTTATTTTTTTAAAAAAATTTAAAATAAAGTTCCATGTGTGGTGTAGGGGGGCGTCTCTGACTCCCCCCCCCCCCCCGCTTGGACAATTCGATCGCGACACACTTTCGAGATAAAAAGTAGATCTTATATACATCGGCCACCCCTGAACTATATAGTTCAATTGAACTAGTTCCATATATTTCTAAAACTCAGTGGCTGCCGACCGCCCCCCCCCCCCCCAAATCAGAGGTCTGGATCCGCTCCTGCGGCAAACTAAATCTTTTCAATTAAATCTAAGAGCAAACAAAGCCTGGTTAAAAGTATACTCTTTCAGGTGAAAAAAATGCTGAAAATATTAATGATATAATGCGTCATTGGGTAATAAATACCTAATTCAGGTGGATACAGCTGATGATAGTCTTGAGGTAATAATATATTATATACAATATAAATATATTGGTTGAAGAGGATGAATGGAAACTTTTTGGATTAAAAGTGGTTGAGTCAGGGCGTGATTGATTTCCTATTCAAGTGCCAAGTGCCAAGTGCAACAAGATATCGAAAAAGAGAGAATCAAGAAAGGGATCACGAGCTGGACACGCGCTTCCCATGCACCTCATCTACAGTAGTAGTACACGACAAAACATCATTTTTAGGGTTCCCTATTACAACCAGTCTCATCATTCTAGTTCTTAATTTAAATTGACATTTAAAATGCTAGTTAGTACCCGGAAAACAGCGAGGTTCGCTCGGTAATTTATTTGTTATTTAATGTATGTATTTATACAATCACTTGTTTTGTTTTGATTCATAAGAGGTGGCAAAACTTTTAAACATTGCTGCTTTATTATTATTTTTATAAAGAACTTGTATTCATTTAATAGAATAAAAAAATAATCAAGAATTTATTTTAAAATATAGTAATATAAGTATTACAGTGCCTGGAGCACCGAGCGTTGCTTGGTACTTTTTTTGCTTTAGTTCAAAGTGATATATTAATAATTTTTTTTAATATTCAATCAAAAATACCAATTAATCAAATTGGAAAATTCTAATATATAATAATATTTGTAATGAATTATTAGTGGGATATAAAACTAAAAAAACAATTATTTATTAAATGGAAATTGAATAAAATTGTAATTATACATTTTTATCAATACAACAACCTGTGAATAATTATTTCAATTAACAAAAAAACCATGAAAAACAATTTAGCCGAAGATGAGACGGTGACAGATCGAATCGTCAGTACAAAAACCACCTACGCCGTGAATTTCATCCAATCTTTTTCGAGAAACCAATTGGATATATATAATATAAGATTTATACAATCTCTTGTTTTGTTTTGATTCATAAGGGGTGGCAAAACTTTTAGAGCTGTGTACATAAGGGTGAATATCTTTTTCTTTACCATACAGAAAATGGTCAATTATAGTAACCGCGTTTGAACAAAGTCATTTTTGAAGTAAAACTTCTTTAGCGATACGTATCTGTTTAATTTTTACTTTATCATACATATACATTTTTTTCTAGGGCCGAAATTGGGGGGGGGCGGGGTAAAAAATAAAAATCTGGGCCCTTTGAGCAAACTCAACAAAATTTTATATACATAATCATAGTCAGAAGTGTCCTTTAGGGGATAAGAAAAATTTATTCAAGCCATATTTATCCTTAGTGATTTAAAATATTAATACACATGTTCATAAATTATTATTTAATCTAATATTTCGTAAATTTTTTTTTAGATATTAAGTTTATTTTTAATTTTAACATTCCGATTTGATTTAAAGATTTGTTTCCTCTCAAAACCCGTTGGGAATTCCCCTGACGCAAAGGTTGAATCGATTCTGATAAACTACTCTTTGCTTTTTGCTATCCAGGATACTTTGTGCTTTGTTTCAAACGTCAATTAAGTACTCTTTGCCATCGAAATCTTAAATTAACTTTTCTGATAAACAGATAATAATAAATAAATAAATAATAATAATATTATAAAATATTTAAACGTAATCATGAACACCCAATTTTCATAAAAATATTTGAATTATTCTATTTTGAGTGTCGAAGATTTTTATCTGAGTTTATTGAGATTAATACAACAACAACAAATAACAACATTATAGGCAATGAACTTAGCTAAGTAACATTAGAAATGAAGATAGAAAGTCTTTGCAAGGATTAATAAATTATTTAGCTAGCTTTGTAAATATTATTTCTAAATAGATGTAAAAAATAAATAAAATGGCGAAAAATTACGTAATTATAGTATGATTAGAAGAGAAATACATTACAAAATCTAAAATAGAACATTTCAACAAATAATTAAAAAAAAATATATTAGGGATATATATGTATGTATATATATATATATATATATATATATCCATAATATATTATTTTTTTTTCTTTGAAAATCGGTGAACATATTTATTAAATGGAAAGATACAAACATCAACAAATACAAAACATATAAAAGATAAAAATATAAAACAAGATTTTTTCCAGCAAAAAATTAATCGTTAATTTATTATTAAGTACATGACTGACCGGTGTATATTAATAATATTATTGAAATGAAATTTCTTTAGCGACTTATCTGTTTAGATTTTTTTGTTACAATAAAGGGGAAATGACTCAATAGAGGGGGGAAATAATTATTTTAATTTTAAAACCCACTAAAAGTTCACTACAAATAAAATTAAGAAATTTAAATTATTGTGTTTTAAAACCCACTAATAATTCATGGCAAATATATCAAAATTAGAAAATTTAAATTATTGTTTTAAAACCCTCAAGGGAGTAGAGGGGGGGGGGGGGCTGGCCTTAGCCAAAAACAAAAAATAAAAATACTGAATAAAAAAAAAAACTAAAAAAATAAAAATTAAATAGGTAATAATAATAGTATATTTAAAAATAACATAACATAAATAAATACCTAACCCCCCCCCCAAAAAAAAAAAAAAAAAATAATTATAAGTATACATAAAAAAATGTTAAGATTAATAAATATGTCTCTGGAGTGTGATTTTTTAAGGGGGATAAACTTTTTGGCCGTTATATACAAATAATATCTACACTGAAAAAACGATATATTTATATAATGAAATGAGCCCTGAAAGCTTACTAGTGCTTGGGTTCAACTCCCGAGGGTACAAGACCCTCCTACTCCTACATGCAATATAAACATATCTATTATAATCTTTGATAAATGACCTAAATTCATGTTCGTAAGATATATTTATAGTTAAGAAATTATATTTGATATGAATAGATGGTGAAGTTAATAATGGCGAAATCGATCTCTGTTCAATATGAATAAATGATATACCTACGAATTTTAAGTATTTAAGTATTCTTATATTTTTGAGAAACTCTAGATATATTAATAGTTAAGATGCCGCTATTTGAACCAAGCACCAATAAGTGAATTATGAAAATATTGTTATTTGAGTAAAATAGTGGAATAGTTAAATTTAATAGTTGATTATTTAAATGGAATAATACGTAATTCCGACAAGAAATGATATAAACTTGAATATTTTTTATTTATAATAAATATACGTACCTATGTATTTCTGACTAGAAGATGAGTATATTCATTTGATTTAGAATTTACTATATTCAATCAAATGAATTATATAAATATTTATTTTAATTATTCATTTGGTTGAATTAATTAGATAAAAAATTGAATTATTATATTTGATTTAAGTTACAAGGTAATCTAATTTTAATATATATTAATATTCTTTCAAATCCTATAGTGGGTTTTAAAATTTAAAAAAAAACAATAATGTAAACAAAATTTTTGTTATTTTTTTTTAATATCTTAATTATTAAGATATCACTATTTGTAAAAAATCTAAGTCGTTTTATGATAAAAAAAACATTTGTTTTGATATAATAAGAGGTTTTACGAGAAGTAAACAAGACATTCATTTGATATTAAGAGATATCTAATAGAATAAAATAGATCACTCAAGTATATAATACCTATATTTGGATTAAATACCTAAAAATTTGGTCATATTTGGAATAATTTCGATATATCTTGATTATTAATAAAATATCTTTGGTATAAATTAGAGCTCATTAAAAATGCCCAACTCTATTAATATATTTATTATAAATATATCGTTTTTTCAGTGTACGGCTAGAGAAGTTTCACTTGCCCCGTGACCTTAAGTATGAGACTCATACATTTTTTTAATAGGTTTTTTACTAAGATTAAAACAGCAATTCCTTGATGATGTCCGGTGAATAAACAGGTCAAAACGTTGTTTTTAAATTTTATTTAATTCTAGATAACAATAAAAATCAAATTGTTACCTGAAATTAAAAAGAAATATTAATATTTCGCTTTTAACTAAAGTACAAAATTATCGGTCGGCCAAGTCCTACTTCTTATTTAAATGATAAGATGTTTATGTGTGTTATACATAATATTAAAATGAAAAGATAAAAAAAAATTGATATAAGTGACGTAAAAAGAACCACAAGTGAGTGACTTAATAGGTAGAAAGTTAAAGAAAGATCTATCTAGAAGAGAGAGAAGTTCTTATATATCGATACTTGACTCGGTATCAGTTATATTAATATGTATATTATCATATGAAGAAAAGGTACTTACGTATTTAATTGCTATATATTAAATCGATTAATTTTATAGATTGTATTCACATACGCCATTAAGCAAAAAAATTGATTAATTTATTTTAATATTCATAAAAGAAAACGTCAGTAAAAAGGAGAAATGACACCTGTACTTATGACACTTTACTCCACTTAAAAATAAATGTACGATATTAAGATTATTTTTGAATTTTAAGTTGAGAGAAAAAATGATATTTTTTTTTTTTTTTTTTTTTTTTGGGCTTTTCTGCCATTGTAGCCATAAGCCATTTACGATACTATTTATTTTTATTTTTAAATTTGTCTCTACCTCGGGGGTCAGATTTTAGCCGGATGCCTCGAGCCGGATTCGAACTCGGGTCCTCTTGGTTAGCTGGCTGACATGCTACCGCCTAGCCTACCCGACCCCCAAAAAAATGATATATTAGGGATATATATGGAATTGAGATGGTAAGATCATCAAGTAGGCGGTTATCATCGATTGTTAAATTTAACAATAATAAAAAATATTATTTTGAAAAAAAACTATTAAAAAAATGGCGAAAAGGGAAAAATTGTTATACCCACGATCAGAGGCGTAGGAAAAAAATTTCATGGGGGGGGGGGGTAATCCCCAAAGCAAAATATTTAGTGGGAATTTTTTTTATTAAAACAAATAGGTACTTCAAGAAATTAAAAAAGAACATAATTCATGATTAAACATATTAGCCCAGTATATAGGGGGTTTCAGCTTAAATTAAAAGTATATAGTTCGATTTTTTATAGGGATCCAAAACACAGTTCCAGATCACTTTTGAATATCCCAAAAACTTGAACATTTTTTGATTTTTTTCCCATTTTGACCACGAAGGAGCACGTTTTCGACTAAGAGTGGTCTTACTCTATACATTTTTAAACTAGATGTAATTTGCTACAATTCAAACAAAGGTACATTTTTCGGACAGGATATGATCCGAATCCTCAAAAGTGTTTTGAAAAATGCCGGATATCTATAAATCTAAGAGTTTTATAAAAAAAGTGGTCCAAGTAAACATTCAAGTCAACGAAATCTCCTAGAGAATGAGACAGAAAGCTGAGGATGAGTTGTTTTAATTTTATAAACGAAAAACTGCGATATTTTGCAAAAATTGCAGTTTTTCAAAACTTCAACCTCATTTCGGCACAGGTTACCATTATCCAATTAAGATGAAACTTTGATTCAATTGTAGCAAATTTAATCTAGTTTAAAAATGTATAGAGTGGTCTTTGTCGAAAACGTGCTCCTTCATGGTCAAAATGCGAAAAAAATCGAAAAAAGTGCGAGTTTTTGGGTGATGATCCGGGGGAGCTGCAGAGGTCGAAAACTTGGATTTTTCGCTTGAGCCCGAACGGTTGGTCGTAGAAAAAACCTAAATAATGAAATTCATTTTGAATAGGAAGGTTATTTACGAAAAGTTGATAGTTTTCGAGTTATAAGCGAAAAATTGCCAAAAATGAACATTTTCACCTTGTTTTGCATTTTCTACAATGTTGCGTCACCAAATTTTGGAGGGGGACTTCAGATTTGGATTCAGCGCCCGAAAAAACATAAATATGCCAAAAATAAGAACTCCCCCAAAACTTTCCTGATAAAAACACAATTTGACTGGACTAATTGATAAAAAAAGACCAGAGAAAAAAATTGAAGAATATGGATATATAGGTATAAGAATCGAATGTATTTTGGAAATTATAAGGCTCAGAACCCTGGAGCCTGACTCGCACTTGGCCGGATTATTCTGAATTTAAGATCAAATTTTAATTTCTCTATCCTTGGTCTACTCTATAACCCTCAACCCCCATTCAAATTGTCTTATTTAAACTTGAATATATGGCTTAATTGTATAGTAAAAACCAAGGAAAAATTCTTTATGAAGAAGGTATATATAAAGAAAAATTTCTAAATATTTAAGGTAGTATTGGATTAGTGCAAGGTCAATTTTGAAAAATAGTATGTCAAGTCGAGTTAGTTAGAGAGTTCTATAGCCTTGTCGTTTAAAAGACAGAGAGAGAGATAACACAAAAATGATAATATACGCATGAATAACTACTGTAGAGACATTATTAACCAATATGTGTCTGTGTGTTTGTATACGTGTAAATATTACGTGGAAAAATTATATTATTTAAATTAATAAGCACCCCCTCTACCCTCATAACATATAATTTAATGGTTTGTTAAACGAGCCCGAATTTTCCATTAATCAGAAGAATACTTCGTTATCTAAAAATCAATATATAAATATAGTATATATTAAGTACCTATTTAAAATCAAATAATCCAGAAAGTAAAACATCGTTTTTATAATCATAATCTATGAAAAATATTATTTTTTTTTTGTCGAATAACAAAATTATATAGAAGAAAATATGTACGTTCACTTTTGTCTTGAATTTTAGTTATTTTATATATTTTTCAAAATAGTAATAATTTATAAGAAAAAATTAAAAAAAAATATATCTGGGATATATAGAAGGTAAGATGATCAATGAGGCGGTGGCAGCTACAACAAAGAATACAGGAATAGTAATTGTAAACAACAATATGACCAATTCAAATTCAAATTTTAATAACATTGTCGCATTCGAAGGTAATACCTATGGCTATGGGTATTGAAGACTGAAAGTTATATGACGCCTGTTGTGGGAAGAAAGTTTCATTCTCTAGAAGTCATAATGATAAACGAGTTGACAAATGGATTTCTTCGGTATTCTAAAAAAAAATATGAAAAATTGATTTGAATTTAATTCCAATAATAATTATTAGTTTCTATTATTAATTTATATACCTAGAAGGTAAGATAATCAATGAGGCGGTGGCAGCTACAACAAAGAATACAGTAATAGTAATTGTGACCAACAATATGACCCATTCAAATTTTAGCAACAATCAATGAAAGATTTATTTTTTTAATTAATTATTTTTAAATAATGAAATTCATCCAAACATGATGTGATAAATACAGGGAGATTTACGGTCGAGGGCACGTTAGACGTTTATGGATTTATTATATATTTTATTATATATTATGAATATAATTCCAATAATTATTAATTTCTATTATTAATTTAATTATTCAATTGTTATTAATAAATAAACACAAAAATACGTAGAATTAATTGTTTTAAATCATTTTAAGGTTAATTAAATTATAATAATTATTAATATAATTTTTATTTAAACGCTGTAATCGAGTGTTTTGCGCTAATCTAGGTAGAAAAAAAATATTTTGGCCCATGGGGGGATCGAACCCACGACCTTCGCGTTATTAGCACGACGCTCTAACCAACTGAGCTAATGGGCCAGATATTTATACACCCCTGGGAAATTATTTTGACGCGGATTTTACCCGCCTATAACGTTTTGATTTTAAAATTCAGAAGTCATTTTTCCAATCAATGTACATATTAGAAGTCACTAGTAATAAGATTTTCATTCAAATTTTGCAACCCTTGAATTTATAACAATAATTAAAAATAAAAGAAGTAGATTAAAAAATTATATTCATTGCAATAAAAATAATTGATGAAAAAAATGAAAACGTTTTCAATAGTTTCGACAGGATCTTTGTAAATTTCAAAGATATGGAATTTTTTTTAACTGTATAAGCTAGAAAGCTGAAACTTGGCACACAGATGCAGATTAACTATATAAACATGCGTGCCAAATTTTATCCCATTAGCTAGAACCATTCAAGAGATCGCAGTTTTTTCCCTCTTTGTTTATTTTTAACAATTGAGAAAATAAATCAACAATAATTAATTAATAATATAAAATTTATTTTATTGTTTTAATTAACAATATAATTAAATTAATTGTTTATGTTTTTCACAAAATGGCTACACAATTATTCTATTCTGTATTTTTAAACTGGAAGTTTTGAAGATTGAAAGGTCAAATTATTTTTATAGAAATATAACATTTCGCGTTATAATAAGTATCGGAAATCATACTAGAATAAGAAAAAAGTCCAATACCAATGAATAAAAAAAAAAACGGGACCAATCGGGTACAAGACTGAACCCAATACAAAAAAAAATCATCCAAATCAGTCTACATGGTAAAGGGAAATGGCTGGGTACAATGGCTGGTCCCTGTAATCCAGCTCCCTGGAGGCCAGAATAAGGGACGCTGGAGGAAGAATTACTGGCCGCTGATTGGCCCTGCCTTGGTAAAAGAACCGCGAATCGCAATAATCTTAGGTACAGGTAAAAAGAAATAAATGTTCAAACAAAAAAAAAAAACATTCCGTTGAATTGATAACCACCTTTTTTTCAAAGTCGGTTAAAAAACAAAAAAACAATTTTTTTTAGATAGATGCGCTCACTGAACATCCCGAATATGGTGTGTTTGATATATCCAAACGTTATTTTTTCATATTCATAAATCTGGATGAAATACTAAATTGGTTTCATATTTAGGAAAAAACCATTAGTATTTGGCAATATGCCAGTAGTTTGGCATTGTCAGACGCATATTTTAAGGGTTGACGCCATCAAAACGAAATACTCTATTACGTCACAGAATTAATTCTCGGACAAGTTTGTTTCTATTTCAGTATTTAACAAGTGTAATTTATTTTCAGCTTTGCTAGAAAGAACTCTCGATAACTCAAGAACAGAAGAAGGTCATAGAGAGTTCTTTCTAGTGCTAAAAAAATTTATATTTCAAAAAACGAATACCTGGTTTAGATTTTTAGTTTTCTATATTAGAAAATATATGCTGATTATATCAGCCTTGCACTACACGTGTCAAGTTTTATGATTTTAAGCTTCTGTATTTATGTAGTATATAGCCTTAAAAATTATTCAAAACAATTAATTAATTAACTATTATTGTGCTTGTTTATTTTTAACAATTGACTAAAATAAATAAACAAATCTAATAATTATTTTCTAATCGAAATATTATTTTTTAATTATTTAATAATTTTTTGATTTCATTAATAGTTGAAAAATTTCATTTTAATAAATCTTTGCTTTAAAATTGTATTTATTTAGTTTCTAGTTCAGCTGACAATTACCTCTATTCATGAATTAGCGAGTCAGAGAGCATATAGATTATAGAATATAATGTTAAATATTGAGATCGCCTGCTTGCATTCCAGTGTAGTCATACCCTTACCTGATTTGCCAATTCAGTTATCTAACTAGCAGGGGCTCCCATTATTAGAGAAATGGCTATTAAATGAACGAACTGATGCTGCTACTAGAAAACAGCGAGCGTGCTGCGACAGGTTTGAACATGATTGTGTCTGGTGATGCTTCCCCCACCCTCTGATCGCCTCTTTTAAATTCATTCTGTTGTAATCGAGCATTAAGGTTGTTGATTTCTTTGCTTTCTTTTTTCGAAATATCTCAAAAACGGTGAAACTATGTATTATTTGCCCTATTTGTTATTTTTTGTAAGAAAAAAACTTTGAAGCATAAAAACTGTTGTTGGCGGCAGTAATTTGGGCTAAAGGCGCCAATCAGTATTTCGCACGACGGCTCAAAAGGGTCTTGGCGCGTCCCTGACTACTAATGTAGAACTACTCAAGTTTTATGATTTTGAATTTGTATTTACGTAAGTAGTATAGCGTGATTAATTAACTTATTCAAATTAATTAAATATACCTATTTTTGTGGTTGTTTATTTTTTTAACAATTGACTAAATAAATAAATATATTCTAATAATTATCTTATAATCGAAATAATAATTTTTAATTACTTAATTAATTGTTTATTTTTTGATTTCAATAAAAGTGAAAAAATGTCATTTTCACAAATACATACTTATATTATTATTGCTTTATGAGCTTTTCGGGCGTGCCGAAGGCACGCCCTCGAAGCTCGGCCCTCCGGGTTGGTGCCCTGGCGGGCAGCGTCTCGGTCAAAAATTTTATTCCTCTTAAAAACCACTGTATACCCGTAAACTACCGAAAATACATCGTCTCTTAAAAGTTTGGCCTCTTTAATTTTTGAGAGGCGAGGGGGGGAGGAATAATTATCAATATATTTAATGTTTCTTAATTTAAAATGAATTGGAGTCTTTCATTTCAAAATTCGAGTCCAAATTACAATTATATTTCAAATTTGCCTGGTTAATGAAAATCGATTGGAGCCATCAGTTTAAAATCCGAGCTGACAATTATATTTCAAATTTGCCTCGTTAATTAATATATATATTTAATGTTTCTTAATTTAAAATCTATTGGTGTTTTTTCATTTTCATTCGAGTTCAAATGAATACAATATTATCTCGACACAAAGTCTAAATCAAAAATATATAGTTTTAGTAACAGAAATCAAGATATATAAATATTAATGTTGAATTGGTCTAATGGCTAGAGCTGATGCCCTTAGTTCAAGAGTTCGTCGGTTCGATTCTAGGGAAGAGAGAAATTTTTTAAAGAAAATTCTCTCAGCGTTGTTACAAATTAATCTAGGCTCTTATATATAGTATAATAACGTTTTAACGATTGTACCTACTTGTTTATTTATTTATTATATTAAATTAAATTTTATTTCATTGTATTTATTTAATTTCTAGGTCAGCTAACGAACGATTGATCAGTCATCTATTCAAGAATTAGCCGCTCAGCATAATAGGTGTATATGTTATTTATGGTTTGATTAACACACATATCTATCTCTCTTTCAAGAATTTCGTTTTCTATTTCGATTACGCTACCCTTAACGAGAGAGAGAGACCTTGTCAAGGACAAACCGACAAACAGACAGACATATACCTTTCTCTTAATGAAACGAAAGGTGAGTAGAGTACTCCTTCGGGAAAATAGATAAATCTTTCTCTAAACGCTTCTTCAATCCCATTTATTCACACCCCATATAGGTAAACTATACAAAAGAAAATACAAGTTATGGATTTTATGTAATTTCAACATTTTGGCGATAATTGTTTAAAATAAAAAAATTAAATATATTAAAAAATAGGTAAGAATAAATAGTGCTTTAAAAGGTATATAGGATATTTAGTATTCTCTGATGAATTAACCTTAAAATTATTCAAAACAATGAATTAATCAACTTTTCTTGTGATTGTCTGTTTTTAACAATTGACTAAATAAATAAACAAATCTAATAATTATATATTCTAATTGAAAGATTATTTTTTAATTAATTAATTAACTATTTTTGTGATTGTTTATTTTGAACAATTGACTCAATAAATAAACGATCTAATAATTAATTTTTTTTTTTGTTTCCAATAAAAGTGAAAGAAGTATTACATTTAGATATAGTCCAGGCAAATTAGACCGAAAAAAGACCGCACAAGCTGGAAATAATTTTAATCGACTTTATAGGCATCACAAATAAAGAGTTATATGAGTTTGAGACAGTTTCTGGCTGGTGCTAAATTTTTGAGGGGTTAAAAAAATTTTCTTCAGATTTTCGCTTATAACTCGAAAACCATTCGTCCTACACAAAATTTCACTGTTACCAAAATGAAAGACGATAAAATTTCGCGTCGAATAACATACTTAAAAGTTAAAATTGGTTGAGCCGTTTAGCCACAATCGATCGTCAAAGATAGGCAATTTTTACCAACTTTCCTCCAGGACCCGTTTGATCATCCAACTATGAATTATCAATATATCCGCAACTGCATCTATGAGATAAAAATTGGTAAGAAACTGGACGAAAGTAGGATGATGTCATTTTAATTAATACCAATATATAAAAAATAAACAAATCAATAAAAAGCAATTCATATATTTTGGAATTTTCAAATTTATTTCTTTTTCTTTTTTAAAAAGAATTTTTTTTTTTTTATTATTATTTTTTTTTTTTTTTTTTTGAGCAATATTAAAACAATTCATAAATATTATTTTTTGATTTTATATAAATTTAATTTTGTATTTTTATTATTTTTTTTTTTTTTTTAATTATTTATTATTTTAATTTTACAAAAACAAACAAACAAAAAAAAATTTGATCTCTCTCTCCCTTTTTTCATACTTTTTTTAACAATATAATATAATAATAATATTATTATTATTATTTTTAATATAATTATATATATTTATATATATATAAATATATTTGAAATTTATTATAATTTTTTTTTTTTTAGCTCCATTTTAAATTCTCTATAATGATAATATAGTACATACAATATTTACAAAAATTCGCCTTTTATTACGTTTTATTACGTACAAGTTTTTTTTTTATTGATGATCCATTAAAATCAAGAAAAAATCCAAAATCCAAAATGTGTGCATAAAAATAAATAAATTCAACAATAAAAAATATACATTGTTAATATATATATAGATATTAATTATGATTTTAACAAGGATTTAATTTTTCTAAAGATCATCAAAATTTTGATATTTTTAATTAAATATATTATATTCATAGTAGAGAGTTGTATATTAGGCTTTGTATCTTTATAAGAAAGTTGCCTAAAAATAAATTAAAATAAAAAAACTTGGATATATATAATAATAGATGGTAGGATGATCAATGAGGCGGTGGCATACATTGGGATTGGGACCAACAATGACCCATTCAAATTTAAACAACAATCAAAGAAAGTTTTATTGTTTTAATAATGAAATTCATTTAAATAATGAAGAAAATAATTGATAATTTCACGAAAATAGAAGCTTTATCACGCACACGAGTACTATGAAATTAAAAAATGAAGAATTCAAAATAGGCAAATTTTAAATAGGAAAATAAAATGGAAGAAATGTAATTGGTATATTATTATCAATTGAGAAATGATAATAAATATATGTTATAAAAACCAGTTTTTTTCCTTATTAGAAATAAATTACTTAATAAGTTTTCTAATAACAATTTATGACATATAAAAATTGGAAATGGTTAGTGAAATTATTCTATCCCTAAAAAAAAATGAATAAAATCATTTTTAATAATTCAAAATTTATCCCCTGATATAACATATATACATATATAGATGATGTTTAAAAATATGTACTAACTTCTGGAGTTGGTTCTTTAGTTCATTTTAAGAAAAAGAATTACCATTTAGTCCAAAAACAATATTCTATCGAATTACAGGTAATTTGTAATTTTTAATATATTAAGGATATATATAACAACATCGAGGCGTAGGTATATATAATTTCAACGTAATTTTTAATATATTTGGGATATATATAATTCGAAAGTAATTTTTAATTTTTAATATATTTGGGATATATATAATTTTAAAGTAATTTTTAATTTTTAATATATTTGGGATATATATAATTTCGAGATAATTTTTAATTTTTAATATATTAAGGATATATATATTTAACATCTTTGGATTAATTGGGTATATCAAAACAAATAGAACAAGTTCATTTGGATATAGATTATATAGTAAACTTCCATATGTGAATAAATATAACAGTTTGTAATTTTATTTTCGAATTTATTTACTGAATAGAACTAAATATTATGTACATACATATAACTTCGAACACATTTCCAAAGTAATTAATTTATATTTTTGTTTTTAAAGTTTGTTTAGTGTCACAATTTTAAACACACTGTATATGTATACATATATAATATGTATCATATGAAACTTTCAAAGAGAATTTCACATTTTTAAGAGTACCATTTAAACGGAAAGTTGTTTTGGTTTTTCCCCCGGGCCCTTCCCTCCCTTAAATTTAACAAAATTTGTTTTAAAAACAATAAAATGAATTCTTTTTCTCTGTCTCTTTCTATCTCTCTTTCATTGCATAACAACAACAACAACAACAACAACACTTTAAACATTTGCAATATCTTCTTTCTCTCTCTTTCTTTAGATAACAAATATTTTTAAAATAAAACTGAAAACTTTCTTTGATCGAACTTCACTGGTAGAGGATATATATATATATATAGGGTAGGTACTTTTTATCAAAGAGAATTAGGGCCAAAATCACTCTGTGTGTATATATGTTTGTGTGTGTGTGTGTGTGTGTAGAATTTAGAATTAACAAAAAACACATTTTGATTTAAAAAAAAAAAATGTTCCAGTTTTGAGTGTTTCTTTTTGTTTTTTCTCGCTCAAAAAATAATTCATTCTTGTATGAATGTGTGAATATAAAAGAAAAAAAAATATATATAGGTATATATAAAAAACATATATGCATAAATAAATAAATATTTAATTATTAATTATTTATTGAAAAAAAGCCCATTTATAATTGATTAAAGTGTCTAATTGTTTTTTTTTGTTTAGATTTTAGTAGTATCCTCAATGTATTATTTTTTAATTTTTTTTTTTTTTAACAAACAAATACTGTTGATAGTTTCAAGCAGTGAGAAGTTAACACGGAGTGAGGCGAGAGCGGCGATGATGGAATGGAGTATGAATATTGTGTTTTGATGACTTTTTTTCCTTCTTCTGTTTTTTTTTTGTTTTTTTTAGGTTTTGCGCCAGTCTGTGTATCAAACTCCGCCGCCGACATCCTTTTGGTATCGCTGTGTAAGATAATTGGCAGTGATTGTCATATCTCGTAATGATCGATAAAGGCCGTTTAAATTTTTACGAAACTCTTTTTCTACTTGCATCGCGTAATCGAGATCGGCCGTCGCGCGGGTATCTTCCGTCTCGATACCGGAATCGTTCTCGTTACCCGCCTCGGAATCGGAATCGGATATAGTGGACGCCGTCGAGACATTGGACGGCCGACGCACGTGACCTTTTTTTGTTGTTAATGTTGTTGTTGTTGTCGGGGCGGCCGAAACAACTGGTGTCGTTGAAGTCTCCTCGATTTCGCTGCCCCAGAGAAGCTCTTTTTTGACCGTGTTGACCGTGGCATACAGGGTGAACAAATCGGTATTAACAGGTGGTACGTTGAGCGACCCCCGCCGGTGTAGATGCATACTGGTACTTGTGTTGTTGTTGTTGTTCAATTTAAGCATATCGTCCTCGCAATCGCCGATTGTCAGATCTTTGAGACGACACGGCACAAGGATCGTCTCCTCCATTTCGCCGACAGCGCGGACGAAACGTTGCATGGCAGTCACGAGGCTCTTGTTGGAACAGCGTGGCATCCCCTGACAGATCCTACGACAACACGAGAAAACAACGTCAGGCGTGTGGAAACAACACTTGTTGTTGGTAATATTTAACATTCTAACGTTAATATTAAGCAATATGAGAGATTACGGAATAATCACACCACACTCAACACACACACACACAGATAGCACTTGGTTGGATTATGGCCCTCAACTAGGCATGAATAGACAAGCGACAAGTTACTTATTGATTATTTCAGGTAGAAGACACGAAATGGACGAGCAGTAGGATTTGAAAAGAGGGGGTAAAAGGGAGTGGGGGCAGACAACCTTGGCCGATCAAGTACACTTGCGACAAAATAGAAACAAAATAAGAGAAAGAGAAATGGAGATGAATTAACATAAAGAGAAAGAAAAATATAAAGGAATGATATAAGTAATAATAGAAGTGAATTTGAAGGCTATGTAGGTATATATATATAAACAGAAAATTTAAAATAAAATGTTTAGCTTTTTGAAAAAAATTATTGAAATTTTGTGTATATAATGGGAATTTTATTAATTTAGAATGTACAATATAATAGAATTAAAAATAATGTCTATGTTGTAATTATTTAAATATAGAAAAATTTAAAAAGAAATAAAAATATTATTAGTCCGAATTATATATGATTGTTTTAAAAAAATGAGATATTATGGATATATATATATAAATTGAAAAAATAAAATATTAGGGATATATATAAATTGAAAAAATAAGATATTTGGGATATATATAAATTGAAAAAATAAAATATTAGGGATATATATAATTTGAAAAAAAAAATATTAAATTATATGAGTGGCGTGCGGTCCATAAATGCTGTGGATGTGGCGCATCCCAAAAAATTTCAAAAAAATAGACTATTTTCATAACGTGTTATAAAAATCTAATGTTAAATTTGAAAAATAACGAAAAAATTGCAAAAAAAAAAACGAAATATACAATTTATTATTATATATATAGGTATATAAACAAAATCAAAAAATAAGATAAGAGAGAATTTAAAATTAAAATTTTTATTCAAATTTTTATTCTGAAAAACTATGATATTTTGCGTATAAGAATTTTTATTTAGAATACAATAAGTAATAGAATTAATAGAATTAAATCATGAATATATGAATATATTATTCATTATGTAAATAGAATAATCTAGAAGAAAGAAAGAACATAGTAATCAGAATTAGATTATTTTTTTTTAAAATGAGCAGCTTTTATGGACAGCCCTGACGACGAGTGAAGGGGTGGATTCTCCCCGGATCCGGGTCTTTTGAGGGTCCGATTTAAATTGAAAAATAATGGGCTGAGAACTTATTTTTTTGAATGTTATATTGTAGTTTGATAACTTGTAATTCTAAAATTGAATATAAGATACATTAGAACGAATAAAATTATTATTTTGGCTTTGATTATACATATATATTTGTTAATAGAGTAAAGGGTGTGTAGTTTCACAGTGAATGAAATAAAACTCAAAGAGGTTTATACAAACTCAATATATTTCGGATTATTAGTCCATCAAATACGTATATTAATGTGAAATTTATAGACCGGTAGGTATATACATATATATAATAGGCAAGTGAGAGGAAAATAAAAGTAAATAATAATTTTCAGATAATACTAATAATAATAACAGTGTTTAAGAGAAAAAACAAATTGAGAGATTCTAAATATATTTAAATTAAATTATATTTAAAAATGATATATTGTGGATATATATGATCTATTGTTGATTTTTTTCATATGAATTTTTAATAAACATAAATAAATAAATAAATAAATCAAGTGAAAGTATGTTTTTTCGAAATTATTCAAAATAAGAGCCCTGGGCATTTTTAATGATAAAAAAAAAATACTCTCACAGACATACGATATGGAAAGATTTATATTTAATCTACACAGATGATTTAATACTTAATTAATGAAATAACAAGTTTGTGTGGGGAATAATCACAAGTCTGCAATTTCCTTATGATTGGTCGATATTTTATTTAATTAAAATTTATGATTTAAAAGCTAATTAAAAAAAAACGTATATTCATGTGAAATTTTTAGACCGCTAGGAATATATATAATATAGGCAAAGTGTAAGGAAAATAAGAGCAAATAAAAATTTTAAGATAATAATAATTGAGTTTTAGAGAAAAAAATTAATTGAGAGATTCCAATTTAATATTCAAATTTAATTATATTTAAAAATGAGATATTTGGGATATATATATAATTATATCGGTATTTTTTTTTTCATATGTATTTTGAATCATCATATTTGATTGAAATCTATAAATTTGAATAAATAAACAAACAAATCCAAAGAGTATAATATCAAATGTTTATTTATTATTAAGAGATAAATTTCTCCTAATTAATTTGATTATTTTTTGTTGTGATTATAAGAAAAATGTAATATTAGTTTTTAACGATTTTATAAGATAATTTTGGTCCAAAAGATATTATTATTTTAACCTTTAGTTTTCTGATCTGTGAGGCCAATTGTCTCTGGGTATTAAAAATGAATAGATAAATAAATAAATAAAGCCTATCAATGATGAAAATTTTTTAATCAATTTCAAAGCCTAAAAATGTGCTATTCAGGAGATATATATATAAATTATGAAAAATTAGTTATTATGGATACATAGATCAACCATGTGGGGGAATTTTTTTTAGGGAAGGGTCCAAAATTTTTATATAACATAATTAATAGAATAAAACCATGAATATGAGTATAAAGATAGTAAATTTAAATATCTAAAAATAAGTAAAATATATTAATCCAAATTATATGAGAATTTTCAAAAAATGATATATTAGGGATATAGATATAATTGGGGGGATACAAAGAGCCTATCTAATTTTATTAAAATAAATATGTCATCAAAAAAATTACTAAATAGAAAATTAAATAAAACAATATGAATAGAAAGAAATAGTAATAATAATAAAAACTTAATCGACACATTCCATTCAATTTATTATTATTATTATTATTTCTGGTTTAGAATTTCGATTGAAATGACGTCAGTCACGGCAGTATAGATGCATATGTGTATAGATATTAAACTTAACCAAAAACTTCAAAATAAATATCTTTCAAAACTCAGAAAATTTATTTCAAATTCTATCATTTTTTTTTTATTTAATTTAATATAAAATCCTTAGGAATCACAAAACAGAGAAAGTTTATTATTTATTTTTTTAGGGATTTTGGAATTTAATTTATCACTAATTTATATAAAAAAAAATAGGTCATGGTGGTGTGATTATTTATTTTAATATGATTATATAAAATAATTAAAATAAAGCAATATTGAAATATTATTTCACGAAATTGATTTAAAATAGAACAGCTGTCAAAATGGAAATTCAAATGAATTTATAAGAATTTATTGGAGAATGTATTTTACTGATTATTTGATTTATAATTTATTATTATTATATTTTTTTTATATAATTTATAAGGATATGATGAAAGTGTGGTTAAAAAAGGGTAAAAAAAATGATAGGTGTGTGAAGAAACCAAGCCTCCTTGATGCAAGCAAGCAAGTCAAAGAGTATAGAAATTAAATTTGATTGTCGAATGATTGTTGGGTGAGTGAACCAAACGCACCTCTGATCCATGCTGTTGGTTTCTGCATTATGATGGTAATCACTAGTTGTCAACATCTCACGTATTGTTCACAGATTGGTTATATTTTAGTTTAAGGAGCTGTTATGATAGAGGATTGCACTCGGACTGAACGACAGCGCTAGCCAGTTTATATACGAGACTCGTCAAGAGGCTCGGGAGCGCCGCGGCAGCGACCTTGCATTTATCTTATCTACAAATTTTTTATTCAAGATAAAACCAAATTAACATATACATAAATATACCGGCTTTTTATTAAGATAAACATTTTCAATTTTCATACCCGTAATTTTGGGTAATTTAAAAAAATAGAAAAAGGTAGGCGTGGTTTTGGTAAAAACCCCGCCCAGACCAGGTAGTCACACCATAATACTGCTTTGTGATTGGCTAAAATGACAGGCGTTAGTTTGGCATGAGGTCGATACGCGGCGCGGCAATTTCGAATTTCCTGTGGGACAATGAACTAACACTAACCACTGGCCCCCCTTGATTCTTTCATTCCCCACCAGGCCGGGTGGATTATTTTAGAGGGCAAATAAGGTTAAAAAAATTGTATATTTGTTAATTTAAATGCAAAGAATTTAATGTGTACTTTGCACCCGTTGTGTGTGGAATGTTATTTCTCATATTAAAAAGTACAATGGACATAAATAATGGATTAAGTAGGCCGGGAAATTATTTGATGAATAGTAATTTTCAAACAGAAAGAGAGAACAAATGAGTTGAGAATAATAGAGTATAAACAATTCGTGTGTGTTTATCAAAGCTAACGTTAACGGAGCACTTTCAATATTTTTTTTTTGAAGTTTGACTAAAATTCCGGGTACGTGGGGGGGGGGGGGGCACTCCCTCTCCGTAGAAAAAGAAAGATTAAATAAATTATAAATAGATTTAGGATTAAGAAAAAGATTAAAAGAAAAAAAAGCTCATCCATAAACCAGTCAAAAGAAAAGAGACAAAAAAGAAGCCAGTAGATCAATTGATAAGATGTGAATTATTATAATTTATTATATTGAATAATATATATATATAGCGATTAAAATTAGCCAAATCTAGAGATTATAAAATTAAAACACACACATAACCTATAATGGCGATTTTTTCGCTTCCCCCTAACAACAATCAAATTTAGTGTTTTTTTTTGTTTTTTTAATTAATAAACAATCAAATATAAATAATGAAAAGGGGTATTCAGTGAAATGATTGAATTATGTATAACTATTAGATGGAACAGTTTTTTTTTTTTTAATGAGCTAAATTTTCAGGGCCAAGGTTATCTCAATTAATTTGGATCTTGCGTGATTAATACTCAGCCGTTTGTAGATTAAATTAAAGTCATAGAAGAGACTCTGGTACAATATATATTAAATGTTTATCTTCGTTTCAATTTCACTTATATATACCGGGTGAGTTTTTTTCTCTTGAGACAGTCTTATAATTCAAAAAAAGTGCATTATATGGAAAAAAATTTCAAATAATATCGAGGGGGAAACTAAACTAGGCTATTGTTTGTCGACGCAGAACAAGCTTTCAAGGGTATTTTAAGGTCAAGTTGTGTTTTATAAATGGAACCCTATATTGCCACCATATTCTACAAAAACAACCGAACAACTTTCATAAGAACTATTTTTTTATACGACATCAAATAAATAAAAATATTAAATCAATTAGATCTCAAAAATAAATCTTAATAATTATTTTTAACAATTATTTAACTTATAATTTATCAAATAATAATGATTAAATAATTAATTATATAGATACGACTCTTTAAGAGATACTGTTAAAAAACAAAGAGAAACAAAGAGGTTGTCCTCTGCTTGATGCAAATAAACATATACACATATATATCGAGATGATATATCTGTATATATATTATTTATTTGTTTGAGACTATAGTTTCGAAGACTTGGTCTTCATCATCAGTCTTTCTTCAATTATAAATGTTTTTCATGGAGTCAATATCATATGGATATGGAAATAATATATATACAGATATATCATCTTGATATATATGTGTATATGTTTATTTGCATCAAGCAGAGGACAACCTCTTTGTTTCTCTTTGTGAATCAACAACTCTGCTACTCTCGGCAAAACAAAAACTTTTCAACTGTTAAAAAAAATTTCTAAAAAGTCTAAAATCTAAATAGCTCTTTTTGTTGAAAATAATTAATATTTAAACACTAGAAAGAACTATTTTTGAGTTTTTTTATTTATTTTTTGATTTAGTCCATATCAAAATCAATTTTCAAATCCATTACTATTGCTATCTTCTTGCAATTTCATTATTATAATAAATTTATTGCAATTATTATTTTTGTTTGTTTATATTTTTAACAATCGGTTAAATAAATAAACAACAATCAAAATTATTCGTTTTCATAACAATTCATTTTTTTGTTTGTTTATAAACTATAAATAAGTCAGGCATGTAGCCAGAAATTTTTTTTTGGAAAAGGTCTTAAAATATTTATTTTATTTATTTATTTATTTTTTGAGTTATATTGGGTGAATATTTTTTTTTTCAGTATACTGAACTTGAATCAATGTTGCAGGTTTTTATTTTAAGCTGGTATGCCAAATTTTAGCTCATTTAGGGCCAGTTGTATGTGGGTTTATAAAGTCTTTGTTAACAGTTAGACAACAATGACATCAAAAACAAAATATTTCTTTGGCATTTCTAAGTAGATATGTGTAAAAATCAATTGCACTAAAACAAAGGATAAAACCTTGGAATTCACCTTGTGCCCGGCCGGATGGCCAACCAGATGACAATAAATAATTGAGATCTAAACGAGTGAAATTTAAAATATTTTTTATTTAAAAAACTATTCATTTTACGTATAGGGAATATTTAATAAACTACTATTGGATTTGTATGTAGAATTCAAAAATACTAAAATTTATGCCATGTTCCATTTGAAAAAATTGAGTATTAACAACTTTTTGATTTTCAGAAATAAACGATTATTATGGTCATCCTGGATATAAAATTTAAATTTTTATGGTTAAGTAAGATTCTTTAATGTCTAATTAAGAGTTCTGATTGACCGAATTAATTCTACAAACAATAGTTTTATTATTATTCATTTTTAAAAATGAACGCTAAATTGGTAGATTTTACAAACTATCTAAAATAACTCAGATATTATAAATTTTAGACATCAAGTGCATTATACAAAATCATCTTAGTTTTTAATACTTAATCTAATGATGCAAAAATATTTGGGGGGTTCCATAGAAAATAAGAAAGTTGATAGCAATAGCGGCAAAGCAGAAAGTGTCCAAAAGTTGTTAATAATTTATATAAAAAGAGCATATTCCAAAACATAAATATGTCAAAGTTCAACATATTTTTGCCTCCTTCCATGAAAACTTTTAATGAACGAGTTCTGTGGAACACCCTGTATATGTATATATATATATCCCTAATAAATCATTTTTAATAAGGCATTATTTCTTGCTATTATTTAATAAAAATGATCTATTATGGATACCTACACCTATAGATAAATTGTAATAATTTAAATTTGATAATTTTTGAGTGAAATATTGCTGATTATACCTACTATATATATTATATTGGGGGTGCGTTATCAATAATTAATATTCTCACATCTGGCCTAGATTATAATCGTAAAAATAAATTATTGACAGTGGCGTAGCAAGAAAATTTTCATGGGGGGGGGGGGGTCAATCCATAAAGTAAAATATTTAGTTGGAATATTTTTTTTATTAAAACAAATAGGTACTTCAAGAAATCAAAAAAGAACATAATTTTTGATTAAACATATGAAATATATTTAATTACGGTTAGTTTGCCATAAGAAACGGATTGTCGTTGCCGTTACTCATCCTATGAGCTCTGTCCTTGGGGGGTACTGCCCCCCCCTGTGGCTACGCCCCTGCATAAGCAATATTCAAAAATAAAAATAAAATCTCAATAATCATAATAAGATACCGTTTTGAAAAGTTTTTTTTTTTTTTGTAATTCGATAAAACTTTTTTTTTGTAATATTTATTCGAAATGGGGCCATCGCGTGTTATGGTCATATTTATAGCCACCAGCGAGAAAAAAATATTTTGGCCCATGGGGGGATCGAACCCACGACCTTCGCGTTATTAGCACGACGCTCTAACCAACTGAGCTAATGGGCCAGTTAGAATATTTTGGGGAGCACTCAGTCCTTCGGGTTTTCAAGGGCGCCCTTTTTTAAAAAAAAAAAAAACACTTTTTTCATGCACGATTACAATACTTGACCACACCCTGTATGGCAAAGTAAAAATAAATTGTTATGAAAATTAATAATATTTCTTCTTTTTTTTAATGATATTGATGTGAGAAGGAGATACACCAGAAGGTGCATCCCCTAAAGGCCTGTATGATCTGTCCCCTCCATCGTGAAAAGAACAGAGTAGAAGGAAAGAAGCCGGGATCACGAGCCAAATCTCAGAAAGTTAGATACAATCCAATTTACTAAGTTTTTTAAAGGCTTCTGTTGTTTATTTATTTAACCGATTGTTGAAAATATAAACAATTGAAATACATTTCTTTGAATAATTATAACATTATTATAAATTATAAGGTAATTAAATTATGATTATATTATTTCAATTATTTTGTTCATTTTTTTAAAAAAAAGGGCGCCCTTGAAAACCCGAAGGACTGAGTGCTCCCCAAAATATTCTAACTGGCCCATTAGCTCAGTTGGTTAGAGCGTCGTGCTAATAACGCGAAGGTCGTGGGTTCGATCCCCCCATGGGCCAAAACATTTTTTCTTGCTGGTGGCTTTAAATATGACCATAACACGCGATGGCCCCAGTTCGAATAAATATTACCAAAAAAAGTTTTATCGAATTACAAAAAAAAAAACTTTTCAAAACACTATTTTATTATGATTATTGAGATTTTTTTATTTTTGAATATTGCTTATGCAGGTGCGTAGCCACAGGGAGGGCACCCCCCCAAGGATAGGAGCTCATGGGATGAGTAACGGCAACGACAATCTGTTTCTTATGGCAAACTAACCGTAATTAAAAAATTTAATATAATTAAAAAAAAATTGAAAAAGTTGCCTGGAAAATTGGAAAATTCAGGAAAAACGAAAAAAATTCAGGTTAGCCAACATAGCTTGCCAAACAATAAAAGAACTAAACTAATAAAAAAAAACAAGTGTTGGCGGCCCTGTTTGTAAGATTTTTGAGTGTCATTCATTCTCAATAGTTCTAACTACATTATCGTTGAAGAAGAATTTAATATTGCAACAAAGATTTAAAAATATTAAAAGCTTGTTCTAGGTCGATAAACAAAAGCATTAAAAGTTTCAATGTTCACTTATTAGAGCTTTTTTGTAGGGCGAAATGCCATGGTTTCGCTCAATTTTTTTAATCAAAATAGTTTCAGGCGTTTTTGAGATATAGAAGTTGCTATGGATTCTCGTTCAGGAAGGAGGTTTAAACTTGAAGAGATGCTTCTTGTTCTTGATCAGAATTTTCTCGAAGGTGGATGAATTCAAAACTAGACAAATTAAATACAAGAGAGATTAAATTTGATGTTAATTTTTCTAGCTAGTATCTACAAACTTTACCATACAGGGTATGGTCAAGTATTGTAATCGTGCATGAAAAAAGTGATTTTTTTCCTTCTTTTTTTCAAAATATCTCAAAAACGCCTGAAACTATTTTGATTAAAAAAATTGAGCGAAACCATGGCATTTCGCTCTACAAAAAAGCTCTAATAAGTGAACATTGAAACTTTTAATGCTTTTGTTTATTGACCTAGAACAAGCTTTTAAGGGTATTTCGAGGTAAAGCTCTGTTTTTTAAATGGAACCCTAAATTTTTCTATACGTCTACTTAATCTACAAAAAAAACTGAACAACTTTCATAAGAACTATTTTTTTATACAACAAATAAACAAAATACATGAATCAATTAGATCTCAAAAAAATCTTAATAATTATTTAACTTAATTATAAAATAATTATTATTAAATAATTGATTATTAAATAAATAATTATTAAATCGAAAAGTCACAACAATGAAAATAAGGTTTTATAATGATATTAAAACTTCGTTATACTCAGATTTAAGAGATTATTTTCTACTTAATAGAACTAGTCAAAATTCTTGATTTTAAAAAAGTTTATTTCTAGTGTCAATCCAGTAGATATTATTATTACTATAATAAAAATGGACCATTTTTTGTTGAAAACAGAATTGAAATGGTCTTAATTTATGGTGAATGTGGAAGAAGCTGTGAATGTGGGGCTGCCGAGCGTTCCTGACAGGAATACACCCTCACAATCTCCATTGTATTGTGTTGTAAATCTGTTTAAAAAAAAGGAAATGTAAAGCCTATGAAGAAACTGAAAACTGAAATAAGGAAATTGGAACTGGAATTCATCCAGAAGACTTGCGATACACTCTGGAATGTCATAGAACAGTGTCTGCAAAATCATTAATTATTATGAAATTATTTATTTAATAATTAAATATTTGGGGGGCAGATAGGCTAGGCGGTAGCGTGTCATCCTGCTAACCAAGTGGACCCGGGTTCGAATCCGACTCGAGGCATCCGGCTAAAATCTGACCACCGGGGTAGGGACAAATTTAAAAAATAATAAATAGTATCGTAAATGGCTTATGGCTATAAAAGCCGAAAAGCAAAAAAAAAAATTAAATTTTTTGATAATTAAGTTAAATAATTGTTAAAAATAATTATTAAATTTTTTTTTAGGATATCTAATTGATTCGTGTATTTTGTTTATTTGATATCGTATAAAAAAATAGTTCTTATGAAAGTTGTTCAGTTTTTTTTTGTAGATTAGGTAGACGTATAGAAAAATATAGGGTTCCATTTAAAAAATAGAACTTAACCTTGAAATACCCTTGAAAGCTTGTTCTACGGCGACAAACAATACCGTAGTTTAGTTTCCCCCTCGATATAAACAAACTTTTATTTGAAACTTTTTTCCATATAATGCACTGTTTTTGAGTTATAAGACTGTCTCAAAATAAAAAAAACTCACCCGGTATATTAGAGGGTGCGTTATCAATAATTAATATTCTCACCTCTGCTGGGCTAGATTATAATCGCAGAAAATAAATGATTGATATACCGAAACGTCATTTTAATTTTAGAAATTGGCAGTGCTTGCTCTTTATTGGCTTTCATTCAAATATTATTTTGCAATCTTGAAGACAATCCCCCCTTAAAGTTCATTGATATTAATTGCATTATCAGTTGAAAAACAACTATTATCTGTCTTAAGAGAGAAATAAATATACTATAAAATATAGTAATGATAGTATTATTTTATAAAATAAAAAATAAATGACGCAAAAGAAAAATCTTTAATCTCTCTTCTATTAAGAATTAACCATTAAGTAGGTAAATTGTTTCTCTTTTTTAATCCTGAAAGTGAGATGGGAAATTTATTATTTTAAAATGTAAACAAAATTAATCATTAATATTTGAAAAACAAAATATGAAGTAAATAAAATTATTTTCATTGTTGTTTATTTATTTACTATTTACTATTGGCTAATTATTAATAAAAATAAACAAATAAAAAATATGAATTTTGGATTCTTTTAAAGGGAATTATAGAAATACAGTAGAACCTCGTTTATCCGGACTATAGGCAAACCGGATAATCGAAAATCAGGATAATTCGAATGTATGGGTAATAAAAACAAAACAAATCCTCAAATAAGCGAATTTAAATTTATTACGATTAAAAAAAACATGTTTATATCTATACTAGCTGACGCCTGGGCCGAAGGCCCGGGAGTCACCTAGCCTTGGCGGGGAGTGTCTCGTTTTATGGTTAAAATTTATATATACCATATATATAATAGCTGACCCGACCACGCGTTGATAAATGATTATATATTGCTTACCTGTCAAAATTGATTTGATCAAAAAATTTAAATATACATATTTAAAAAATAATTATAGTTTTGAAAATAAATTGAAAATGCAAATAATTCTAGAATAGGTATTAAAACAGTAAATGAATTATATATTACTTGTCAAAATTGTTTCCTTAACCTAAAATAATATTGACGGTTGAAAGATCTCCAAAAACCTATTATCGGCCATCTTGTTTGTTTGATCTCCCCCCCCAGAGAGGCGCTGGCGTTGTTTCCTCGAAAAAAAATTTTTTTGCATGCCACAGGTGTGATATCTATAAAAACACTCGTGTATTTGAATGGAATGTTGTGTGAAAATTTCAAAGAAATCGGTGAAGAACTTTCGGAGATCCTTCAACGTATCACTTAAGCGTAACAGTACATTTTTATTTATATAGATTAAATTTACTCAAAAAATTTCATTTTATATATATAATAGTATATATATTTTTGTTTTTGTTTTAGTCCATGTCCATTTATTATCTCAAAGTCAATTTTCAAACCCACCACTATTGCATTTTCTTGCAATTTCATTACCTGAAATACCATAAATTTATTCAAATTATTATTATTTTTTGTTTATATTTTCAACAATCGGTTAAATAAATAAACAAAAGAATAAATTTTATTAATTTTCATAACAATTCATTTTTTGTTTGTTTGTTTATAAACTAGAAATAAGTCAGGAATACCAAATGTACAGACAGAAATTTTTTTTGAAAAGGGGCTTAAAATATATTCATATATTTTTTTTAATCGAAATAATTTAATATTTATTAATTAATATAAAATAAATGAAAGAAATTTATTTCTATTAAATTAAATTAAATTTATTTAAGAAATTTTATTAAAGACGGAGTGGTTCTATAGAAGGAACTCAATGCTGAATTGATGCATCAGTTAAAATTTTAAGTTTTTTTCCTTTATTTTCTTTAATTATTAATTTTAATTTTTTCAAATTGAATCCTCTAATATTTGCCAATCATTACTTTTCTCTTCTACTCCTAGTTTCATTTAATTACTAGCTTCAAGGCCCGCCTTCGGCAGCGCCTTTTCTAGCTCAGGATCCTCACCCCTGGACCCCCACGTAGCTGCTTTATTGATGTTTTTATTAGTTACAGAGAATAAATATATATATATATATATATATATATAATATATATTTGGTTTTAATCTTTAAAATATATTTTTAAAGAAATTCCAAAAGCTAATTAATTCCTTTCTGTTAGTTTAGTTAGTATAGTTTCAATAATCCTTTATAATTAACTTTGAAATAAATAAATAATATTGAAATGAATGAATGAGCTCAAATACAAAAGCCAAAAGGCTTAGTTCTTTTGAAATGGCTGAGTGTCTTAAATACAATAGAAAAAAGATGAGGTGAGATTCCCAAGGGTATTTTTAAGAAAAATGATTTTTAAATAACATATTTTATTTTAAATTAAATATTTTTCATCTATATATATAATCAAAAGCTTGGCTGAAACTTTTTTATTTTTTTCTACCCTATTAAAGACGGTTTTCAGAATTTTTTTAAAAAAAATTTCACCCAACCCAAAAGAAGTTAGGAATTTTTGAAAAAAAATAGCTTTTTTTAAATAACCATAACTTTTTCAAAAATTTAGTTATCATGACGTTTTTTTTTTAATTTACTTTAAAAAAATAGATAGTTTTTTTAATCTTTGTTGCAATATTAAATTCTTCTTCAACGATAATGTAGTTAGAACTATTGAGAATGAATGACACTCAAAAATCTTACAAACAGGGCCGGCAACACTTGTTTTTTTTTGTTAGTTTAGTTCTTTTATTGTTTGGCAAGCTATGTTGGCTAACCTGAATTTTTTTTTCGTTTTTCCTGAATTTTCCAATTTTTCGGGCAACTTTTTCAATTTTTTTTTACGTATTAACCTGAATTGGACTATTACGAAAAATTTAAAAAAAAAATAGCCAAATCGGTCCATGCATTTGAGAGATCTGCTTTTTATTATATAGATTAGTTAATTTTAAAACTCATCACTATTGCACCTTCTTGCAATTTTTATCATAAAAAACAAAATAAACAAATAAAATTCTCACACGTTCTGTCCACGTTTTGATTTTTTTTTTTTTTTTTTAATAATTTGCTATAAAAATGTCTTTTCTAAAATCCTGTGTGGGATAAGATAAAAATAATATGATTGAGTATAATTAATTATCACTTTGTATTTATTTATTAGCCCCCCCCCCCGTGTATTTACACGTGTACTAACTAGTACTATATATATATATATATATTTAATTAATATTATATATATATATATTTTTTAATTCAATTTTATATCAGAATGAATGAGATTAACAGGATTAATTCAAATCCCCAAGCTAGACTCATGCATGTACATTGTACACCTAATCCAGGTTTTTTTATTTAAAAAAAACAAAGTCGGAACTTGAGAAACTTGAGAATATGGATAACAACGGAGGTTATTAATAATAAATAATACATTTCTTAATAGTTATGACGTAGAGTCTGGGTTTTTTTTAAGGGCTTGAAGTCCAATACTAAGTAGACACATTTTTTTGTTAGATTAAGAATTAAAAAAAAAAAATTAAATTTAAAATTTTCAAAGGGTAAGAAATCTACTCTTATTAATCGAGCAAAATTGTTTGTTTATTTGTTTGTATCTTAGTTCTATTTTGAAAACGGCTCAACCGATTTTGATGAAATTCACAGGTTAGGGGGTTTATGGGGTGACAATTAGATCTGTCACGGTCTTATCTTCGACTAAATTGTATTTGATGGATTTTTTCGTAATCAAATTAATTATTCTCAGGTAGACAAATCCTAATCTTAGGGTTTTAAAAAAAGGTTTCCCTTTTACTTTTGTAGCCAGGCAGAGTTGTGGGTTGGGTTAATTCATTGTTCTCAAAGGCCTTGAAGAAGTATTGTGATTGTGGTTTTTAACATATTTTGTTTTACCTAAACGTTAAAATTAATAATTATATTTAATTTTTAATAGAATAAAAAAATAATCAAGAATTTACTTAAAAATATCCTTTGCATAACCAGGCCTCAATTTTCTGAAAAAATAACACATTTTGATAGGTTTTATTTATTAACAATTGGATGAATAAAAATAAATCATGTGGTTGAATCAAAACAGGAGTAGGAGGTGGGGGATCCGGGGGTAGGGCGAGGTTTCGGGGGTGAGGTCGAGCGGGGTGGAGGTGGGGGACGATGCAGTGGGCGAATACTATATATATTTGTATTTTTTTTTTAATTTAAAAATCGACCTTTTTATCAGAATTTTAAATTAAAAATAACATTAATATAAAGCTTTTAACAGAAGGAAAAAGTTACCGAGCATCGCTCGGTGCCTCCAGGTACTTTCATTTCATTATATTAAACGAGCAATTCTTGTATATGTATATAGAATCGGGTTCTCGAAAACGGCTCTAACGATTTTGATAAAATTCACGGGTTAGGGGCTTTTTGGGTTGACAATTCGATCTGACACAGTCTCATCTTCGGATAATTATTTTTGATGAGTTTTTTGTTAATTGAAATAATTATTCACAGGTGTATAATTACATTTCTATTCAATTTCCTTTTAAAAATTAATTGATTTTTAAATTTTAAATCCCACTAATAAATCAATCCAAATATTATTATATATTAAAATTAGTGAATTTAATTAAATAGATAGCTGGTTCAAAAAATTGTCATTTAAATAAAAAAATTTAATTATTGAGTTATTGAAGATGGAGAGGTAGAATTTAATTCTGAATTGATGGAAAGGCTGCCCAAAGATAAAGAAAACTACTAATTCCGATTACAGTGAATTGAATTGGTATTGAATTTTTGACGTTTCGATTATTATTGGTAACAATTGCTGAAGACATGGAAGAATCGACTTTTGGAAAAAAAATTTTAATGAAACTAATTATTAACAGGTGGTTGAATCAAAATAAAACAAATGGTTGATTAAATCAAAATCAAACAAATGCATTACCGAGTATCGCTCGGTTTTCCAGGTAATTATTTTATTTTACCAGTGTCTTACCGGGACACCGGAATCCAGGGGAAATAGCCCCCTGGTCAGCAAGATGACCCCTGAAGGCGGGCTTCGCAGCTAGTTTATAATAACACATCAAAATCAGAGTTGGAATATATTTATTTATGAAATGATGGTGAATGACAAACATTAACTTATAATTTATACTATTAAATGAGCATTTTTTATACATTAAGTAAACCGGGTGAATTTTCATTTTTATTTTGAGACAGTCTTATAACTCAAAAACAGTGCATTATATGAAAAAAAGTTTCAAATAAAAGTTTATTTATATCAGGGGGAAACTAAACTACGCATCCCCACCATCGACTGTTCTTGATCTTCTCGGGCTTGCGATAATGTTTTTAGTCAATTAATTGAAATTTTTTTTTTTTTTTTATAAATTTTATTAAACCAATTATTTTACATTAATAATGTATACATTGTATTTTGCTTCGATTCCGGAGATAACTTCTCCACCATCGAGTGTCCTTATTTATCTTTAGTCCTTGTTTTTAATAAGAGGAAAAATCTAATTAGATAAAAAAACCTCTTTTCCGATAATTATTAATTGAAATTCCTCATTTTAATAGGTATATATTAATATTTGAAATAAACTATTGGTGGGTTTTAAAATAAAAAAATAATAAATAAAAAAAAAACAATTATTATTCACCTAGCGCATCTTACAAGCTCATTAACAATTTCAGATCATTTAATAATTAAATAACAATTCAATTTTCAATACATATTATTAAAATTTAACGATATATCTTTCATATGTAAATACGCACATACAGATATATTACACATTAAACTTAATAATAAAATTTAATCCTCTATAAGAATAATCTTGAGTCGAGGGTTAAATATTTCAGTAAAAAAATCCATAAGTTCAACAGAGAAACCAGAAAAATATAAAATAAATCAACTTCAAAGGTTAATTTGCTACAATTTTAGATCAATAACGGAATAACTATCGTTTTTTTCGAAAAAACGCAAGAGACATAATTCGTAGAGAATTTTATAATCTTTCATTTGTTGTATAACCTTATTTTGCGAAAAACTTACTTATTACGAGATATACCGTGAAAACCCTTGAAATATTAAATAATCAATAACGGAATAACTAACGACTTTATCGAAAAAACGCAAGAGACATAATTCGTAGAGAATTTTATAATCTTTCATTTGTTGTATAACCTTCTTTTGCGAAAACGGCACTTATTACTAGATATACCGTGAAAACCCTTGAAATATTAAATAATCAATAACGGAATAACTATCGATTTTATCGAAAAAACGCAAGAGACATAATTCGTAGAGAATTTTATAATCTTTCATTTGTTGTATAACCTTCTTTTGCGAAAACGGCACTTATTACTAGATATACCGTGAAAACCCTTGAAATATTAAATAATCAATAACGGAATAACTAACGACTTTATCGAAAAAACGCAAGAGACATAATTCGTAGAGAATTTTATAATCTTTCATTTGTTATATAACCTTCTTTTGCGAAAAACTTACTTATTACGAGATATACCGTGAAAACCCTTGAAATATTAAATAATCAATAACGGAATAACTATCGATTTTATCGAAAAAACGCAAGAGACATAATTCGTAGAGAATTTTATAATCTTTCATTTGTTGTATAACCTTCTTTTGCGAAAAACTTACTTATTACGAGATATACCGTGAAAACCCTAGAAATATTAAATAATCAATAACGGAATAATTATCGATTTTATCGAAAAAACACAAGAGACATAATTGGTAGAGAATTTTATAATCTTTCATTTGTTATATAACCTTTTTTTGCGAAAAACGCACTCATTACAAGGTAAAGGTGAAAATCATTAAAATATTAAATACTTTGTTTCAGAAATCATACTTTCCTTGCATATCAATAAAAAAATAATTTCCTGTAAGCTGATATGAATAAAAATTTGAGATCGATATTCACGACCAATTCTGAGTATAAATTTACAAATTTTAATCATTTTTAGATTTACCTTTTTTTTTAGTTATCGTAACTACACACATGGTTTTCAATGAATTCGTGAATTTTCAATATATGTGCATTTCCGTTAAAAAAATACATCTATAAATAGTTGATATATTTATTTATTATATATGTATATAGGTGAGTGAAAGTACAAGTGTAGAGCTTGAATCCCGGAAATGATTTAGTTATCCATCGAATGAGGGGGCTTAATGAATGAATTGACAATACTTAAACAATTCTTTTTGTTCTTTTGGGATCAAGTGGCCGCTTATCAGGCGTTGACAACAACAGCTGTCTGTATTGTCTTTTTTTTTAAACACCCATTGGTGTAGTTATGAGTCAGAGGACCATCCTCCATTGATAAAAAGTTTGGCCCCCCTTAAATAATCTTATTCATAAGTTCTTTGGAATGATATCATTTGGTAGAATACGTCTGAAACTAAATTCACAAAAACCCGACCACATAAACGACATCTGTTACGTAATCAAGTAGTGTGGGCACCACACGACTTTCATATTAGCTTCTTTCTCCTTTATTTGAAATTGAATTGAGATTTTTGAAATACAATTGGGGGTTTTCTGAAAAGGTGTTGGAAATCATTTTTTTCTCAATAAATCATAGCTGAAATTAATTTTTGTTATTAAAAAAGCTAGTATATTATCATAAAATCATTGATTTAAATATTAAATTTAGTTATGGTATATAAAAAAAAACCAATTTTTAAAAACTTAAAAAAATAGTCTTCTTCTTCTTCTTCTTCTTGTTTTTAAACCTATAGGTTTGTTTCTTCCAGATCGTCATGCCATCTTTTCTTGGGACGACCTCTACTTCTTATTCCAACCGGTCTAACCCTGTCAACCAAGAAGACCAAAACTCTCACAATCTCTAAAATACCACTCCGATGTAAACTACAACTATACGATACGATTGTCGAACAAGTCATGTCCTTCTCGTACCTTGGAATCCAAGTGACCTCTTATCGAGACCTAGAATCAGAGGTAAAACATCAAGCAATAAAGGCATCGAAAATATCGGGTTGCCTTAACAGTGCAATCTGGTCAAACCCATATTTAAGAACGGAGGCCAAGGTACGAGTCTACAAAACCGTGGTACGCCCAATATTAACATACGCAGCTGAGACAAGACCCGACACTCCAAAAACTTCTCAATTATTGGAAACAACAGAAATGAAGACATTGCGAAGGATAATGAACGTGACCAGGCTCGATAGAATGAAGAGTGAAGATATTAGAGAAAAATGTGGAATACAAAAGGTGGGAGAATGGATCAAGAGAAGAACAGAATGGTCCTCGCATGTGGGAAGAATGACAGAAGACCGACTAGTAAAGAAAAAAATAGTAATTCATAAATAAAAAAAATTGCAAAAATGATATATTAGGGATATATATGTTCTTATATATATAATAGATAGATAGATAGATAGATATAGAAAACCAAGAGAGATAGTAAACTTCTTAATCGAAAAAGGTGTAGTTAGGGCAAGGTATTACGAATTATGTTTAGAATTTCGTTTGAAGGTAGGTAAAAAAAAATTCAATAGATGATAACGAGAATAAATTAAAGAAAATTTCTATAATATTCTATTTCCTTGATTTTCCATACATGGGCTTTTGTCTTTTTTTTAACACCCATTGGTGTAGTTATGAGTCAGAGGACCATCCTCCATTGATAAAAAGTTTGCCCCCCCCCCCCCTTAAATAATCTTATCCATAAGTTTTTTTTGGAATGATATCATTTCTTCGATTTGAACATCTAAAACTAGATTCACAAAAATCCGAATATAAACTACATCTGTGATGTAGGTAATCATCTAGTGTGAGCACCACACGACTTTCACATTATAGTTTTTTCTCCCTTTTTAGAAATTGAATTGAGATTTCTGAAATATGTACAATTGGGTTTTCTGAAAAGGTTTTGGAAAACATTTTTTCTCTATAATTCATAACTAAAATTAATTTTTGTTAATAAATATTTTCTTGTTTCATTAAAAACGATAGTATTATTATAAAATCATTGATTCAAATATTAAATTTAGTAATAGCTTAAAAAAATTAAAAACTTAAAAAAATAGTAATTCAATAAATAAAACAAAAAACTGTAAAAATGATATATTAGGGATATATATATATATATATATATATATATATATATATATATATATATATATATATATATATATATATATAGATTAAAAATGATATATTAGGGATATATATGTACAGTGGCGCAACCAGGATTTTGTCCTGGGAAGGGCTAATACATACACACATATATATAAACATGTTCATAAAATGCCAAAAATTATGTTTTGACAATTTCCTAATTAAATAACTTAATTTAATATTATATTTCAAATGGATCCAGAGAAACGCTTTTATTAATGGATTTTAATTTTAGCATTATTAATCGATTTATTGAAGACTCCAGTCTCCTAACAAATATATTGAACCTCTAGACAAAGACATTATATTATTTAGTTTTTATGAAAAAAATTCTTAAACATCTGATAAGAAACAGGGTCGATCTTCTAAAATATTGATCTAATCAGTTTTCTTTTAGTAGATGTGATTCTAAATATTCGTGCTATATAACTTTTTTCGATAGGATGTATACTTTTGCAAATAGAAGGGTTAAAATGAAAAATTCATAATATTTTCAGTGAAAAAAGTAGGTTTTTGCGGAAACAGTCAAAATAGGACAATTTTCAACTAGAGCTTGAGCTCGAATGATTAGTAGAAAAAAACCTAAATGATAAAATTTGTAGGAAATTTTATTTACTTTCATTTTTAATATTTATTTATTTATTTATTTAATTTGAACGGAACAATTCCTTTTACATATTTACAAGCACACATTTACATAAATTACAAGAATACATTATTATATAAGAATACAAATCATACAATCAGACTCAACCAAACATAAGCAAAGTCTATCTACCCAGCATCAGTCTCCTAACACTACCAAGAGAACAATTGTCAACGTCAACGCCAATGAACACCCCATTACATATGTTCATCATTCGGTTTAGGGGGAAGCCATCATATAGTTTGATCTCGGGCAGTCAATGTAAAACATGTCTTGCGATCTCAAACTGCGACATGGAACATTTATTTTTAGTTGGGATAGTAGGAAACTGCTATCTATCTGGCTGTTTAATAATTTATAAACAAAGGACACATCAAAAAATTCACGTCTCCTATCAAGATCAGGAAGATTAAATTGAGTTTGCAAGGAGACATTTGAAGAGGTATCATTTAGGATAAAGAGTTTAAAGGATAGCTTACGAAGAAATTTATTCTGTACAGATTGGAGAAGTTTTTTTTCTACGGAGTAAAAAGGACTCCATACTTCAGTGGCATACTCAACAATTGGACGAACTAAGGATTTGTAAAGATGGATGTAGCATTGGATATTTCTAAATTCGTAAGAATTGCGGGTAATGAAACCGAGTGTTCTAAGAGATCGTCTGTAGATGTCATGGATATGATCCTTGAAACACAGTTTACTATCAAAGAGGACACCAAGGTCACGTATATTCTCAGTTCGAACAAGTTGTTGGCCAAGAAGAGAGTAAGAATGCATAACAGGATTTACTTTACGAGAGAATGAAATTATGGAACATTTAGAAAGATTCAACTGCAGTTGGTTAGTACAACACCACTCCTGAAGTCTGTCTACTGTTGTCTGTAATCTCTCACAGTCTGCAAGAGAAGAAACTTCAAGATAAATCTTTAAGTCGTCAGCAAACAACAGAAACTGAGCATCATGTAGAGCAGTGTGTATATCATTTATAAAAAGAAGAAAATAGGAAGGTTATTTACGAAAAGTTGATATTTTTCGAGTTATAAGCAAAAAATCGCAAAAAATTGAGATTTGTTATAATTTTCTGTCACGAAAATTTGTTAGCAAACCTCAGATTCGGATTCAGCACACCAAAAAACATAAAGGCTCGAAGAAATCAAAACTACCCTAAGACTTTCCGGGTAAAACAGAATTTAACTTATTCTCCAATATTTACTGGAAATAAAATCATTTTTTGTCTTAATTTACCATATAGTCAAAATATTGATTAAAATTTAACAAATATTTTTTTCATTTTTACTTTTACGTTGATTTTTTTCCTAGTCCTGGAGGGGGGGGCTTCAGCCCCTTAGCTCCCCCTCCCCCGTGGTTGCGCCACTGTATATATATATATATAAATTAAAAATGATATATTTGGGATATATATAGAGATAGAATAGAAAATCAAGAGAGATGGTAAACTTCTAATTCGGAAAATGTGTAGTTAGGGCGCTGTGTATTGCGAATTATGTTAAGAATTTCGCTTGAACGTAATTTCAATAGATGATAACGTGAATAATTTAAAAGAAATTTCTATAATATTCTATTTCCTTGATTTACCAATTATATGGCTTAATGGTTAGTTTTAATTCAGCCCTGATAATATGCGTAGAATATTCACAAAAATACCGGAGAAAAAAAAATTCCTCGATTGTGGAGCCAAGACACTTATAGTTGTTCACCTTGTTATCTTCTCAAGTTCAGAGATTTGGCGACAGAGAGTCTGGTATTGGGCATTCGAGAAAGATATGATAATAGACACGTGATTAGCGAATGACCAACATTAAAAAAAATGGATAGGAAAAAAACGGAAATGTTTCAAATTAGAGATACGTTCAAAATTGAAGAATATCTACTCTTATTAAACGAGCAAAATTATATATATATATAGATCCAATCGGTTTCTCGAAAACGGCTCTAACGATTTGGATGAAATTCACGGGTTAGGAGGGTTTTGTGTTGGACATTCGATCTGTCACGGTCTCATCTTCGGCTAAGTTGTTTTTCATGGGTTTTTTGTTAATTGAAATAATTATTCACAGGTGATTGTCTCGATTAAAATGTTTATTTACATTTTTATTCAATTTCCTTTTAATAAATAATTGGTTTTTTAATTTTATATCCCACAATAAGATCATTATAATTATTATTATATATTAAAAGTTGGGCAATTTAATTGATTAGAATGAAAGGGAGATGGAATTGGATTGGAGAAATATGGAATTGGAATAATTATCGGAAAAGAGGGTTTTTTTCTTTAATTAGTTTTTCCTCTTATTAAAAACAAGGACTAAAAGATGATCAAGGACACTCGATGGTGGAGAAGTAATCTCCGGAGTCGAAGCTCAAAAACAATGTATGCATAAATTCATGTAAAATAATTGGTTTAATTTAATTGATTAAAAATCGAGTTTTAAATTTCACAAATATTAATTTGACAATTTAATTGATGAACTCAAAAATTGTTTTTTAATTAAAAAAAAATAATTATACTGTATTTATTTATATACCTATATACACATAATCTGTGGGCCACTGAAGGCTAGAAATACAAAAATTGGGCTCGTGGGCGTGGACGGGGGTGCAGGAGGTGGGGTGCAGTGGTGGGGGGGTGTAGGGGTGGGGAGGCAGGGTGGTGAAGAAGTGGAGGTCCGGGGGCGAGGGGGGGGGTTCGGGGATTAATATATAGCTATTAACTTAAGCAAAAATTTACCGAGCATCGCTCGTTGGCAAGATACTATTTATTATATACTTATAATAATCGGCTTGCGCGAAGACGCCGACGTAATTTTTTAATTTTAAAACACACTAATATTTCATGACAAATAAAATTAGGAAATTTAAATTGTTATTTTAAAACCCAGTCCAGGGGGCGTAGCAATTTTAGTTATTGTTTATTTGAACATCCACTTGTTTTGTTTTGATTCAACTTTATGATCAATTGTTTCGTCCACTTGTTAATGATTATAGTTTAATTATAAAACAACGATCTAATAAATTATATTATTCGGAACTTTTGGTTTTAATTATCCTTTGGATTTATTCAGCATTGAGTTCTACCACTCTGTCTTTAATAGAAAATACCTCTAATTAATTACATTTCCTAATTTTAATATATAATCATATTTGTATTGATCTATTAATCGGTTTTAAAATTAAAAATTAAATTAATATAGGGAAATTGAAAGAAAAAAAATGTTTTATTGACACAGCCGCCTGTGAAAGATGAGATTCTGTCAAATTGAATTGTCACTTATAATTACACGAGAGCTTTTTTTTTGCCGAAGTAAACTTGACATTTTAATGAGAATTTTGTTGCCCAAAGGCAACAAAACTCGAATTATAAAATATCAAGTTTACTTCGACCTAAAAAAAGCTTGAGTATAATTCGCTAAGACAATTTAATGAATCAATACGTAAATCACAAAATTAACAAAATTAAGACATAAATTAGTTCATTTAATTTAGAGGAAAAGTACAATTGTTAAAAAAACAGATTTAAACACGGTTGTCATGTCAGTGTTGCTAGACACCGATGATGCAGGCCTACTAGAATTGTCAAGTAGAATGGCTTCAAATTCGCGCCATGAGTTTGGTGTAGGGTTTTTGAATGAGCCAATCTGTGTGTTGGCACCTCTGAACTTCGAGGAGATGAGATGACATGTTTTGGAACAAAAGAAGTTAGTTTTAAGTTCATAGATGAAAGTGGTCAAATAATTGTTATAGAGTATAGTCAAGTTATTGCTGAGTTATTGTTTTGTATTTGGAATAAGAAAAGTTTTGTTATATATATATATATATAATCTTCAAGTTGTTATTAAATATTAATTGTTAAAACAAATTTATTAACCCATTTATTTCCTTTGTTAACATTCGTTCAGGATTCAAATTCGAATCCCCATACCTTAATCTAATATTGAATAAGTAATTCGACAAGAATCTTAAAGCTAGGTTCAGTTTTGTCGCTGGAAAAGTTAGGTTAAACTTTTTTCGCTGTCATAGTGACAAAAACACCGTTGCTTATGGGACTTTTAGTGTATGAATTAAATTGTCAATCCAAAAATCACCTAATTCGTGATTTTCATCGAAATCGTTCTAGACCCCCTCCAGGGTTTAAACATAAATATAAAAAAATAAACTGAATATTTTCTAATGAATATACTTAGGTGATAATAATTGATTGTTATGAATGTAATAATGTCAACAAACAATAATTCAATATTTTGAAAAATTAAAATTAAAATAAACTTAAATAAAAAAAAATCAATATTTTGATGATTATATAAGTAGTACCTATAATATTCTTCCTCGTTTTGAATACATTAACATTTTTACACTAGAACAAACTTTTCTCAATTTCCCTTTTATGAGAATATCATAGGCCATATTCAAAAATAAAAAAAATTTCAATAATAATTGAAATATAAGCATTTTGATAAGGCTTTTGAAATCCAAAACTTTTTTTTGTAATATTTATTCGAACTGGGGCAATCGCGTGTTATGGTCATTTAAAGCCACCAGCAAGAAAAAAATATTTTTGGCCCATGGGGGGATCGAACCCACGACCTTCGCGTTATTAGCACGACGCTCTAACCAACTGAGCTAATGGGCCAGTTAGAATATTTTGGGGAGCACTCAGTCCTTCGGGTTTTCAAGGGCGCCCTTTTTTTTAAAAAATGAACAAAATAATTGAAATAATAATTTAATTACCTTATAATTTATAATAATGTTATAATTATTCAAAGAAATTTATTCCAATTATTCTTGTTTTTGTTTATATTTTCAACAATCGGTTAAATAAATAAACAACAGAATAAATATTATTAATGTTCATAACAATTCATTTTTACCATTCAGGGTATGGTCAAGTATTGTAATCGTGCATGAAAAAAGTGGTTTTTTTCCTTCTTTTTTTCGAAATATCTCAAATACGGTAGGAAGTATTTTGATTAAAAAAATTGAGCGAAACCATGGCATTTCGGTCTACAAAAAGCCCTAATAAGTGAAGATCTGAGTGGGCAAAGGAGCATATAAGTTTTGTTGTCCACCAAGCGAGCGGGTGTCAAAAAACTTATTTTGCTAAGCGCGGTTTAGCGCTATTAAAGAAAACCTTGAGTGGTTTCTAGGCATGAGTTTGTATATGTTTTGTGCTTTGTCAATCGAGCGGACGGCAAAACATATACATTGAGGTAACCTTCAGACTCGTACAAGCCTAGCGAATAGCACACATAGAGTAATTCTAATATAAGAGAAGTTTACCCTTTGGTGGTTGATAGTATAAGAACGATAGAGCGCGTTAACCAGTGTTTCGAGAGCAAAAAGGTTGGTGGGGAGTCTAGTTGCAAAATGCCGACTATAGGGGTCTGAGTACGTTAATAAAGTGACTGATTTGACCAGTGTGAAAAATTGTGGCAATTTTGAACACTCCCTTATAAATTAATTTAATTATGTATATAAATACTAACCATATATGTGACTTATCATCCAAATAAACAAATATATAGCGTCATTTAAAATAATTATATATATATATGTTCATATATATCCCAAATTATCATTTTTTAATTTGATATAAAAATAAATATTAATAAAGTTCACGTGATTTTCTGTGGCAAATATAATTATTTCAATGTCTACATTCGAGATTTAAAATACTATTTATTTTTGTAATCTATTAAAGTGAGAAAGAAGAATTCCAAATACATACACATTTTCAAATGATGATGAATTTTTTATTCCCTATTACATCACTCATTATTATTATTACAGCACACATCATCATTATTGTTATCTTTATTAGGCGAATTGTGTGGCTGATCCCTTTGAGTAGGTTACTAGAGTATATGGACTAGTGGCAAAATCGAAGGGGGCTTCTGGTCAATCCCAGACATATGGATTAAAATATTATTAGTAGTAGTAGTAATAAAATTTAAGGAATTTTAAGACGATAACATTTATTTGAATATAACTTACCGGATGATTAAGCAAAAAATCGCCAAATTTGAAAATATATCTTCGAAATATGTACCAACTACTATCTCTCGTAAATTTCCTAATTAAAGCAATAAAAATAATAATAATCTTATAAACTATTATATGAGCAATTAATGTATATACCTCTATATATAATCGTTTTCTCGAAAACGGCTCTAACGATATACCGGGTCCAAAAGAAAATATTTCTATATCTGTTTCAATAATAATATCACGGATTTCGAGTGGCGAAATTTTTGACCTTCAAATGGCAATAAATAGGCAGAATTTGAAAAATATCATTAAGTTCTATTAAGTATGACGATTGTAACGAACTCTCTCTTTTTTCTTACATTTTTTTTTTTTTTTTTTTATAATGATATTGATACAAGAAGAAGTTGCACCAAGAAGGTACAACCTCTGAAGTCCGTGGTGGACCCTTGTAACGTGAAGATAAGGGGAGATTTAGGGATTGGGTAGAAGTCGAAGGTATCTGTGGATGCTGGTCTTGAAAGTTTGAAGGTTATAAGTAGCTGGAAAGACGGTCGGGGGAAGAGAATTCCAGTCTCTAGATGTCATAGGGATAAATGAATTGGCGAATGCGTTTGTTCGATTAGTATCTAGTTTAAGCGCGTAGGGGTGTTGAATTTTAGAAAATCGTGTATTTCGGGCAAATGAGGCCTTTGGTGGGATTATCGATTTTATTTCGTCAGAACAAAAGCCATGGTAATATCTATAAAAAAGGGATAGGGCGGAGACAGATCTACGATGGGCTAGGGAGTCGAGAGTGTCAGTTAATGTAGGATCGCCTATCAGTCTTATAGCTCGCCTCTGAATTGCATCTAAGGTATTAAGAGAATACTTGGAGGCTCCTCTCCACAAATGCGAGCAATATTCAAGACAGGGGCGAATTTGAGCCTTGTATAATATAAGGAGTTGAGTGGGGGTGAAAAATCGTTTGGTTCGGAAAAGAAAGCCAAGCTTACATGCTGCAGCTTTTGCTACTGAGATAATATGGTCATTCCAAGAGAGGTCAGAACCTAAGGTGACACCTAACATTGATATTTTATTACGGAATTCCAATGAGCTCGAATCAAAGGAAATGTCCGGAAGGTTCCTATCTGCGCGCCTAGAAATTAGGCAGCACTGTGTTTTGCCAGCATTAAAGTTTACCAAATTGTGAGATCCCCATTTTTTAAGCATGCTTAAATCTGAATTTATTGAGGAGGCTATGTTTGCGCGATTGTCTAGTAAGGATTGAGCGTTGTGGAGGGTGCTATCGTCAGCGTAACAATGTATTGGATTGGAGGGCAGATTTAATAGGTCATTAATATAGATAATAAAGAGTGTGGAGAGATGACTGAGCCCTGAGGAACTCCAGCATTAGTATTAAAGGACGAGGATGATATTCCGTCAACCTCGACTTTCAGAGCAGTTTGAGAGAGCTCGCAAGCAACTTGCAGAGGCTCGGGGAAGGCCAAATGCAGGTAATTTGGCAAGAAGATTTTTGTGCCAGACATGATCGAAGGCCTTTGAAATGTCTAAGCCTATTACGAAAGTCTCTTTACCAGTTCTAGTGCTTTATTCCAAATATGAGTTATATATGCTAAAATATCGCCGGTGGACCGAAATTGTCTAAAGCCGTATTGACTATCATGGATTAGCTTATTAGATTCTAAATGGTGAAGAACTTGCTCATTAATGATTTTTTCCATGATTTTAGAAAGAACCGAAGTTATGGCGATCGGACGATAATTGGCTACATTTGAAGGATCTCCTTTTTTTTTAATTGGTTGAATTCTTGCTGTTTTCCAGCTCTCCGGAACTGAGCCAGTGGTATTTATCAACGATATTACGTTAATGAGAGTTAATGACGTATACCATATTTCAATGTATTAGTATTATTAGAGATATCTACCTAAGGCACAATTGACCTATAAGTATTGATGATTAATTGAAATCTTACACTCGTAAATAAATCTAAAGTTAAGATTTTTACCTATCTTTATGCTTCTCTAAGCCTAAAAAATATTTTGAGTCCTTTCTCAAAAAACTACGTCCCTGATTTATTTTGTATTTCAGGTTTAAAAAAAAAATGAATGGATATCGAAATTATTAACATTTATTGTTGTTTATATATTTAATCGATTGTTGAGAATATAAATAAACAAGTATTATTGAAATAAATATAAAACGAGATCTTCTCTCCTTCTTCAGGGTTTAAAATGGTCAACGAAGGAAACTTACAAGCCCTCTCAATTTTTTAAACCCTAAAGAAGAGGGACAATCCTCCGAAACGCCGGCTTTTTAAGAGGATGAAAATGAAATTCTAATAAATTTTTTATTTGAAATTTTATTTTTTAATATCCTTTGAGTTGCCTTTCCATAAATTGTCCATTTCTTTATAATTATTTTCCATCAATGACCATATTAGCTTATAATTATTTAAATAAATTTATACCAATTATTTTTGTTTGTTTATATTTTCAACAATCGGTTAAATAAATAAACAACAATAAATATATTTATAATTTTCAAATAAATTCATTATTATGTTTATTTTTAAACTAGAAATAAGACAGTCACGTAAATTGAAAAAAAAAAATTTGAGAAGGAGCTCAAAATATTTTTTTTTTTTTTAATAAAATCAAAATTTTATAATACTCATTAATTGAAATAAAAATTATCCATTAGAATTCTACCAGTCCTTCTCCAAAAGAATACTTAATAATATTTTAAAGTAAAACTAAATAAATAGAAACGAGGGGTGAACTGCGACCTAATATCGTGTACACCTACTTCCACTTCCACTTTCATTTCCAAGAAGACAATAGATGAAGGGGCATTATCTAATGAATTTCAAAATAATTCCAAAGGCGTGTACACCTAATTCCAATCGCGGTTCACCCCTCGAATAGAAATAATTATTTGATTCACACGAGATCTTAAATAAGTGTGTAGCAAGTGTAGTGGATAAGGCCTCTACAGGTGATCCGCGAATAACTAACCCTTTTAAACATATCTAAATATACAAGATATTAAACTTGAATGAATGAATTTATAATCACAATAATTGATAAACAAAATAAAAACAAACTTGTTTCATTAAAGTCTCACTTTCTTGATAAATATTTATTGTTACGTGTTAGATCAATAAAGCAGTGAAATGATTTTCAAGTTTGTTTATTTTTATTGTTGTCTTTAAGATTAAGAATTAAAATTTCATATTTACGTATCAGATAAAGAAGATTCCCATTGCTCAATATTATATATTTGGAGAGAAAGAATATGCGAAGCTGACCATTAGAAAGATATATCTCGATGACACAGAGGATAAAACGATTGATAAAATATTCACTACAACAATGACAGAGTGTGTTCAAATGGCGGTGTTTTTGAATGTCAATATTTAAATAATAAAATGAAATTCTACAAACTCTTAAATAAATGCTAAATGAAAGATAAACTCATATAATGGAGTATATGCTAACATTTTCAGAAAGCATAGATCTTTGTCTCTGATATCACTCTTGAGGAGTTGAGTTAGGTCGACTCTTAAAATAGATCTTTCGTATTGCATTGAGACAGACTAGAGGCTTAACTTTTCCTTCTTTGTTTAAAATATTATTTTCTATTGACTCAGTGTACAGCTGAGTTCTGGAGTTATATTTTTTGCCCAAATTATCCCCATGTTTTACTATTAAATGGGTAATTTTTTTCTCGAAAACGGCTCTAACGATTTCTATGAAAATCACGGGTTATAGGGTTTTTTGGATGGAGAAATCGATTGGGAAGGCGTAACCTTAATTTGATAGGTTTTTTCTTAATTAATGTAATTATTCAAAAAGTGTGTCAATACAAAATCATCTCAAAATGATTCCCCCCCCCCCCATGTTATACTATTAAATGGTCAATTTTTTTCTCGAAAACGGCTCTAATCGATTTCTATGAAAATCAACGGTGTTTTTGGATGGAGAAATCAATCTGGCAGGGTCTATTCTTCGTGTAACATTAATTTGATAGTTTTTTCTTAATTAACGCAATTATTCAAAGGTGCGTCGATAAAAAATTATCCCAAAGCGACACAAACTTTATTATAACCATTTTCAAGAAAAAGGAATAAATCTAACCATATCTTAACTTTGAAAAAAATCAATTATCCCTATGATATACTACCAAACGAGCAATTCTTTTCTCGAAAACGGCTCTAACGATTTCGATGAAAATCACGGATTATAGGGGGTTTTTGGATGGAGAAATCGATTGGGCAGGGTCTCATCTTCGTGTAACCTTAATTTGATAGGTTTTTTCTTAATTAATGTAATTATTTACAGGTGTGCCAATAAAAAATTATCCCGATGTTATACTATTGAATGGGCAATTTTTATCTCGAAAACGGCTCTAACGATTTCGATCAAAATCACGTGTTATAGGGGGTTTTTGGGTGGAGAAATCGATCTGGCAGGGTCTCATCTTCGTGTAACCTTAATTTGATAGGTTTTTTCTTAATTAACGTAATTATTCACAGGTGTGTCAATAAGATATTATCCCAAAACGTCACAAACTTTATTATACAATTTTCAAGAACGAGGAATAAGTTAAATCTAACCAAACCTTAACTTTGAAATAAATCATTTTGGTAGGTTTTTTAATTAATTTTCATCGAGCAAATGCGCTAAACTGTGTTTTTTTTTTCTTTCTTTTATTGTATGGACACAGACAATGGACTGGGTCAGGTCATTTTTCTATGGGCTAGCTCTCCAGGTCATTTTTAACCTACTTATCATTTCGATTTTATAAATATAAATACATATAAATATTTTTTTCCCAAAACGTTTGAATTATTAATAAACGTTTTATGATTGATTTTTTATAAAGATCTGTGTTCATTTATTATAATATAATAAAAAAAATAATCAAGAATTTATTTCAAAAAAGGTTTTAATTTTGGAAAAAAATATTTGGATAGGTTTTTATTATTTATTAACAGGTGGTTGAATAATAATGAATCATGTGATTGAATAAAATCAAAACAAGTGGTTGATTAAATAAACAATAATTAAAAACAAACAAACCAACAAACAAATGAACCACGGTCTTCTAGATTCTAAATTATTAAAAGCAAAGAGAATAAATAAAAATAGATAAGTGTATTCCAGGAGGAAATCAAAATTAAATTTAATATTCCATGCAATTATGCCAAAAGTAGCATCATTTTAGTTTATTACATACATGATTGTTATCTCTCTCATCTCTCTTATATAAAGTGAAATATAACGATTGGGATAATTTATTGCACTTATTCCTTTTTCATATTATACTAGAGAATGTTATTATAAAGTATAAACGAGTTTTTAAACAGGAAAGTATTAGGGTCCCCAACAAGAGACGAATATACATTACATATTTATCATCTAAATTTGTTAAGTTTAATTATAATTTAATAAACTTTTTTTAATATAATTTATATCATAGAAATTTTTTTTATTGTTTTATGATAAATTTTTCAAGAGTTCCGTACAAAAGCAAAACGGAACCCTATCAGAGCCGATTTAGTGTCCCTCTGTCTGCCTGAGCATCATTGTAATTTATTGTATTTTAAATTCACAATTTATTTTCCTCAAATTTAAAATTCTATTATAATTTTTATTATTATTTTATTTAATTAAACTAATTATTAACAGGTGATGGAATAATAATAAATCATGTGGTTGAATCAAAACAAAACAAGTGGTTGATTAAATAAACAATAATTAAAAACAAAAAATTAACAATCGATGAAGCTAGTATTAAGATCTTCATACTAATGTTGCAAGCCTAGAATTTAATAATAATTTTAAAAATTTAAGCATTTAGTAGATTAGTGTGGGAAATTTCGGGGGAAAAAATAAAATAAAGATCTCGGGGGCTGTTTTTTGGAACCCCATAAAAAATTGAACTACTGAACCAATTTTGCACTTCTTTTTTTTTAATCGACGCGAAATTTTGTCTTTTTTTTTTTTTTTTTTTTAATGCCATCGAATGCAAGAAGGGGTGCGCCAGGAAAGATGCAGCTCCTATGGATCTCAAAAGACCCTTGCATTACCGAAGAGAAGGGAAAGTTGATTAAGTGAGAGGGTGTAGACGTAGGTGTCTATGCACCCTGGTTTTGAAGGTTTGAAGATTATAGGTGCTGGGAAAGATGGAGGCTGGGAGAGAGTTCCAGTTCCTTGAAGTCATGGGGATATATGTATTGGCGAATGAAGTGGTCCGGCACTTTTCCAATTTAACCGCGAAAGAGTGTTGGGAGTCGGCAAAACGCGTGCTACGTGCAAAGCATGCTTTGGGGGGAATTATTGATTTTATCTCATCAGAGCACCTGCCGTGATAGTATCTATAGAAAAGGGAAAGGGCAGAGACATTTCTTCGATGAGTCAGCGAGTCGAGGGAGTCGGTGAGGGTAGAATCGTCAATTAGCCTGTAGGCTCGTTTCTGAATTGCATCAAGGGTAGCAAGAGAATATTTTGAGGCTCCTCTCCACAGATGAGAGCCGTATTCGAGACAGGGGCGGATTTGGGCCTTGTAGATGGTGAGAAGTTGTGGGGGTTTGTAAAATCGCTTGGACCTGAATAAGAAGCCAATCTTCCTTGCTGCAGATTTCGCCACAGAGGAGATGTGTTCATTCCAAGACAGGTCAGATGCGACAGAGACGCCCAACATGGATAGGCTGTCACACATTTTCAGGGTATTCGAATCGAAGTGAATATCAGGGAAATCTTTATTTTCGCGCCTAGAAATTAGACAACATTGAGTCTTATTTGAATTAAAGTTAACTAAATTTTGAGAGCCCCATTTATTCAGTTTGTCTAGGTCGAGAGTAATTGAGGAGGCAACATTGATTCGATTATTCGGGAGTGAGGGTTTGCCGTGTAGAGTGCTATCGTCGGCGTAACAATGAGTGGGGTTTGAGGTTTGATCGATAACGTCGTTTATATAAATTAGGAAGAGTGTGGAGGAGACTACAGAGCCTTGGGGAACACCAGCGTTTGTGGAGAACGATTCAGATGATATTCCATCCACCACAACTTTTATACTTCGGTTTGTCCTCTTTAATTTACTATAGGACGGTTATTTACAAAATATGGACCGTTTTCGAGTTATAAGCGAAAAACTAGAAAAAGTCAGAAAATTTCTAAGTTTTTCGGCCACCAAAAATTTGTTCCCCACACTTTCGAAGTCGCAAACTTAGATTTGGCATATGTACCTACACCATATCAAACGATCCTAGAAAAAAAAATTTCCCGCAATTAATGTAAGGTGAACCACTTTCTGGATCCTCTATTTAGTGGGATAATAGTAAAACTAAAAACTTTTTCAATACATTTGAAGTGGTTAGGTAATATATAAAAAGTGCGCATTTTATTCACATATCTAATTTAAATTATGTTTAAATTACAGGAACATATATTTAAAATCTCAAGTTGTTTTCTAGTCCAGTGAGTTTTCTCTAGTAAATATCGCCAGGCGGAAAAAAATACTACTATATAATAATGCAAAATATCTCATTCATTCACGTGAATCTCCCATGATATATTATATACTATATATGTCCAAAAGAGATGATTTTCCAAATAATCCAAATTTGAATATGTAATATTATTCATTTATAATGTGAAAATGTTAATTTAATTAAAATTTACAATTTAGAAAATCAATTTTTTTTTATCGTCTAAATGATTGTCAAGTGTGCTGGGTTAGTTGTCGAATTCATTTAAGTATTTATGTTCTTGAATATTTTTTTTTTAACAACCTGAACAACCTTCGTTTTATTATAAATGGTCTCAAATTAAAATAAATTCGGATATGTCATTTTCTTCAATTTTAGTGAATTGGAATTGTGAGTGGTCATTGATAAATAAACTGATATGTAGCCATTCAAATAACGTGTTACTATAGCTACTTATATTTATAACGACCGTGCCGGGCGTAAAGCCGTCGGCACGTCCGGCCCTCCGGGCTGGTGGCCCTGGCGGGCAGCGTCTCGAGATGTGATTATTAGCTGTCCGTAATTATATGTTTTGAAAAAAATATTTTTTTGAATAATGAATATTGATCAAAGAAAGATGAAAAATATCATTAAATGCTTTATAAATACTTTATTAGAGCATGCAACCATTTCTCTCGAAGTTCCCGATCGGTTGGAAACCTATTTCTTTTTTAATAATACATTTCAATATTTAAATTTATCTAAAAAGTGTCTCTAAATTAATTATATATAATAATTTTAAAATTAATTTATCTACTAAAATTTCAAATGACCCGCGCAGTAATAAATTAAGAATTAATCTCATTATCCCATTAAATCATATCTCATTAAAACTTATATTATAAATTAAATATATATATATATATATATATATTTTAAAATTAATTTGTCTACTAAAATTTTAAGAATTTATATTTTTCTTAAATTCAAAAAAAAAATTAATTTTCGCGGTATGAATTATTTCCAAAAATTAAATATATATTAATATATAATATATTTAAAATTAATAAATTTGTCTACTAAAATTTCAAATGAGACACGCCGTAAATCTAATATTCTAAGCTATATAGAGGAATATATAGAGATATTATAGATATATAATTTAGAGAATAGAGGTGTTTTATTTGTAAAATTTGACAATATAACAACTGTCATTGAATATTAGTTGCTTTTTCTCCCACATGTTCTCCTTGCTGCGCCACGGGTACTGTCTGACAATGGCTTTTATATATATAGATTTATTAAAAATAATCTATAATCATATATGAAAGAACATCATCTTTTAATTTTGAGCAGATTAGCAATTAATAATAACTCAAAAATACTAATAATTACACAACTCTACAAATTTTTTTTTCCTTGTCCTAAAGTTTATTTCATGATTTTTCTATTCATTGTGCACCAAAATAAAGGAAAAGTACCTATATTCTGTATAAAGTTTGCTTTTGTAGTGGTTATAATAATAATAAACCACGAAAAAGGCCATTTAGACCTATTTTCGAATCCCATTAGATACAGAAACAGCAATATTTGAAATTAAAATATTTTGTTGACGTAATAGAAAACAGCTTCCTCTTGATTTTCAAATTAACACTTGTTTGTAACTCAATTAGAACTCGAGTTATAACTAAAAAATTAAGACCATATGTTTTTATATATGTTTATTATCCTTTATAATCACGTAGTTTTAGTTTTTTAGTTATAACTCGAGTATTAATTGAGCAAAAAACAATGCGTAATTTGAAAATCAAAGAGGAATCTGTTTTCTATTACTTCAACAAAATATTGTGATCTATAAATATCTAAAGGGACTAGAAAATAAGGTCCAAATGGCCTTTTTCGTCGTTTTGACCGATAATATCACCAAAACAAGAGCTAATCGGTAATTTTTATTATTTTTTTTTTTTTTTTTTTTTAAGGAGTTAGGTGTTGGTTCTAGGTGAAACATTTTAATATAATAATAAAACTTGAGTAAGATACTAGGAATTCAAAAGGTAATTTTTATGGTGATTTTTGAATTCAGCTGGTGGAAATACATAAGAATCAGTTTTTTTTGAGCTAGAGACATTTTCATTGTTGGGCAGTGTTATTTTTAACAATCATTCAACTTAATTATCAAATAATAATGATTAAATAATTAATTATTAAATAAATATTTATTAAATCAAAAAGTCACAACAATGAAAATAAGTGTTTATAATGATCTTAAAACTTCATTATACACAGATTTAAGAGATTATTTTCTACTTAAGAGAACTAGTTAAAATTCTTGAGTTTAAAAAAGTTTATTTCTCGTGTCAATCCAGTAGATAATTACTTTGTATTACCGAAATAAATTATATTTTTAAAAAACTAAAAAACACGCTTCTAAAAAGTACAAAATAATGTAATAGTTAATCAAAAAGTGTGGGACGCAGAAACTTTTAATTAATTTCGACAAAGTGTCCCAAGCTTTTTGATTAAGTATTACATTATTTTGTACTTTTTAGAAGCGTGTTTTTTAGTTTTTTAAAATATAATTTATTTTTTTACTTTTTAGTCTTAATTATTTTTATAGGGAAAAGTTTGCGGAATTTAACAGAATGAAATGTATTTATTTTTATATAATTTGATTTAAATTGAGTAGATAAACAATTAAGAGGCGACTGTGGGTCAGTGGTTAGTGTCGGGCCGTCGACAGATATTTGCAGTCGCCTCCTCTTGGAAAGCAATGGCAACCTACCAAGAGTATAATTGCCTAGTCAACCTCTCCAAACTAGCCGTTCGGAACCGGCGTTAAAAAGTAGGTCCCGTATATCAGTGTAAAAACAGCTAAACACACTCAGCACAGGTATATGTGGAGAGGACCGTAATGTCAGGGAGACCTGATATGGCACTTAAAGAAGAAGAAGGTAAACAATTATTTTTCTAGAGAAATGTTTGCGGAATTTAACAGAACAAAAGCCACATTGATACATAGATAAATACATACATACATACAGGTGAGGCTAATATAAAGCGTGTAAAAGCCTTGTATGTTAAAGTAAAATGATCATAAAAGCTCACTCTTTTTCATCCACCATTCGAATTCAAGATGGAAGAAAAACTGAAGATTTTTAATGATTTGCCATTTCTATAAAGATAGAAGTGTTGCAGTTTATACATGTGTGTGTGTGTGTGCCAAATTTTAGCTCATTTTACACACAGTACGCTACGCTTCTCTCATTGTATTAAAAAAGTGGAAAAAATAATTTTCATAGATGAATTGAGATTGAGTTAAAATCAGTATAGTCAACAGAGTAATCTTACGAGTAATCGTGCCTGCACGTGTAAATTAATTATTATGCAATTTAGAAAGAAAAAAAATTCCACTATTTGTATTGAATTATTCATTGCTATTACTATATATATATATACATTTTACACTAACTATAATACTAAGTTTTAATTAATTTTTAAAAGTTTTTAAATCAAAGCTCAATAATCGTCCGCTATATAAAATTGATATATTGGGGATATATATAATTATATACCGGGTGATTTTTTTATCTTGAGACAGTCTTATAACTCAAAAACAGTGCATTATATGAAAAAAGTTTCAAATAAAAGTTTGTTTATATCAAGGGAGAAACTAAACTATGCTATTGTTTGTCGACCCAGAACAAGCTTTCAAGGCTATTTCGAGTTCAAGTTCTGTTTTTTAAATGAAAACCTATATGTTTCTGTTCATATTCTTAAACTGGAAAAAACTGAACAACTTTCATAAGAACTATTTTTTTATACGACATCAAATAAAAAAAATTAAAAAAAAATATTAAATAAATTAGATCTCAAAAAATCCTAATAATTATTTTTAACAATCATTCAACTTAATTATCAAATAATAATGATCACATTTTTAATTATTAAATAAATAATTTAATAATAATTAATAATTTAATAAGTCTTCTGGATCAATTCCAGTTTCAATTTTGTTATTTTGGCCTTTAAAGTTTCTTCGTAGCCTTTAGATTTCCTGTGTTTTTTTTTAAATAGATTTACAACACGATAAAATGAAGTTCCTGAGGGCAAAATTATTAAATTAATAATTATTATTAAATTATTTATTTAATAATTAAATATTTGATCATTATTATTTGATAATTAATTTGAATGATTGTTAAAAATAATTATTAGAATTTTTTTGAGATCTAATTGATTTAATTTTTTTTTATTTGATGTCGTATAAAAAAATAGTACTAATGAAAGTTGTTCAGTTTGTTTTCTAGATTAAGAATATGTACAGAAATATAACGTCGCTGATCTTACAAAACCTCGTAAGTCCTAAATTCATTGTTTGCCAGAAAATAAGAAAAACCATTTTAAACAACAATACATACAAACACTATGCAATATTTATTATTTGTCCGTAACGCGAAATTAAATTGGAATAGAATAATAAGGTTTCAATAGACAGATTCACCGCGAAAAGTTGGTCGGTTTAAACGTATAATACGTATTTTACCAAAAATTAGACTTAAGAGGTTTTGTAAGATCAGCAATTTCCATTTAAAAAACAGAACATTACCTCGAAATACCCTTGAAAGCCTGTTCTAGATCGACAAACAATAGCATAGTTTAGCCTCCCGCCTAATATAAATAAAATTTTATTTGAAACTTTTTTTCATAAAATGCACTGTTTTTGAGTTATAAGACTGTCTCAAGATAAAAATCTCACCCGGTATATACAGTATATATACATTTAACACTAACTATTATACTAAGCTTTAATTAATTTTTAAAGATTTTTAAATAAAGCTCAATAATCGTCCGCAATATAATGGCTATATAAAATTGATATATTGGGGATATATATATATATATATATATATATATATATGATTATAATAAATAATTAATAATACTAAATAGATATACACGCATTATTAATTAATTATTACTTATCAAAATTGTTACATTTAATTTATTGTTTATTTTTCTTCTCGAATATCTGTCTGTCTGTCTGTCTGTCTGTCATTCAATCATCATCTAATGATCACGTGTCTGTTTGCTCGCTCGGCGAGATAATCCCCGTTCACTTGTTTGTGATCAGACTCCTTGACGCCGACAAGCCTCAGATTTAACCTTTATACTAGGTTAAACACCCGACCAGAGATATTGACTATTAAATACTACATAATTACAACGAGATACATGATACAAGTTCAGGAATAACTTCTTTGTTTATAAACCGATTTTAATGATTCTTTCTGCGTTAGGATCAGTATAGCTCCAAGATACCTAACTATTTATTTATTTATTTATTTTATGTATGTTCAGCGAGAAATTTTTGCCACATGGACCGATTTAGATGATTCTTTTTTTTATTGGAAAGGGGATACCTTAGGGGTGGTCCCATATTAATTTGGTCAAGTTCTGATGATATGATCAATGACGAAATAACGTAAATCTCCAATTCTTATGAGCAAATAATCGAAACTATATATAATAAATAATATATAAGATATAATAAATAAAATCTTTAATAAAAAAATCTTAATTCATTTAAAACCCGCAAACGTTTCGAGAGAATTTCTATATTTATGAATTCAATTTTATTATCATTTTCTGATTCATTCGCCCGACGCTTTCTCTTACGAGATGCATGTAAGGTATTATATTAAGTCCTTATTAATAACAGGTCGGTGCCAAAAATATACATTTTATGAACTCGACGGATCTTTCTTAGTACGTTTAGCGGGTACGCTCGCTTATATAGTTTGTTTAGCACCGACTTCAAAAAGTGATTTCATGTTAATATTTCGTCGTTTAGTTGTAACTAAATTAGATAACAAAAAAGGTCCAATACCAATGAAATTTATATTTTTATCAATCGGAAACTAGACTGAACCCAATGCAAAAAAATCCTCAAAATCGGTTCACAATTGGCGAAGATATTAGGTAACATAGACACAAAAAAAATTCATTAGAATTGAGAATGTCCTCCTTTTTTGAAGTCGGTTAAAAAATCAATTTTATCATCCAACGATTTGAGCTAGAAAGTTACAATTTGGCACACAGTGGAGCAGTTTATTAATCATTTTGTATGCCAAATTTCAGCTTTTGAAGATGAGCAATATTTAATGGATGTGTTATATTCTTAATAGCGCAATAATGAATGAAAAATCAGTGCTAATTTTTGATTCATAAGGAGAAATCAATGAGTTTGTTCTCAGTTTGATGTTAATTTATGAATCAATTGCAAGATTACCAGGTGAATCGGTTATTAATGTGGATTTTTTTTATATCAAATACCACTTTAATTTCAAGAGAAACACAAAAAATGTATTCAAAGTAATATACAAAATCAATCAATAGCCACATACATTTTACACTATCTACCAAGCTTTCATTAATTTTTAAAGATTCTTAAATAAAAGGTCAACAATCGTTCGAAATATTGGTCTTGTCTCGTATGTGTAATGTATGTACGTTAGGGTGGGTCAAAAAAATCCATTATTTTTTTTTACAAGTGCCACGGAAAAATGGGTTGCTTATGAATTTTATAACTCGACAATAAATGGCTATTATAAAATTCGCAATACAAATTTTTATAGGAAATTAACTGCTCTATAAAAAGGGTGTCTTATGTTTTGGCGATTAAATTAAGCGTTCAAAAGATATTCATCATCAAACTTTCACGTGTAAAGATTTTAAGAGTTTTTGATTAGACACTCGAAAAATTTCAATTTAATTTATGAATTTCATACAAATTTCATTTTTTATCATTAATATAAGTATTATTTGAGTTTTATTTCCAAAATTTTTGAAATTTTTTTTTCAATTATTCTAAACATTTTATTTTTAATCATTAGAAATCACGATCATGTTGTTTTTTTTTCGATAACGTCTTCAAAACGTCTTTAAGCATTTTTTAAGCATTTTCCCACCATTTTTCATTTTTTTTTTTTTTTTTTTTTTGTTGATAAAAATTAAAATTCGTGTAAATGTTCTCAAAACTTATAAATTAAATTGAAATTTTTCGAATATCTAATCAAAAACTCTTAAAATCTTTACACATGAAAGTTTGATGATGAATATCTTTTGAACGCTTAATTTAATCGCCAAAATATAAGACACCCTTTTTATAGAGCAGTTAATTTCCTACAAAAATTTGTATTGCGAATTTTATAATAGCCATTTATTGTTGAGTTATAAAATTCATAAACAAAAATGAAATTTGTCTTAAAATAAACAAACTTAAATCTTCAATATCTTTCAAATGGTGAGGTTTACGGAAAAAATATAAGATACCTTTTTTGTAGAGCATTAAATTTCCTACGAAATTCATTAAGAACATTTTTCTGTACAATCAATTAATGATGAGGTATGATTTTTTTCTATTGGACTGAGAAAAAAATAAAAAACTGCGATGCGGAGGATCTTCCTATTAAAATTAAGAGCTCATATTTAGAAAGAATTTTTTAAGGTGTCTAGCAACCCATTTTTCCGTGGCACTTGTAAAAAAAAATAATGGATTTTTTTGACCCACCCTAATGTACGTGTATGTATATGTGTATAGTTACTTATTGTCATGTATTGTGTATTATATATTTGTATGTTTATTATTATATGTTATATTTTAGAATTATCTCTATCCTTTGTATTTCAAAATTGAATGTATTGTTTAAAAACAAATATATATATACTAGTATATTTGTTAATTGTATGATATATAGCAGAAAAATTATTATAGTGTAAAATGTAGCTATTGATTGATTTTATATATTACTTTGAATACATTTTTATGTTTCTCTTGAAATTAAAGTGGTCTTTGATATAAAAAAAATCCACATTATGGGAATAAGCTACGATCTCCAATAATATTTTTATTTAATTTATAACCCCACAATACAACAATCAATCATCAAAATAAATAAACATAAACAAATTAATTCACCGCTCTTTTGATCCCTTAAAAACAATCAATTAATCAAACAAGCCGTGAAATAATAATTTTCTTATTTTGGTGACAGATTTTGTTTTTTAAATTGAGATTGTGAATTAATTAAACGGTTATTAAAGATTAATTTTATATTTATTCAAAGTAATATTGGTTTTAAATTGGAGAATACCCTTGTCCATTCTGATGAATCTCTAATTTAGGAAAATTCAGCCAATACTGCTCTTTTGATAAACTCGTAGAAAGTTCGTTTTGATGTCAAAATTTGTATATATTTCAAAATGAAAACAATGTGGACTCTAGCTTCAAAATATCCGATATCCATGATGATGTCAGCTGTAACAAGTAGCACATTTATAAACCTCTCCTGGGATTATTTTATGGAAATTAAATTTTCATTAAAATTCGGCTGACAAGCAAACCTGAAAATAAATAATAAAATGAATTTAATATTGTGTTAAAGACGTAGTTTTATCGTTCTTTTTTTTTTTTTTTTAAAGAAATTCTGACGTCAAAAAATAAATTAATGCATAGAAAAAAACAAACAAATAAATGATGTGAAAGGATGTTTAAAAGATGTGAATTGGAAAAGATCATATTTAAATATCATAAAATGTATATAATATGTAAATATCATAAAGGAAAATGGTTTTGTTTAGATATAATAAAAAAATAAAAGGTACATTTTAACAAACATTGGTTTGTGACGTCAAAGAATTTACATTTTTCCCAGGACTAGGATATATCTAGTGCTGAGTTGGTCTTAGAAACAGAATCTCCTGGGAATTTAGCTTTTTTTTTTTTTTTTTTTTTTTTTTGTATATTTTATATATACAGGGTGATTTTTTTTTATCTTGAGACAATCTTATAACTTAAAAACAATGCATTATATGAAAAGAAGATTCAAATAAGTCTATTTATATCGAGGGGGAAATCTACTTTTTATCTCGAAAGTGAGTCGCGATCGAATTGTCAAAGCGGGGGGGGGGGGGGGGGGTGAGAAACGCCACACATACATAGAACTTTATTTTCAATTTTAAAATTTTTTAAAAAAATATTGTTTTTTACAAATTTTTTACAAATTTCATATTTTAAGTTCATTAAAATAGAATTAAAAAAAAAATTGTTATAAATTCCCTGTCGATTTGGCCGCCGTTTTTTGGCCTCTGCGTGCGACGCGCGTGTTGCACTCCCGCCAGGCACGGGCCTCTATGGGGGGTCTCCCCTCCGACCCCCTCCCCCTGGATCCGGCCTTGCGTAGAAGAAGCTTTCAAGGGTATTCCAAGGTCAAGTTCTGTTTTTTCAATGGAAACCTATATTTTTCTTTACGTCTACTTAAACTAGAAAAAAAAACTGAACAACTTTCATAAGAACTATTTTATTATACGACATCAAATAAACAAAATATATGAATCATTTAGATCTATAAAAAAAAATCTTAATAATTATTAATTGAATGTAATGGAAGGCAGCCCAGGGGGGTAGTGAGGAAAAAAAATTAACCCATATCAAATAAGGTGTAATTTATTGGAATCCTTCCTCCTTCCTTTCAAACCGACGTTTCGGAGGATTCTTCCTTCCTTCTTCAAGGTTTCAAGGGGTCAATGAAGGAAATAAATAAAATGCTTCCTTCCTCTCTCCACAGCAGTGTTCAAATCATTTTTCTTCTTTAGCAAAGGCATAGAAAAACCATATTTTTTTCCCTCCTTTTCTTAATTAGGAAGGAAAGAAGGAAGGTTTCCAATAAATTACACCTTATTTGATATGTGTTAATTTTTTCTTTCCTCACTATCCCTGGGCTGCCTGCCTTCCATTATCTATCTACTCTTATTAAACGAGCAAAAATTGTATATTTATTTGTTTGTATATATATATTTGTATCTTGGTTATATTTTGAAAACGACTCTACCGATTTTTATGAAATTCACGGGTTAGGGGGTTTTTGGGGTGACAATTCGATTTGTCACGGTCTCATCTTCGACAAAATTGTTTTTGATGGGTTTTTTGTCGTAATCAAATTAATTATTCTCAGGTAGACAAATCCCATTCTTAGGGTTTTCAAAAAGGTCTCCCTTTTCGTTTTGTACCCAGGCAGACAATGGGTTGCCTTATTTCATTGTTCTAAAAGGCCTTGAAGAAGTATTGTGTTTGTGGTTTGTTGTTCTCCCTAAACGTTAGAATTATTAATAAACGTTTTATAATTGTTTTTATAAAGAACCTTATTTATTTAATAGAATAAAAAATAATCAAGAATTTATTTAAAAATATCTTTCGCATAAGCAGGTCTCAATTTTCTGAAAAAATAACACAGTGGTCGAATACATTATATATATTTGTATTTTTTTTAATTTGAAAACGGCTTTCAAATAAAAATCGACCTTTTTATCAGAATTTTAAATTAAAAATAATATTAAAATAAAGCTTTTAACTGAAGGAAGAAGTTACCGAGCATCGCTCGGTGCCTCCAGGTACTATTCAATTAAAAGTTTTAGCAGTCCGTCTCTCTCCAGAGAAAATTTCGTTGCAAAAAACTTAATAATTATTTTTAACAATTATTCAACTTAATTATCAAATACTAATTATTAAATCAAATTATTAAATCAAAAATCACAACAATGAAAATAAGTGTTTATAATGATTAAATTGAAAGTTTTTGCCGAGAGTAGCAGAATTTTTATATATTGAAGGAGACAATAAAAGTATGTATCTCCTTCAGTTTATAATGATATTAAAATTTCATTATACACAGAATTAAGAGATTATTTTCTACTTAATAAAAATAATTAAAATTCTTGAGTTTAAATAAATTTATTTCTCGTGTTAATCCAGTAGTATTGTATTACCATAATAAAAATTGAGCATTTTTTGTTGAAGACTGAATTGAAATGGTCTTAATTTATTCGGTGAATGTGGAAGAAGTGTTATGGGGCTGCCATTGAAATGGATGCCGAGCGTTTTCCTGATAGGAATACACCCTCACAAGCTTCAATTTATTGTGTTGTAAATCTGTTTAAAAAACAGTTAATGTAAAGGCTATGAAGAATCTGCAACAGGCCAAAATAACGAAATTGGAACTGGAATTATTCCAGATGACTTGAGATACACTCTGGAATGTCACAGAACAGTGTCGAAAAATTATTAAATTATTTATTTAATAATTAAATATTTGATCATTATTATTTGATAATTAAGTTGAATGATTGTTAAAAATAATTATTATAATTTTTTTTTTTTTTTTTGAAATCTAATTGATTTAATATTTTTTTTTTTATTTGATGCCGTATAAAAAAATAGTTCTAATGAAAGTTGTTCGGTTTTTTTTTTGTAGATTCAGAATTGGTAAAGCAACATATTATAGGCTTCCATTTAAAAAATAGAACTAGACCTATTTTTTAAAATAAATATTAATAAATGATAATAAAACAATGAATATTTTCGTAAAAACTTAATTTCATTATCAGTAATATTCTGGAAATTAACTTTTTTGCCATTATCATTGTGCGTTTATTTTATTTCGAGGCTATTTTCAGGGCCTTCTAGACAGGGCCGTGCGGTAGATTTTCTCAGTATGATGCAAGTCTTCGAAATGCAGCCCTTTAAATGTTTTTTCTTTAAAATAAACTTCGATTGTGATAATAATAAAAAAAAACTTTTTCAAAATGTAAGAATACTATTTTTATTTTGAAAATATAAACTAGGTTCTTTAAAATAATGATAACAACGATCAACTACATCAATCTACTACATTTTAACCCTTTTAAATTTAACTTTAACAATTGGTTAATTAGGATGTGTAGTCAATGAAGATTCAATAGAAAGGCAGATTTCTAAGTTTTGTTTAGTTTATTGAACTTCTTACGTAGTTTTTTTATTAATTTTAATTTGTGAAAAAACTTATTTTCCCACTAGCTACAGAGACAGGGAGTGTTAATAAAAATCTCAGAGCTACAACAGATTATTCGGACACAAAATAATTAAGTTTTTTGGCACAAATAATTTAAAACATCCAAGGTTTCATAGAATATGGTAGCATTCGGGATACATCACGTAATTCTTCTTGAAGATCATTTATATATATTTGATTTATTTTCTACTGAAAGTATTGACAGACACTGGTTTTTTTGTCATCTATATCCTTGAGTTTTAAAATGTCTTATAAAAACTGAAAATTTTGGCTATGGGTTTTCAGAAGCGTGATTATCGTTCATTCAAAGAATTAAGGGTAATGTCCAGAATATAAGTGAAAAAGTTTATTTTAAATTTAATCTCCTCTGTTAAGGGTTCATCGACAGTTTCTTCATAGTTAAATTAACGCTTTTTCCTTCTTGCTCTAACTTTAGTTTTTGAAGGAATTCCTGTGCATTCAAGATTTTCTGCAGCAATTTTCATCTGATCATTTCCAGATTGTCCATAACTTTTCACTTTTTGTATGGTACATGGACCAATAGAGAAAAGCATTGTGTAAAGATAATTAATTATTGAATGGTTCCAATTGTATTTTGATTTCGCTGCTTATGCCGCTCCCTTACTGATGCGACCGCCTTTCTGCATCATAGCACGGCACGGCCCTGCTTCTAGATAGCCCGGTCCCTGTGCAGGTGCACCTGTCAAATTACGGCACTGGAAACGCAATAGAAAAATAAAAAAATTTAACACTGAATTTGCTATAATATACTTTTTGTATAACAAAAAATAACATAAACAAACACCCGGTATATATATTATATATTAGGTACGGAACCCTCAATATTTAAGCCCCACTCTCACTTGGCCGCTTTTTATTTAATAAATAAATCTTTAATATTATTCTCTCTTTATTCCTATTCCTTTTAGCATTCATTTCAATTCCTGACCCGGCGTCCTTCGTTTTTTTTCCCCCACTTAATAAATAAATAAATAATCAAACTGCTCTATACGGTTAATGAACCCATAAAAAAATGAACATATGTACATGTAACTTAAAACTTAACACAGGCTTTATTATAAACACGTTTTCAAAATTGAAAAAAAAAAAGTAATAAAATAGAAATTTTTTTTTCAAAACTTGGTAGACACTAAGCAAATTTTCATTGTATGGATTTAAAACTCGACAGAGAGAGTTTTGTGTGAAGTTTAATAATACGAATTAACACATTTGTGCAAAATTTCAGATCATTCTTTTGAAATTTTTGTATAAAAGTCACGTGGTATATCCCTGTTTTTAAAATCAAAGCTATTTTAATTAAAATTACTTTCCTTGGAAGACCGACCATGGTTCTGTAATTTTTTTCTTTTTAATTTAGCCTGACAGATCGATTTCTGAAATATTTATATTAGCCTGAAATCTGAAGAAACATTTCGAAGTATAAAAAAAAAATTACATTTTTCCTCATTATATATTTATTTATTTTTCATTGGCTTGTTTCGAGTTTTCGTAAATGAAATAAATTTCTTAGTTGGTATTTACCGTGTGAGTTTTTTTATCTTGAGACAGTCTTATAACTCAAAAACAGTGCATTATATGAAAAAAAGTTTATTTATATCAAGGGGGAAACTAAATTACTCTATTGTTTGTCGACGTAAAAAATGCTTCATTTTTATTACTGATGGTAATACAATATAACTATCTACTGGATTGACACGAGAAATAAACTTTTTTAAACTCAAGAATTTTAACTAGTCTATTAAGTAGAAAATAATCTCTTAAATCTGCAGTATAACGAAGTTGTAAGATCATTATAAACACTTATTTTCATTGTTGTGACTTTTTCATTTAATAAATATTTATTTAATAATTAAATATTTTATCATTATTATTTGATAATTAAGTTGAATAATTGTTAAGAATAATTTATTTTTAAGATCTAATTGATTTAATATTTTTTTTATTTGATGTATGAAAATATAGTTCTTATGAAAGTTGTTCAGTTTTTTGAGTGGATTTAGGCTGTGTAAAGAAAAATATAGGTTTCCATTTAAAAACATAACTTGACCTTAAAATACCCTTGAAAGCTTGTTCTCGCTCGACAAAGACTAGGGTAGTTTTGTTTCCCCCTTGATATAAAACAACTTTTATTTGAAACTTTTTTCATATAATGAACTGTTTTTGAGTTATAAGACTGTCTCAAGATAAAAAACTCACATATAGTATTTTCTAATAGAGGCTAAAAAAAAGGAAAATTAATATATTTGTTTGTATAATAATAATAAAATTTTTGAATTTGGTTTTTACTTAAAAATAAGAATATATAAAAAAAAAATTATGAACCAACAGGGCCTATTGGGTCTAAAAATGAGCATTTACTTTCCCTCTATCTCAATGTAAGAAAAATTGATATAGGTAAGTAATAGTCTGATAGTAAAAAAAAAAAAGTATTTCATTGTATAATTTAATCAAAAAAAAAAAAAAAATTATCTATTTCTAAAGGAATTAAAATAAGAAGATTTGAAATTTACTTGACAAATTGAATCCATATTGAATGATATATGACCCAATAAGATAAAAATATTATGGATTAATATATATATATATATATATAATATCTTTCAAAGGGTATATAATGAAATATATAATTAGATAAAATAAAGCCTCCTAGATCTATAAATAGCTAAATACCATTCGAATTTATACTCTTTGATGCTGATTATTTCTATGATGACATAATAATCAATTTATATATATATATGTATATATATATATCCCCAATATATCAATTTTAACTATTTCTATAATGCGGTCGATTCAATGACCAAGACCTTGAATAAAGTACATGTCTATGTATTATACATATATATGAGTGTAGGTGGAATTTTTAATTGAATTTTTCCCTCTCCTAAGTCATTCCTAATTCCATTCTCTGTCTCTTTCTAATATTTTATGTTAATTTACTTCTTCGGCTCCTCCGCTTTCAATTAGATATTTTTTTCCTATTGTATACAAATCAAGTAATTTATATAGAAATTCTTTCAAAATTGATCGTTGTATTAAACAATAAATAAATAAATTTATTATATATGTATAGTATAAAATTCATTCATCATAATTTATAAAAGAAAAGCTTGCATATCCTAAGGTCCTAAAAAGGGGTGGATATATTGGTAAACTCAAAGAGCGTGACTTAATCGAAAAATTACAAGATAACATCTTTAAAAGACCTATCTAACAGTATCTCATTCAAAGAGGTGCGAGATTTTTTTGTGTGTGCTGAATCCGAATCTGAGGTTTGCTATCAAAATTTCGTGACAGAACATTGTCAAAAATGCAAAGAAAGGTAAAAAATCTCATTTTTTGCGGTTTCCATGACACTTTTGAGGATTCGGATTATATCCTGTCATGTAAAATGCTAGATATCTATAAATCTAAGAGTTTTATCAAAAAAGTGGTCCTAGTAAACGTTCAAGTCAATAAAATTTCCCAGAGAATGAGATAAGAATCAAGTTTCTAGGATAAGTGGTTTTCATTTTATGTAGGAAAAACTGCGATTTTTTGAAAAAAATTGCAGTTTTTCAAAACTTCAACCTCATTGCGGCACGGATTACCATTTATACAAATTAAGATGAAACTTTGTTTTAATTGTAGAATTTTTAATCTAGTTTAAAAATGTGTAGAGTGGTCTTTGTCGAAAACGTGCTCCTTCTTGGTCAAAATGGGAAAAAATCGAAAAAAGTTTTTGGGATTTGGGGAAACAGAAAAAATACGACAATTTTCAACTAGCCGAACGGTTGGTCGGAGAAAAACCTCAAAATGAAATTTGTAGGAAATTTTATGAACTTTCATTTTGAAAAGGAAGACTATTTACGAAAAGTTTTCGAGTTATAAGCAAAAAATTCGCAAAAAAATAGAGATTTTTTTACCTTTTTTTTTTTTTGTATTTTTGACAATGTTCCGTCACGAAATTTTGTTAGTAAACCTCAGATTCGGATTCAGCACACCGAAAAAACATATAGGATCAAGAAATCAAAACTACCCCAAAACTTTCCCACGAGGGGCCCTTTAGAAAACAATTTAACTGGACTAAAAAGGTACTTGAAGAAATTGAAAAAAGAACATAATTAATGATTAAACATATGAAATAGATTTAATTACGGTTAGTTTGCCATAAGAAACGGTTTGTCGTTGCCGTTACTCATCCCATGAGCCCTGTCTTTGGGGGGGGGGGGGTTCTGGCTTGTTGACATTTAATAAACAATAAATAAATCTATTTATTATATATGTACAGCATAATTTTCATTCATCATAATTTATAAAAGAATAAATACTAATTGCGAGGCCAGCTTGTATATCCTAAGGTCTTATAAAAGGGTGGATACATTAGTAAACTCAATGGGCGTGAAAATTACAAGATATCTTTAATATTATTTTAATAGACCTATCTAACAGTATCTCATTCAAAGAGGTGCGCGAATTTTTTATCTGTTTACCAAACTAATTATTTTACATTAACTAGTAAGCTTTCATTAATTTTTAAATCAAAGGTCAATATAGTCTGTTATATAAAATTTAAATATTGTGAATGAATATGTATATAGTCGGAATTAAAGAAAGATAAAATTGATATATTGAGGATATATATATAATTATATATATAATGTTGAAATAATTAATTGATTGTTTCTTGTAATCTATATATATAAAATTAAGGTTTTGTCGGTACATTGGTCCAAATCACGCCAAATTTTGGTTGCACACGTTTCAAGCAAAGTTATGAACGAAAACACCCTCAACAAAATTACTGTCTGTCTGTCTGTATGTTTCAGTGGGTTCCGCAAATTCTGCTCACGATTCACGTAAAAACGGCTTAAGGGATTATTATGAAATTTCATATTTACATCAGATGTCTTCTAACTTACGTTTTTAGCTATATAAAGTTTTGATATTTTGACCCCAGAAGGGGGTTTGGGGTGGGGGGGGGGCGCACGAATGAAAATTATCAAATAACTCCTAAACTATTAACCCTACGGCAAATTTTATAATAAACAAAGTTGTAGAGGATGTGATTTCTGACAACTTTTGTTTAAAAAAATTTCCCCAAAAACGGGGGAGGGTGAAAAATGTAAATTCTTGCCCTTGGAGCAAACTCAACCAAATCTATATATATAAAATTAAGGTTTTGTCGGTACATTGCTCCAAATCATGCCAAATTTTGGTTGCACACGTTTCAAGCGAAGTTTTGAAAGAAAACACCAGCAACAAAATTCCTGTCTGTCTGTATGTATGTCTGTTTGTGTCTGTCTGTGGCCTCTAGAGAGCTAGAAATGCAAAAACTAACCACCCAAAATGGGGGGAGGCTCAAAAAATGAAAATTCTTTCTATTGGGCCAAACTCAACCAAATTTTGTATACATAATCTGTGGGTCACTAGAAGCCTAGAAATGCAAAAACTGGGTGCGGGGGTGGAATGGGGGTGGGGTGAGGAGTGAGCCGGAGTATGGTGGGGGTGCAGGGGGTGGTGCGGGATCGATTCCAGGGGGCATAGCGGGGTCGGGTCCAGGAGACTAGGCAGGGTGTGGTGCGCAGGGTTGGAGGGCACGGGGTAGGGTCCGGGGTGGATGGTGGGTGGTGGTGTGGGGGCGGGGGTTTGGAACGGGTGCATGGTGCGGGGCGGGGGTGCTGGAGGGGTTTTGGGGGTGGGGTGTTAGTGGGTTAGGGTGCGGAATGGAGTGTTGGGGTGGTGGTGTGGGGGCGAGGGTTGGGCATGGTGCGGGATGGGGGAGGAGGGGTCCATGGGGCGTGCCCCCTGATTAGCAAGAGGGCCGCCCTTGCAGCTAGTAAATAAATATAATTCTTTTATAAAACAAACTCAAAACTTTTATTAGAAATCAAAACATTTCAAGAGAAATTGTCCCTTTATCAATGGATATTTGGATAAATAGTAGCTTTAAAAAGGAAATTTAAAGCAACTATTATAGTTATTAGAATTACTTAATAAGCTATTAGAATAGTTGCTTTATATTTAAAAGCTTTTATTTAGCTTGCAATGCTTGTTTGTATGTAAGTATATATGTTAGTTTATTTATTTTTAAAGCATCTATTTTTCCAAATTTATAAGGGAAGAATTTCTCCTGAAACTTATGTATTTCTAATAAAGATTGTTGTAGACCCTATAACGAGCGATTGGATAGTTAAAATAAAAATTACAAGTTAACTTCTTTAGAAATTACAGGCTTGTTACAGCGATCACATACGGGACAATCAAATTTCTCAATAAAGGTTCCGTTTTTTTTTATATAAATTTTAATATGGAACTTTGAAATGCGGAGCAAGCGGGGCCAGTGTACCGAGGAGTTCGTTTATTTATTTTTTATAATGGTATTAATACAAGAAGAAGTTGCACCAAAAAGGTACAACCTCTGTAGTCCGTGGTAGACCATTGTATCGTGAAGATAAGAAGAGAATTAGGAATTAATAAAGTAAAGGGAGTGGAGTTTCACAATGAATGTGTCATTGTGAAACTACACTCCCTTTACTTTGTTAATTAATATCATGTTTCACCTAAAACCCACACTACTTTCCCTAAGTAAAAAAGAAAATTAGGGATTGGGTAGGAGTCGATTTTATTTATTCACCCATTCAAAATAATATTTTTATAGTATCCAAATTTATTTCTAGTGAAATTAGTTATTGTAAGACAAAGGAAATTTGAAGCTTTAAATAATATTCTTTAATTTTAGATATAAATATTGGTACGGCGACATTTCAGCCCCCGACAAAATATCCTTCAGACAAAATATCCCCCGATATAATATCTTCTGACAAAATATTCCCCAGTATAAGGTAGAATACAAAAGAGATTAAGTGAGAAGCTTATAATCATAGTTTTGAATAATATAAACAGACTTTCATATTTTGGCGGCTAATTAGCCGTTTGAAAGTGCTGCTGTCTGTCGTGTTTGATTAGGATAAAATGGGAGCCCCAAACACACCCCGCCCGACGATTGGCTGGTTCGGTTTTCAATGTGTGTTTGATTAGAAAAAAAATGGGAGCCCGAAACACACCCCGCCCGGACTAAACTTTCGGAGGTTCGGTTAATATATATTCAGTTCGGCTCAGTTGGGTTCGTATAGCTCCTTTTCGGGCTGGTTTTTAGACGATTCGGTTGTCGTCAGCCCGAAAAGGAGCTATACGAACCCAACCGAGCCGAACTGAATATATATTAACCGAACCAGAGTCGATTTCCATTACTCATAAGATTCACGAGGGGAAGGGTTATTTTGTCATGAGATATTTTGTTGGGGGATATTTTGTCGGGGGCTGAAATGTCGCGGAATCATAAATATTCTTAGATTTCTTTGTAATGTTGACATTGTTGTTGGATTTTATTATAAACAAGAAAATGAGAAAAACAAAGATCAATTTTAATATAAAAACATCAATTATTCAATTTTCTTGATAATATATATATCCAGTTATACTTATTAATTTTTTTAGAAAAATTGTTTGTTTGTTTTTTCAGAGAATTTACAATCAAATAATATTAATTTAACAACGTTCGCGTGTTTTACTCGCCCGTTTCCGGTAGATTCAAGACTATATTGGATTGTTTGTTTACAAACAAGAGAGGATTTATATTGAACTATAATCTTCATCTAATAATAGATATAAATAACCTTCTTGAGGAGATCAAAGTCAAATAGATATACTAACCTAGGCTACTCACCTACTCTATATCCCACTTAATATTATTTATACATATATTAATAAAAAAAATATATTATTCCATTTGATTTATTACTCACTTATATGTGTTATTCAAAATCCACTTGAATTATTTTTCATTTACTTTTTCCTTTAATAAAAATCGTGCATTTTTCCTCCTGTGTGTTTATCTGTTTGACTAGATTTCGAAATCCACGGTAACACAAAGAAATTAGTCGTAGAAAGTTGATTTTCGAGCCGAAATGTTTCTATTTTCAAAAACAAAGAACAGATTATAAATTTTGGACTTTACTAGATCTTTCTTTTTATTTGGTACAGGGACGTAACTATAGTCTACGAGCTTTTCGTGCGTGCCTGGGCTGGTGGCCTGGCGGGCAGCGTCTCGGTCCAAAAATTTTATTCCTCTTAAAAAACCACACTCCAAATGTATATCCGTAAACTACCGAAAATACATCGTCTCTTAAAAGTTTCGCCTCTTTAACTTTTGAGTGGCGAGGGGGGGGGGGGAGAAACAATTATCAATATATTTAATGTTTCTTAATTTAAAATGAATTGGAGTCTTTCATTTCAAAATTCGAGTCCAAATTACAATTATATTTCAAATTTGCCTGGTTAATGAAAATCGATTGGAGCCATCAGTTTAAAATCCGAGCTGAAAATTATATTTCAAATTTGCCTCGTTAATTAATATATATTTAATGTTTCTTAATTTAAAATCTATTGGTGTTTTTTCATTTTCATTCGAGTTCAAATGAATACAATATTATCTCGACACAAAGTCTAAATCAAAAATATATAGTTTTAGTAACAGAAATCAAGATATAAATAGCAATGTTACATTGGTCTAATGGCTAGAGCTCATGCCCTTAGTTCAAGAGTTCGTCGGTTCGATTCTAGGCAAGAGGGTAATTTTTTTTAGAGAAATTACTCTAAGCGTTGTTACAAATTAATCTAGACAAATATATATAGTATGAACGACCCTGTGCTAGGTTTTAAATTTGGGCCCCTTACTATTTAAAAAAGTAAAGTAAAATGAGGTTTGTATAAGAACTTAATTTTATTATTATGGTATTAGGCAATTTATATGGTTAATATTATTTTTTTATATCTTGTGGGCTTTTTCGTGCCCCCGTAGAGGCTGGACTGTGTGCGGGTGCACCTGTTACCTAGTTATGGTATTGATTTGGTCTCATCTGAAAATCAGCAAACGGTTGGAGCAAGAATGCTAGAACTAAGCATAAAGTTGCAGCTTATTACTATAAATATAAGCGCCAAATTTTAGCTCAATAGCTATAACCGTTCTAGTGCTTTCCATTTAACAATTCGATATTTTTCATCTGGAAGTAGTGAAGAAGTTCTTCATAATTAAAGTCAAAAAATTTCTGTAGTTAAATTCACATAAATATTTAAAAGAAGATTACAATATTTGAGATATAATTTTATCCAATGAAAAATTTAATATATTAGGGATATATATGTGGGAACTGAACTCTTCACTGATCCTGCGTCTGGGTTCCGTGCGGCTTGTTGCCTTTTGTGTCTAGCAGTTTTATCAAATAAAAAAAAGATTCACTTAAGATAAAATATTTATTAACAAGTATAATATTCTATATACAGGTGAATGACAACTTTCATTCGAAGGGCGTTATTATAAAGGCGTAATTGTATTATCGTAAACGTTAAGAGAGATCGTAAAGGGGTTGGATCTATCGTGTATCGTTGAATCTGTTCGTGTGACTGTTCTGGTCGCAAGCCAGTTTGCCAGTGTCGCTATGGCTCCCGTAGACATCTCATGAGGGTGGTGGGAGAAAAACATCACGTGACAAATATTATCAGTTAAGGGTGGAATTGAAAAAGGCACGTAGTGGGATTTTCCCTTATTTATGACTTACTTTCTCAATTTCAGAGAATGGTCCTTGAGTGCTGTAAAGGATAAAAGGACCTTTGCAAGGGTTCGTTTGTTGGCGGAATGGGCTTTAGGTCGTGGAAACCAGTGGACTGACCATTACATCTCTGTTGAAGATGACCGTAATTAAAAAATTTCAACCCTGCATATATATACCGGGTGAGTTTTTTTATCTTGAGACAGTCTTATAACTCAAAAACAGTGCATTATATGGAAAAAAGTTTCAAATAAAGGTTTATTTATATCAGGGGGGAAACTAAACTACGCTATTGTTTGTCGACCTAGAACAAGATTTCAAATAAATAATTTAAGAATTTTGCGACAGTGTTCTGAGACATTCCAGAGTGTATGAGTGTATTGCAAGTATTCTGGATGAATTCCAGTTCCAATTTCGATATTTTGGCTTGTTTAAGTTTCTTCGTAGCCTTTACATTTTCTGTTTTTTTTAGATAGATTTACAACAGGATAAAATTAAGCTGCTGAGGGCAAAATTATTAAATTATTAATTATTATTAAATTATTGATTTAATAATTAAATATTTGATCATTATTATTTAATAATTAAGTTGAATGATTGTTAAAAATAATTATTAGGATTTTCTTTGAGATCTAATTAATTTAATATTTTTGTTTATTTGATGTCGTATAAAAAAATAGTTCTTATGAAAGTTGTTCAGTTTTTTTTCTAGATTTAGGAAATGTAAAGAAATATATAGGTTTCCATTTAAAAAACAGAACTTGACCTTAAAATACCCATGAAAGCTTGTTCTAGGACAATCAATATCGTAGTTTAGTTCCCCCTTGATATAAATAAACTTTTATTTGAAACTTTTTTTCATATAATCCACTGTTTTTGAGTTATAAGACTGTCTCAAGATAAAAAAATAATATATTAAATTTTCTTTTGATATTTTTTTTGTAAATTTAACTACTTATAGAGATTTTTTGACTTTTTCTCTTTATAATGTTGTAATAGTATTGATTTCATTAGTTTTTTTTTTTTTTTTTTTTTTTTGTTTAATTTATTTCTCTCTTCCTTTTGAAGGTTTCTTTCTTCGTAGAAATCGTAGAGAATGTAATCAGAACTCTTGAATAATTGTATTTAATCAATTAAAGAAAGAGAGAGAGAGAGAGGGATATTAATTACACTTCATGCCGAGCATGTATTAGTGTCGTGGACTATGTGTGTTATATAAATAGTGAATTCAATTGAAATGGTAAATCACAAAATGAGGGATTTTAAATGGCCAGTAGAGAACAATGAACATATCTAATATACTATATAAAGGGAATAGTTCGTTTAATAAATAATAATAATAATAATATTGAATATGGTCAAAAATAAAATTAAAAACGTTAATCAAGCTTTCGTTTATTTTATAAACATTTTCAAGGTTGTAATATAACAAAATTAAAAAAAAAAAAAGAATCTATTTATCTATCTACTCTTATTAAACGAGCAAAAATTGTTTATATATATATATATATTTGTTTGTATATAGGTATATTTATTTGTATCTTAGTTGTATTTTGAAAACGGCTCTACCGATTTTGATGAAATTCACGGGTTAGGGTGTTTTTGGGTTGACAATTCGATCTGTCACGGTCTCATCTTCGACAAAATTGTTTTTGATGGTTTTTTTCGTAATCAAATTAATTATTCTCAGGTAGAAAAATTTAATTCTTAGGGTTTTAAAAAAGGTTTCCCTTTTACTATTGTACCCAGACAGACAATGGGTTGGGTTAATTCAAATGCCTTGAAGAACTATTGTGATTGTGGTTTTTAACATATTTTGTTCTATCTAAACGTTAGAATTATTAATAAACGTTTTATAATTGTTTTTATAAAGAACCTTATTTATTTAATAGAATAAAAAATAATCAAGAATTTATTTAAAAATATATTCGCATAAGCAGGTCTCAATTTTCTGAAAAAAACATCACATTTTGATAGGTTTTATTTATTAACAATTGGATGAATAAAAATGAATCATATGGTTGAATCAAAACAGGTGCAGAAGGTGGAGTGCAGTGGTGGGGGATCCGGGGGTAGGGTCGAGCGGGGTGGGGGGTACAGGGGGTACAGTGGGCGAATACTATATATATTTGTATTTTTTTTAATTTGAAAACGGCTCTCAAATAAAAATCGACATTTTTATCAGAATTTTAAATTAAAAATAATATTAAAATAAAGCTTTTAACTGAAGGAAAAAGTTACCGAGCATCGCTCGGTGCCTCCAGGTATCTACTCTTATTAAACGAGCAAAAATTGTATATATATTTATATGTGTTTTTTTATTTTGAAAACGGCTCTACCGATTTTGATAAAACCAACTCTATTAACAAGATTTGAGGATGAGAAAGCGATCTGGCTAGGTCTGGACCTCATCAAATTTCATCTTAATTGACTTTTTCTTAATTAAAGTAATTATTTATAGATGAAAATATCAATAAAAAAGTTTGTTTACATTTTTTTCAATTATCTTTTATTATCAATTGGTTTTTTAATTTTAAAACCCATGAATACTTTATAACAAATATTATTAAATATCTATTAAAATTAGGAAATTTTAATAATTTTTTTTTGTTTTTATTCAATTGGCTTCGGGAACTAGATACCCATTTAGCCAGACAATCATAATTATTATTTATTATATATTGAAATTTTTATACTGTTCTATCTCCTCGGTTTTTAAAGTTTTAGCATTCAATTTTGGAACATACGTTAATTGATGAAATATCTCGAAATTGTTTTTTCATTTTTTTATCAGAATTTTAAATTAAAAATAATATTAATAAATATAGCTTTTAACTGAAGCAAAAAGTTACCGAGCATCGCTCGGTGGCTCCAGGTACTATTGTATAATATGTCAAAGCGAAATATTGAAATCAGCATTTAGTCAGCAATCAATTTGAGTTAGAAAGTTGAAATTTGGTACAGTGAGATGGTTTATTAAATAAAAACTGCCAAATTTCAGCTCATTACCAACAATTACAATTCGAGTTTTTTTAATACCAATTTTCTGCATTTTTCAATCAAAAGTTCATCATCTAATAAGTTCTTTGTTTTTGTAAATATAATTTTATTTTTTAGAACGATCTTTCTACGATTTTGCAATAATATTAATCTATTTTGTGCTCATCGTAATTCAAATAGGAAAAAATGATTTTTTTCCACTTTTCAGACATTTTTAAACAAGAATAAGCAAGAGAATATTCAAATATTAATTGTGTAAAAAATAATATATTAGGGATATATATATAAATATATATATATATTAATTTATCTAACTGCCAATGCCATCTAGCATTGTATAATGATACCAGCCTCAATATTAATTATGCAGCAGAGATAAGCATAATTGGACAATAAAATTATTATTATTTAACGAGTTCTAGTCGCCTTGTAATTATAAATAATTTTATTATTATATTATTATTATTATTTTTTTGTCAACGAACGATTTTAGGTAAACTAACTTGACACAGATGAGCAGTTTATTAATTAAACTTGTGTACCAAATTTCAGCTCACTAGTTTCAACCGTTGGATAAAAATGACCTTTCTGATTTTAAGAAATTCTGAAGAAAGAATGCCCAAAATATATAATTAGTTCTAGAGTTTTAGAGATAAAAACATTTTGGCACTAGAACAAACTTTCAAAGCGCCTTGATTCTAGAGTAGGCATAAGACGGACAGTTTCGTTTGAGAATTAGAATACACAAACTTGTTTTAAGTTACCGTTTCGACAAGTTGGAATCTTCGTTTTAAGGTCTTAAATTTCAATAGGCATTAGGCGTATCATAGACCCTGAAGTAGGAATTATCGATGGTTCAAAACTTGATTTGTATGATTCTAAATTCATCTGTTTTAAATTTATTCTTCAATCATATGATCCTTTTTTTCAGACTAGTTTTGACTTGGATGTTATTTAATCGGATTGCGTGTTTTCTGATGAATGAAATAGACCAGGCCATATTATGTCGATCACGTTGTTGTTGTCAGGAATAGTTAGTTGAAAGGCCTGGAACAAGATCAATTAAATCAATTGAAAATCAATAAAAAAAGATATAAGAGAAAAAATAAAATGCCCAATCTAGAAAGAGAGATTGATTGATTATTGGGTCATTAACAATTGAAAAAAGTAAATAAACATTGAATCTATATATATAAAATTAAGGTTTTGTCTGTACATTGGTCCAAATCACGCCAAATTTTGGTTGCACACGTTTCAAGCAAAGTTATGAACGAAAACACCCTCAACAAAATTCCTGTCTGTCTGTCTGTTTCTGTGGGTTCCGCAAATTCTGCTCACGATTCACGTAAAAACGGCTTAAGGGATTATTATGAAATTTCATATTTACATCAGATGTCTTCTAACTTACGTTTTTAGCTATATAACGTTTTGATATTTTGACCCTAAAAGGGGTTTGGGGGGGGGGGCGCACGAATGAAAATTATCAAATAACTCCTAAACTATTAACTCTACGGCAAATTTTATTATGAGCAAAGTTGTAGGGGATGTGATTTCTGACAACTTTTGTTTAAAAAAATTCCCCCAAAAAGGGGGGGAGGGTCAAAATATGAAAATTCTTGCTCTTGGACCAAACTCAACCAAATTTTGTATACTTAATTTGTGGGTCACTAGAAGGGTAGAAATGCACCAACTAACGACCCAAAATGGGGGGAGGGGCCAAAAAATGAAAATTCTTACCCTTAGAGCCAACTTAACCAAATTTTATATACATAATCTGTGGGTCACTAGAAGACTAGAAACGCAAAAACTGAGTGCGGGGGTGGAGTGATGGTACGGATGCGGAGGTGGGTTAGGGTATGGGGTGCGGGGGGTCAGGGGGATGAGGGCGCGGGGGGTGGAATGTGGGTGAGGGAGTAAGACGGAGTAGGGTGAAGGGGGTGGTGCGGGGTGGCGTAGTGGGTGTAGGGGTCCAGGGGGCTAGGTGGGGGTGTGGTGCGTGGAGTTGGAGGGCACGGGGTGTGGGGGTGGTGGAGCAGGGTGAAGAAGGGGTTGAGGTGAGGGCCCAGAGACGAAGTGGGCTGGAGTGGGGTTGAGGGTTTGGGGGCGGGAGTGGAGGTGGTGGGGTGCGTGTGTGTGTGGGGGCGTGCCCCCGGCTAGCAAGAGGGCCGCCGAAGGCGGGCCTTGCAGCTAGTAATATATATATATATATATCAGGAGGAGGATTGGCCATGTGAAAAATGTGGAAAATTCCACATGGGCCGTATACAATTTGGGCCGTTTTACCAAATTATAAGTAACCAGCTGCGAAGCCCGCCTTCGGCGGGCATCTTTCAGCTAGTCTTCTAGATTTTTTGACCCTGAACATTCGTAAGTTTTAAAATAATAATTAAAATTTTCTAATTGTAATAAATTTGACATATACTATTTGTGGGTTTTAAAAATGAGCGACTCGCGACGGACAGCATAAGCGCTTTATAATAGAAAATAATAAGTAGAAAAAAATACATTTTTTTTTATTTATGGAATGGGCGGGCAATAATTTTTTCCACACAAAAATTTTAAGGCCAGTCAACTCCTGATTAAATATGTTACGATTAATGTGATTTACTGTTTAAAATAGGAATAACCATTGGCTAATTTTAATACTAACCATATCAAAAGATTAAAGGGAATAATTTATAAGAGTTTATCACATGAACTGGTGAATATTATAGATTTGAATATTGAATTTACTTGGATTTTTTACTTTACCATACAGAGTATTGTAATCGTGCATGAAAAAAGTGTTTTTTTTTCATTCTTTTTTTCAAAATATCTCAAAAACGGCTGAAACTATTTCGATTAAAAAAATTGAGCGAAACCATGGCATTTCGGTCTACAAAAAAGCTCTAATAAGTCAACATCGAAAAAATTATATTTTATGAGATAATAATTGTTTTGTCAAAATGTCTGTTAGTTAGTTAGTTAGTCTGTGCGTTACCAAATTTTAGCTAGCTCAAAAACTAGTTTGAATATCGAAACCAAATTTAACACGTAGTTTTGGTCCATTGAGATTAAGAGCTGATTAGATTTTGGTGCATATCGACCCTAAACTAAGGGGGGGGGGTTAAAAAATTAAAAATCTAGGTCGTTTGAGCAAACTCAACCAAATTTTGTATACATAATAAGTGTGCCCCTAGGAGTCTAAAAATGCAAAAACTAACCCCCTCCGCTACATGATTATAAATAATTTTATTAAATATTAATGTAAGTGAGGGGCCAGGTTGTATGGTAAAGTCAAGTGGATGGCTACATCAGAACACGTCAGTTTATTTGTTAATAATTTTTAATAATGTGGAGAAAAATCAAGTGTGTCATGAATACAATACTTACAATTACTCAAGAATGACAAGTTGTATAAAGTTTGTTCTGGTGTCCAAATGTTTGGATTTCAAAACAAAGAACTGATGACATTTTTTTGATTTCTAGTTTAAGAACTTCAAGTTTAAAATGAAGAAATTCTGAAAAAAACAAACCGAATTGTCATCTGGGTATTGAATAGTTGTATAATGAGCTGAAATTTGGCGGATATTTTTTTATTACTATAATATACTAAGGACCCATATGCCAAGTTTCAGCGTTATTGAAAATTGCCGAATCACTAAAATTGGATTAGAGTGCAAAATGAGCTAAAAATTTGTTATAGGTACCCTGTTATTCTTGATAATAGAAATTTTAAATAAAATCATTGAAAATACCAAAAAAAAAGGATTGAATAAGATTATAACTTAATCTCAAGAATGAAAAGCTGTAGAAAGTTTGTTCTGGTGTCCAAACATTTGTATTTCCAAAACAAATAGCTTATTAGCTTTCTAGATTTAGAAATTCCGGTTCAAAATAAGGAAATCTGAAGAAAATAAATTCAACTGTCATGTCGATTATACCAATGTGCTGGCACAAATATTTTTATTAATTTACTGAGGAGTGCGGCCGAGTCATGTGCCAAGTTTCAGCTTTCTTATTCGATTATAAAAAATTGCCAAATCACTAAAATTGGAATTTGAGTAACAAATCAGTTAAAAATTTGTATATAATGTAATATTAAATTGTAAATTGTAATTCTTGATAATGTGTTTTTGAAATTTTAAATAAAATCATTGAAAATCACTAAAGGAACGGATGAGATGATAATTTATCTAATTAGTAATCTTTGTTTTAAGACAATGGTTTATTTACATTTTTTATAATGATCGTAAACAATGTATAAATAAATAAATAACTCAGAGATCAATCACCAGGGCAACCACAAATATATAATATATAGCTATGTACCTTCCTCCAAATTATGGAACGATTTCTTTGACTGAATGATAAATCATTTATGTAATTAACAAATCGAAAACAATCGAGAAATATATATATATATATATATTTACTACAATTCCCATGTGTCTGATTCTTTGGGGAATGTAAACAGATGAATTTTGTTCAGATATTCAATAATAAATTTTATTTAGAATGTTTATATGTTAACATTAAATGAAAGCGAAAGTTAAAACTTTTATCCGGTCACTGCCCTATTTTAGTGCAATTGGGACCAGACTCGTTTTTGATAGTGAAAATCAGGGGATCCTTCGCCTAAATGGAGAAGGCGTCTGCGGGCTTAACGCGGAAGATGTCGGATCATACCCGGCTGGGTCCTGTATCTTTTTTCAACTCTTGGTTCACTATCAAAAACGAGTCTGGTCCCATTTGCACCAAAATAGGGCAGTGACCGGATAAAAGTTTTAACTTTCGCTTTCATTTAATGTTAACATATATATATTCACTACAATTCTCATTTGTATGATTCTTTGGGGAATCGAAACAGATGAATTTTGTTTAGTTTTTCAATAATAAATTTTATTTAGAATGTTTATATGTTAACATTTAAATGAAAGCGAAAGTTAAAACTTTTATCCGGTCACTGCCCTATTTTGGTGCACTTGGGACCAGACTCGTTTTGATAGTGAACCAAGAGTTGAAAAAAGATACAGGACCCAGCCGGGTATGATCCGACATCTTCTGCGTTAAGCCCGCAAATGCCTTCTCCATTTAGGCGATGGATCCCCTGACTAGATCCTATAATCAAATCTTATATATATTCAACTCTCTAGTTCAATCGCGTTTTTCTTCTATTTTCCTAATAGTATGGTTGCTATAAATTTACTACAATTCTCATCTGTCTGATTCTTTGGGGAATCGAAACAGATGAATTTATCATACCCGGCTGGGTCCTGTTTCTTTTTTTCAACTCTTGGTTCACTATCAAAACGAGTTCTGGTCCCAAGTGCACCAAAATAGGGCAGTGACCGGATAAAAGTTTTAACTTTCGCTTTCATTTAAATGTTAACATATATATATATGTAATGCTAGTAATACATGAAAACGACTGTTTACCACTAACCAAGGGTAGATGGTAAATGGAGGGGCTGGGATGGCAAATCAGATGACAGGAACTTTCAGTGCCTGTCATCTGGTTGGCCATCCCAGCCCCTCCATTTACCATCTACCCTTGGTTAGTGGTAAAAAGCATTTACTTTGCGACATACAACCGGCATTTAGGCGGTTAGATTGGCGTTAGCTAACTAGGCATATGGTTTTACCCTAATTTCATCTAAAGCAGTGGTTCCCAACCTGGGTTAGATGCAGGGCCGTAGCTAGGTGGCATTGTGGGACAATGCCATACCTTAAAAAATACCATAGCAAAATAGGTTCTATGGTGGAAAAAGAATTGGCCGGTTCTTTGAACAGCGTTGCTCAGGACACTTGACAGTTAAACATTTTTGTCTGATCCTGTTTTAAGTGAGAATTTGAAGCAACGCAAGTTGGAACTTGAATACCTTACAGATAATTTTGATGCAAATAAAGATAAACATATTATTTATTTATGTAATTTTTGTTTTTCAGAGGATGAGGAACAAAACAAGTGTTTATTTACGACTTATCAATTGCAACGTTTCGCTACTTTACTGCGGCTTCTTCAGTCTCTAGATAAATAAAGCTCTAAACACTTTGTCAATTTTTTAAGCTCTGCCATTATTACACATATAGACACTCGAATACATTTCTATTTCATCATCAACAACTCAAAAACACCAATATCAACAAATATACAATTATAACCTTTATAATTTCACTGGTAAAATTTAAAACATTTCAAAAATCATCAACATATTATAAAGCTATTTACAATATACAAAAAGCGGTGAAAATATCTTATATTGGTTGATTTTTTTCCTCTCTCTCTCCTTGAGTTTGTTGTTTTTTTGGTTTTATATTTCTTTTTTTTTAGTAGCGAAACGTTGCAATTGACAAGTCGTAAATAAACACTTATTTTGTTCCTCATCCTCTGAAAAACAAAAATTACATTAATAAGTTATGGAACTGAATCCCAATGATTATTTATTTGTTTGAGACTATAGTTTCGAAGACTTGGCCCTCATCATCAGTCTTTTTAATTATAAATATTATTTTTCATGGGGTCAGTATCGCGTGGATATTCAAAATCTTTCTTCTTTCTCAGCCTGTAAATTCTGACAGGCTTACGAAGAAGAAAAATTTTCAATATCCACGCGATACTGACCCCATGAAAAATAATATTTATAACTAGCTGCAAGGCTTCGCCTTCGGCGGCCCTCTTGCTAGCCGGGAGAACACCCCCTGGACCCCACCCCAACACTCTATTCCGCACCCTAACCCAATAACCCCCCTCACCCCCACCCCCGCACCCCTTCATAAACCCCGCCCCCACACCACCACCCGCCTCGGACCCCGCACCCCATCCACCCCGGACCCCACCCTGTGCCCCCAACCCTTCGCACCACACCCCCGCCTAGCCCCCTGGACCCCACCCCCGCTATGGCCCATGGACTCCACCCCCATCCTACTCCGCCTCACCCCACCCCCATTCCACCCCCGCACCCAGTTTTTGCATTTCTAGCTCTCTAGAGGCCCAGAGATTATATATACAAAATTTGGTTGAGTTTGCTCAAAGGGCAAGAATTTACATTTTTTCACCCCTCCCCTTTTTAGGTGGTTTTTTTTGGGGAAATTTTTTTAAACAAAAGTTGTCAGAAATCATTTCCCCTACAACTTTATTTATCATAACATTAAGAAGACTGATGATGAGGGCCAAGTCTTCGAAACTATAATCTCAAACAAATAAATAATATATATGTATGTATGTTTATTTGCATCATGCAGAGGACAACCTCATTGTTTCTCTTTATGAATAAACAACTCTGCTATTTTGGGCAAAATAAAAACTTTTCAAATTGTTTATTAGTAATATTTTCGTAACAATGTATAAATAAATATATTACCTGACGTAATATCACCATGACAACCACCAAAATTGTCGACATATTTCCAAAATATGTCATGATTTTTAAAATTATCCATTGTAATAAAATAATTCAGTATATTTAAAAGAAAAATACCAAGTATTCATGTTTAATGTCAGAATCAAAAATATTTCAAAAGTGCGCGAAACATTAGAATGAAGTTAGCAGTTATTCATTATTTTAGAAAATTAAAATTTTTATTTTATTTTTTTTAAACAAAAGTTTAAACATATATTAAATAAATATATAAGAAATATATTATTATATAATAAAAATATTATTATGCTTATTTATGATAAATTACACTTTTTTTAAATTATAAGAAACTTCACAAAAAAAATAAATGCCCATGTTTAGAAACAGCTAACTTCAGTCTAGTTAAAATTATTTCAAATAACAATTGAATGATAGATATTTTTTTTTTTTATTTTGTTTTTTTATTAAGGTAAGTTTAATTTATAAATGTACTAGCTGCAAGGCCCGCCTTCGGCGGCCCTCTTGCTAGCCAGGCGGCACACCCCCACACCCCCTGGACCCCCAGCCCACGAACCCCACCCTCACTCCCACTAGCACCCACCAAACCTCCCGAAATCCACCCACCCCACCACCGCACCCCATACCCTAACCAATCTCCACTCCATTCCACCCCTGCACCCACCCTCCGAACCCAGTTTTTGCATTTCTAGCCTTCTAGTGATCCACAAATTATGTATACAAAATTAAAATTTGGTTGAGTTTGCTCCAAGGGCAAGAATTTTTGGGTGGTTTTTTGGGGCAATTTTTTCAAACAAAAGTTGTCAGAAATCACATCCCCCACAACTTTGTTTTTCATAAAATTTTCCGTAGGGTTAATAGTTTAAAAGTTATTTGATAATTTTCATTCGTTCGCCCCCTATCTCAAACCCCTTCTGGGGTCAAATGTACTACAAAACGTAAGTTAGAAGACATCTGATGCAAATGCAAGAAATTTACATAATAATCACCTTCCCGCCGTTTTTGGCGTGGATTTCGTGCAACAACTTTTCGGAAACCACTGAAACAGACAGACAGACAGGAATTTTGTTGAGGGTGTTTTCGTTCATAACTTTGCTTGAAACGTGTGAAACCAAAATTTGGCGTGATTTGGACCAATGTACAGACAAAACCTTAATTTTATATCTATAGATTAAATAAATTAGATACCAAGAACATTTTGGATTCCGTTATGATGTTCCAGCCTTGGGGAAAATTCTTGTTCCTTACAAACACCTGCAACAGGTGTTTAAGAGGGGGAACTAATTACAATGTTTTTTCTTAGGGTTCCGTTTAAAAATAAAACAGAACCTTATTACTATCCATAACATGTTTTCTGGCTATTAATTTATCAGAATAACAAATATTGTAGCTTGTAAATTAAACAATCTTGGAATTGACAAGTTTTCATTGTTATATACGTATGTAATAGTTATCAGGCCCGTTTTAACCCCCGTGGCGCTATGGGCAAATTAAACAGGTGCGCCCCCCCCCCCCCAATCTTCTCTTGAGCCCTCTTTATGGCTCCAAAACTCTTGCGCCCATGGGCATGTGCCCAATCGAACGCTATAGTAATTGTAGAGTTGCGATTTGATAAAAAAAAAATTGTATTAATAAACTATACACTCATACCAAATTTCAGCTTTTCTAATTCCATCCATTATTAATTAATTTGATATAAAATTTTCAAATCACTGAAATACATGGAAAAAGTGCGTATTTTTTGTATGTTTGTTTCGATGCTCATTTTTCAGAACATTTTGTAGCTTGTAAATTACATAAGATACAAATGTGAAATTTACAATTTAGATTTACAATTTACAATTTATGTGTACTGAAGTTTGATGATGAATATCTTTTGAACGCTTAATTTAATCGCCAAAACATAAGACACCTTTTTTATAGAGCAGTTAATTTCCTATAAAAATTTGTATTGCGAATTTTATAATAGCCATTTATTGTCGAGTTATGAAATTCATAAACAAAAATGAAATTTGTCTTAAAATAATCAAACTTAAATCTTCAATATCTTTCAAATGGTGAGGTTTACGGAAAAAATATAAGATACCTTTTTTGTAGAGCATTAAATTTTCTACGAAATTCTTTAAGAACATTTTTCTGTACAATCAATTAATGATGAGGTATGAATTTTTTCTATTTTTCTATTGGACTGAGAAAAAATAAAAAACTGCGATGCGGAGGATCTTCTTATTAAAATTAAGAGCTCATATTTAGAAAGAATTTTTTTAAGGTGTCTAGCAACCCATTTTTCCGTGTCACTTGTAAAAAAAAATAATGGATTTTTTTGACCGACTCTAGTGTATATAGGTAGGTATATAAATAAATTAGGTATAATTGTTTTTTTAATTAAATAACAATTTATCGAGTTTTTCAATCAATTAAATAAATAATAATTTCATTGAAGCAATTGTTTACATGAAATGATATATACATTGTTTTTGAGGCTTCGATTTCGGAGATTACTTTCCCCCACCATCGACTGTACTTGATCTTCTAGCTTGCGATAATATTTTTAATAAGAGGAATTTTAATCCATTAAATTGGCAAATTCTAAAATATAACAATATTTGGTATAAAGTATTAATGGGTTTTAAAATTAAAAAACCAATTAATAAATAAAAGATAATTGAAAAAGATGTAAACAAAATTTTTTATTGAGATTTTCATCTATCAATAATTAATTTAATTAAGAAAATATCAATTAAGATGAAATTTGTCGAGGTCCAGACCTAGTCAGATCGTTTTCTCATCCTCAAAACTTGTTAATAAAGTTGGTTTTATCAAAATCGGTAGAGCCGTTTTCAAAATAGAACTAAGATACAAATAAATCTATATACACAATTTTTGCTCGTTTAATAGAGTAGATAGATAGATAGATATTTTTATATATTCAGCTCTCGACAATTTTTCTGCCAATTTGTACTATTTTAAATAAATATTGAGGCAACCATCTTCTTAACTCCAAATATCTAATTAATTTGTTTGATTACGTGAGAATTTCAAATTTATCGAGGGGCGAACTGCGATTGGAATTAGGTGTACACCGTGTTTGGAATTCATCTATTTGTCTTCTACTTGGAAATGAAAGTGTGCACACGATATTAGGTCGCGGTTCATCCCTCGAAATTATATATATATATTTAAGATGTATATCATGTAAAGATTTTTAAAAAATAAAATCTTGAAAAATTAATTAATTAATAATTTAAATGATTTATATATTTAAATTATATAAATTAATATATTAGAATTGATTCCATTTTTATTTAAGTTTTTTTAACCTCCGTAGAGGTTTTCAAAAATTGCCTTATGGACTATATTTCAAGTCCACATGGCGGGGTATTGGTATAAGTTTTCAACTAGCAATAATCGCACCTCGGATAAACCTCATTGGTTACGATATTGCCGCTGCGCAAAGATAAATTTGATAGAGAAATTCCCATTTTATATATAACAATTAGCGATATATTTCACTATATTTTAATCATCGTTATTTTGTAAATTTACTACAAAACATAATACAATTCTAATGAATCCATCTGAAAATAAATTTAATCTAGAAAATATTAAGTATTTAAAAAAAATAAATTTTTAAAATAGAATTAATCTATTCTTAAAAAAAGAATAAAACATATAGTGGTATTTAATCGCTAGAAAACATTATAACACTTGCCCGCCATCTCTGGAGCGTTTTTCTAACTACGTTCTCCGACTTGGTTCAATATAATCCAAAATTCAATATGTCAGATATTTGACAGAGAGTTTATTTTAGTTCTAATATTAATTAGTGTGTTAAGTATCAGCTTGCTTTTTTTTATTCAAACTATTAGCTAGCAAAAATATTATTAAATCATCAAAATTAACATAGTAATGCTTTTTATATTATTATTATTGTTTTCTAATATATTGCCCAGCTAATTTTCAGCTTTCAAGCTAAAACTGCCTTCAAGTTCAACATGCAGAATAATTATTATTTAGAAGAATTAATTAAAAAGGAGAGCAATATTTTGAAAACAACTATAATTATTATTCAATTATTTTGGTAATTTTTTCCTTTAATTTATTATATCATGTTGTTTATATATTTATCTATATTTATTAACATTGAATGAACAATCAAATAAATAAATGGACAGTTTATTTATAATTTAGGTTAATTATTCTTTTGCTTATATTAACAATGGCGTCTCTAGTGTAAATAGTTTTCTCTTTTTTTTTATTATTATCTATCTATCTATCTACTAAATTGAAAGTTGTTGCCGAGAGTAGCAGAATTTTTATATATTGAAGGAGACAATAAAATTAATTCCTGTGAATCCATTGTAATAGACTGATGAAGAGGGCAAAGCCCTCGAAACTATAATCTCGTTATAAATAAATAAAATTTATAATTCCAGCAGAAGACACACTCTTTTATTGTCTCTTTCAATATCTATCTACTCTTATTAAACGAGCAAAAATTGTATATTTATATATTTGTATCTTTTTTCTATTTTGAAAACGGCTCTAACGATTTTGATGAAACAAACTCTATTTTTGGGGATGAGAAAGCGATCTGGCTAGGTTTGGACCTCATCAAAATTCATCTTAATTGATTTTTTCTTAATTAAAGTAATTAATGACAGATGAAAATATCAATAAAAAAGTTTGTTTACATTTTTTTCAATTATCTTTTATTTATTAATTGGCTTTTTAATTAATTTTAAAACCCACTAATATTTTATAACAAATCTATATATATAAAATTCTTTGCCCGATACACTCACTCACTCACTCACTCATCATCAAAACAGCCAGAACCACTGGACATAGAAACATGAAATTTGGAGAGGATATTACATCTATGACATAGGGGCTCACTAAGAAAGGATTTTTCGAAATTCGACCCCTAAGGGGGTCAAAGGGGGCAAAGTGTGTTTTCACTGATTATGCGATATCTCTTAAGGACGATAAAATATCTATTTGCTTTTTACTTATAAAAATACTAAATTAAAATATCTAAAAACTTATTTCAGGATTTTTTGAAATTCGATCCCTAAAGGGGTCAAAAGGGGCAAAATATCTTTGCAATGTGTTTACACTAATTATGCATTTTCAATTAAGAACGATAAGATATCTACTTGATTTTTACTTAATAAAATTCTAAATACAAATATCTAAAAAGTAATTTCAGGATTTTTTGAAATTCGACTCCCAACTATCCAAAATGTGAGTGGGGGCAAAAATTAAAACTCTCTCCTATCTTGATCAAATTTTGTAGAGTTATTCTTTATTACTTTAAGAAACTATTCCTGTAAAAATCAACTATCAAAATTGACTGTATGGGGGCGAAAGGGGGGGGGGGCAAAATATAGAATTTTTTAGCTTTTTTGTACATTTACTCTTTAGAAAACTGAGAGTTATTTATTTGCAAATATCTAAAAAATAATTTCAACCTCCCAAAATGTGAGTGGGGGCAAAAAATTAATACTCTCTCCGATATAGATCAAATTTTGTAATGTTAGTTTTTAAGACTATATAAAATGTATGCTGTAAAAATCAATAGCCAAAATGAGTGCGTGGGGGCGAAAGAGGGGGCAAAATATTACAAATATATATTAAAGACCTAATAATCACATGCCGAGACGCCGCCCGCCAGGACCACCCGCCCGGAGGGTCGAGCTGTAGAGGGCGTGCCGAAGGCACGCCTGGAGCAGCTCGTATTATTATATGTTAAAATTAGGAGATTTTAATTATTTTTTTATTTAATTGTTTTCGGGAAGATGCCTAATTAACCAGTCCAGTGTTCTATCTTCTCGGTTTTTAAAGTTTTACCTTTTTACCTGAATTTTAAATTAAAAATAATATAAATATACAGCTTTTGACTGAAGCAAAAAGTTACCGAGCATCGCTCGGTGCTCCAGGTACTTATTTAATAAACGAGCGAGTACATCATGTATTTATTTAAGAATAGAAAGTTAAAGAAAGTTCGTTCTAGTGCCAAAATGTTTTTTTTTTATTTCCTTAAGCTTTAAATTCAAAGCGGCTAAGTGCTTGAGATTTTTAGAAAGAAATAAGTTTTTCTATGTACTAGAATTCAATAAAAAAATATTTGAATTATTTTGTTTATTTTTGAAAAGGGCGCTTTGAAAAATTCGGCCGAAGGGCTGAAATTGGTAGAAGGGTAAATTCTAACTGGCCCATTAGCTCAGTTGGTTAGAGCGTCGTGCTAATAACGCGAAGGTCGTGGGTCTGATCCCCCATGGGCCAAAATATTTTTTCTCCCTAGCGGCTTTATTGAATCCGACCCCTCGAGTGAGGGATTAAAATAAAATTTTATCAGGATTTTAATGGACCTATTCAATAAATAAGCTGACGTGTTCTGATATGGCCATACAGTTGACTTTACCATACAACCTGGCCCCTAAAATTATTTATAATCATGTAGGGGGGGGGGGGTTAGTTTTTGCATTTTATAGACTTCTGGGGTCCTACTGATTATGTATACAAAATTTAGTTGAGTTTGGTCTTTACCCCCCCCCTTTTTGGGCGGTAAGTTTTTGCATTTTAGACTTCTGGGGACCCACTGATTATGTATAAAAATTTTGGTTGAGTTTGCTCAAACGGCCTAGATTTTTAATTTTTAACCCCCCTCCACCCCCCTTAATTTTTTGGTAGATATGCACCAAAATCTAATCAGCTCTTAATCTCAATAGACCAAAATTACTTGTAAAATTTGGTTTCGATATTCAAACTAGTTTTTGAGCTAGCTCGTCCACAAAAATTTGGTAACGTACAGACTAACAGACATTTTGACAAAACAATTATTACCTCGAAAAATATAATTTTTTCGATGTTCCTTTATTAGGGCTTTTTTGTAGAGCGAAACGCCATGGTTTTGCTCAATTTTTTTAATCAAAATAGTTTCAGCCATTTTTGAGATATTTCGAAAAAAAGAAGGAAAAAAAACACTTTTTTTATTTTCATGCACGATTACAATACAGGTATGGTAAAGTAAAAAATGGACATAAGATTAAAATGTAAAATTTCTACTCAGCCTTAGAATGTTGTGAAATAGAATGAAAGCTCGGCAAGTGATGGAGTTTTTTTATTTTTGCTTATCCAACCAATTTCCTTTGGAATAACAGTACAAAGTGGTTGATCAATTATTTAATTTATATCCATATATATGAATATAATTTTTTTCTGTTGGTTTTTTACATATTACATTCTTCTACATTGTTAATATAAAAAATAAAAGCAATACAATACAATCGTGTCTATTAAATAAAACTACCCCCCCCCCCCCGCATTTATTCTTGCACACTTTTTGAAACATTATTATATTTATTACTAGCTGCAAGGCCCGCCTTCGGCGGCCCTCTTGCTAGCCAGGGGATACGCCTCCTTGACCCCCAACCCACGAACCCTACCCTTACACCCCACTCCCACCAACAACACCCCCCGAAACTCACCCAGCACCCCCAACCCCCGACCCCACACCACCACTCCGCCCTCACCCTGAACCCCAACCCGCACCCCACTATGCCTCTGGACCCTCACCTGAACCTCCCATTCCACCCTTCCCACCGCGCCTAGGCTCCTGGTCCCCACCCCCGCTACGCCAGCCGGACTCCACCCCGCACCACCCCCGGACCCTCTTACCACCCCGCAGCCCATACCTTAACTCACCCACTACTCCATTCCACCCCACCCACCCTAACGCCGCACCATCACTCCACCCCTGCACCCAGTTTTTGCATTTCTAGCCTTCTAGTGACCCACAGATTATGTATACAAAATTTGATTAAGTTTGCTCCAAATTACATATTTTTCACCTCCCCTCCCCCTTTTTGGGTGGTTTTTTGGGGGTATTTTTTTAACAAAAGTTGTCAGAAATTACATTCCCTACAACTTTGCTCATTATAAAATTTGCCATAGAGTTAATAGTTTAGGAGTTATTTGATAATTTTCATTCGTGCGCCCCCCAAACCCCCTTTTGGGGTCAAAATATCAAAACGTTATATAGCTAAAAACGTAAGTTAGAAGACATCTGATATAAATATGAAATTTCATAATAATCCCTTCAGCCGTTTTTACGTGAATCGTGAGCAACTTTTCGCGGAAATCACTGAAACAGACATACAGACAGACAGGAATTTTGTTGAGGGTGTTTTCGTTCATAACTTTGCTTGAAACGTGTGCAACCAAAATTTGGCGTGATTTGGAGCAATGTACAGACAAAACCTTAATTTTATATAGATGTTGATTTTATTCAAGAGTACCTATTATTTCTGTGAGTTTAAAGATTTTTTATATTTATATTATATATAAAGAGAATTTTGTGAAATTTTTTACTCAATAAATGTACCTATTTGACACTTGGAGTGGTATAGCTTACTTTATCATTTTATTTCTTTCATACCACTCTTTCAACTCTTTTTGTCTTCAATTTTAATTTTTTAGTGCATAAAAAAAAATTATTTTTCCAATTTTTACTGCATACATATTTCAACGTATTCTGCATATTACTTGCATATATCAGCATTTTTAACGGCATATTTTGGTAGTTTTTACTGCATAAAAATCCGGTCTCTAGTAATAAGTATGAATCTAAGAGGCGCAGGTGTCTGTCATCCCGCATGCGCTGGTCTCCATGGCAACCGATTGTGTGTGTGTGTGTGTGAAGTTTTTCCACCAATACAAGGGGGTAGATAGATAGGGCGGACGTAGGGGAGGCAGAGATATCTAATCGATAAGGGTGGTTGGTTGGCTGGTTGGCATATTTGCATTTGCATTTGCATTTGGATAACGTGCTAGTGTAGTGGATATAGAGGATGATGATGATGAACAATTGTAGACTGTGTGGGCGACATTTAGAGGACGAGAACTTCAAGGATGTCTTCCTGGAGACATTGGTGGAGCATAATCTGTACCAGGTGATAGGACAACTCACCCCTGTACAGGTACACACACACACACACTAATTGTATTGATTTTCTCTCTCTCCGCCATATCTGGGACACGTGACAATCACTGTCCCCTAGAGACCAGAATATTAATAATTAATTATTACAATTATTCAAATATATCTAATACATTTGATTAAATTGAAGGGAAATAATAAAAACTTGTTTTCAAAACTCGGTACACTCTCTATTTTTTTTAATTTTAATTTTTTTTTAAGAAAATATACATTTTAGTCCAGGTAAATTGCTTGAAAAAATGGCATAAAGAGGAAATAATTTCCGGTAAAGATTTTATTGCTGGAATACCTTTATTGGTACTCCAATATTACTACCCTAAGTTCCCCCCCCCCCCTCAAATCTGTGTTGTGGAAATTTTTCTATGCGCCTCAAAATGAGAGTTTCGGAGTTTTTTAAGTTTTTCTTGAATATCTCTAAAACGGCTTATCAAATCAAAAGGATATCTAATAAATAAATTAAAGCTCTTTAAATTACGCGTAAAATGATGAAAATTTCATCTATTTAGGTTGAGTAGAACCGGTACTAGCGCCTGTCAAAAAACATCCCCCGGGATCACTTTTGAATATCCCTAAAACTCGTACTTTTTTGTATTTTTCCCCATTTTGACCATGAAGGAGCACGTTTTCGACAAAGACAATTCTATACATTTTTAAACTAGATTAAATTTGCTACAATTTCAATAAAGTTTCATTCTAATTGGATAATGGTAACATGAGGTTGAAGTTTTGAGGATTCGGATCATATCCTGTCGGGAAAATGTAGGATATCTATAAATCTAAGAGTTTTATTAAAAAAGTGGTCCAAATAAACGTTAATGTAAATAAAATTTCATAGACAATGAGATAGGAATCAAGTTTCTAGGATGAGTGGTTTTCATTTTATGAAGGAAAAACTGCGATTTTTTGCAAAAAATTGAATTTTTTTCAAAACTTCAACCTCATGTAATCATTATCCAATTAAGATGAAACGTCATATAAATTCTAAAAAATTTAATCTTGTTTAAAAATGTATAGATTGGTCTTTGTCGAAAACGTGCTCCTTCAGGGTCAAAATGGGGAAAAATCGAAAAAAGTACGAGTTTTAGGGATATTCAAAAGTGATCCCTGGGTCTGTTCTTTGACAGGCGCTAATACCGGTTCTACTAAACCTAAATAGATAAAAAATTTATTATTTTACGCGTAATTTAAAGATATTTAATTTATTTAATAAATATATTTTTGATTTGATAAGCTGTTTTAGAGTTATTCAAGAAAAACTAAAAAAAACTCCGAAATTTTCTCATTTTGAGGCGCATGGAAAAATTTCCGCAACACAGATTTGTGGAAAAACTTAGGGTAGTAATATTGGAGTTCCATGTAATTTGCCTGGACTAATATTGAAATTAATATGCTCTTAATATTGTTGATAACATGTTGTGTAAAATAATATATTTTGGATTCAATTTTCCAAATTAAATAATTTTTAATAAAAAAAAAATCCCCGACTCTATGATGTACTTTTGAATAGATCTATAAAATTCCTCTTAAACATGGTATCTTATAATTTTTATTTTAAAACCCCACTATGATCCAACAAACCCCAATGCAAAAAAAAAATATTAGCTTGCAGCGTTTAAAATAACTTAAAATTAATTTTTAAAAATCCACAAATTCTCTCATTCTCTCCTTAACAACTACTTGATATTTCAAATATTTTGGAATGTTCTGAACCCTCGGTTTATGCTGCTATCCGACTTGTACTTATTTCAAAAGTCCATAGGGACTATTTTTACTTGACCATACCTGTATTGTAATCGTGCATGAAAAAAGTGTTTTTTTCCTTCTTATTTTCGAAATATCTCAAAAATGGCTGAAACTATTTTGATTAAAAAAACTTGAGCGAAACCATGGCATTTCGCTCTACAAAAAAGCCCTAATAAAGGAACATCGAAAAAATTATATTTTTCGAGGTAATAATTGTTTTGTCAAAATGTCTGTTAGTCTGTGCGTTACCATTTTTGTGGACGAGCTAGCTCAAAAACTAGTTTGAATATCGAAACCAAATTTTACAAGTAATTTTGGTCTATTGAGATTAAGAGCTGATTAGATTTTGGTGCATATCGACCCAAAATTAAGGGGGTGGAGGGGGGGGGGGTAAAAATTAAAAATCTAGGCCGTTTGATCAAACTACACAAAAGTTTGTATAGTAATCAGTGGACCCCCAGAAGTCTAAAATTGCAAAAACTAACCGCCCAAAATGGGGGGGGGGGCTGCTGTACGATCAAAAAATGAAAATCTTGGCCATTTACCAAACTCAACCAAATTTTGTATACATAATCAGTGGGACCCCCAGAAGTATACAAATACAAAAACTAACTGTCCAAAATGGGGGGGGGGGGGTGTAGGGTCAAAAAATCTTGGCCATTTACCAAACTCAACCAAATTTTGTATACATAATCAGTGGGACCACAGAAGTATAAAAATACAAAAAACTAACCCCCCCCCCCCCTACATGATTATAAATAATTTTAGAGGCCAGGTTGTATGGTAAAGTCAACTGTATGGCCATATCAGAACACGTCAGCTTATTTAGCCAAAATATTATCTTTACATTTTAATACGAATTTATTGATCGAAAAAAACATCTTATTAGAAGTGTCTTATTTCAAATATAATAATATATAAGCCGAGGGGTGAACCACGATTGGAATTAGGTGTACACGTCTTTGGAATTATGTGGAATTATTTTGGAATTCATTAGATAATGCCCCTTCATCTATTGTCTTCTACTTGGAAATGAAAGTGGAATTGGAAGTAGGTGTACACGATTCACCCCTCGATGTAAGCTATTAGTAGATTTTTTTGAATGATATTGATGTGAGAAGGAGATACACCAGAAGGTGCATCCCTAAAGGCCTGTATGGGCTGGCCCCTCCATGGTGAAAAGAACATAGTAGAAGGAAAGAAGCCGGGATCACGAGCCAAATATCAGAAAGTTAGATGCAATCCAATATCCAATTTACTAAGTTAAAGTAAATTAAAGTTAAAATAAATTGATTCATTTAATAAATTCAAATATACAAAAAAAAAATACACAAACGTTTTTTGTGCCTTTATCATGACAACTCCTGAAATTCTTAATAAATTTATTAAAAAAACTTATTAAAAGCCTTTAAAAATATTATTTTAACCTCCTCGGGGGTTCTTTAACTTTAATTTTAAAAACATTTATTTACAATATTATACAGTAGGTTTTTACATTAGTAATATTATTCTATAAGGTTACAGATTTTATACATATGTTTTATAATTAGTTTCTATGGGCAATCTCCTGCCTAGTACATTAAGGGCCGGTTGTATGTCGCAAAGTAAACAACCGGCCCTAAGGCTTATACTGCTTTTTTTTGCTTAGGCTTTAGATACTTAAGGTTTATTTAGGATAATCAGTGTTAAGTGCATTGATTATATAAAGTTGTTGGTTTTTAAGATGTTTTCGATTATTTATTTTACAGGAAAAGTTACAAGAACAAAAACCTGTTTTCTGTTTTTCTCTTTTTGGGGGGGTTCGAATGATTCAATAAAGCTGCTAGCAAGAAAAAAATTTCTTGGCCCATGGGGGGATCGAACCCACGACCTTCGCGTTATTAGCACGACGCTCTAACCAACTGAGCTAATGGGCCAGTTAGAATTTACCCTTCTACCAATTTCAGCCCTTCGGTCGAATTTTGCGGGGCGCTCTTTTCAAAAATAAACAAAATAATTCAAATATTTTTTATTGAAATCTAGTACATAGAAAAACTCATTACTTACTTAGCCGCTTTGCATTTAAAGCTTAAAAAATTATTTTTCGAAATAAAAAACATTTTGGCACTAGAACGAACTTTCTTTAACTTTCTGTTCTTGAATAAACGCAGGTTTCTCGATCGAGATCTATATTTTCCAGCGTAATTTTTTTATGTCTGTTTATCTGGGTGTCTGAATTATATCGATTAAGATACCCATGACCACACAACAAAATAGGTACAGGGTACAGAATGTTCTAGAATTTTTCTTTGCTATTTTCATAATAAAACTTGAATATTTTACCATTTTTTTAAATACATTTTTTATTTTCTATTCTTTTATTTATTTACTTCCATTGTTATTAAACATATTATTTTTATTTATTTATATTTGTTTATTATTAAATAATTATATTCCTTTTTTATATTTTTATTTTCTCAATTGAAAATTATATTTGATTTAATTTTTGTTTTTTGATTTCTAGATCAATTCTAGTGATAAATTTTCAAAAAAGATTTGCGAGAAATGCTTCACTCATATAAAAGGATGGCTTCTCTTTCTAGAGGTAATTATTAAAATAGTATTAGTATTATTATTATTGAATTGAGTGAATGCGATACTTTTACTTTCATGCTACGCTATATAAGTGAATGTATAACTACATATAATATTAATCAAGAACTGTTAAATGAGACAATAAGGAGATGATTATAAGCAGGGACGGCGGAACCGTGGTGTCAGGGTGGTCAGCTGACCCCCCTGGGAATTTGTCTACGGGGTCAAGGGTAAAAGGTGACCAGACGTCCCGCTTTTGTCGGGACAGTCCCAATTTTTAACAATTTGTCCCGCGTCCCGCACAGTTTTAAGAAAGTTCCGATTTTTGGAAAGAATGCTAAAAAATGATTTTTTTCATCGGGTATCATTATTAAAATAATATATTAAGGAAAAGGTTAAATTTTGGCCATCAGCAGCAATCACAACAGAGAACAAATGGTTAGAATCATTATTAGGATATAAAACTAAAGATTTGAGCATCTTTTTTTTGAAAATAGAATGTTTTTCAAAAAATCAGCTCGGGTTCAGATTAACTAAGATGTATTTTAAAAGAGAAAGAATTCAATCTTTAGGACAAATTAAAAGATTTTAGTAGAAATATTATTAAATTGCGATATCAGAGGGGATTCATCCCCTCAGGAATCGAACCTGAGAACTAACATGCTTTCCGGGCAGAATAAATAATAATATTTTCTTTTGAATATCTCGAAAAAAATTACTTTTTGAACCCTCCCTTCGAAGGGTGATTGATACAAATTGTCCCGCTTCACCAATGTTGAAATCTGGTCACCTTAGTCAAGGGGGTCAGCCAACCTCCTAAAGAAACAAATTTTACCGTTATTTTACAAAAACAACTTTGTTGCCACAAAGTTAATCAACAATGTATCTAGAAGAGCTACAATATTCATCATATTCCATTGAACACTTTGTTGATTGTAGATTAATTCATGTCCAATTTATTGAAAATTAATTACCGGTTACCGGTAGTTCTTAATTCTTTTTTTTATGAACAAAGGTTTTGTTTTCCTAGTTACATAAGTTTATGATTCATATTTGCTAAGAATAATACAAAGTATATATTTCTAATTAATTTCGTTTTATTTTATTACCTTTTGAACCTAAACTCAAGCATTCATTATAAGTACAAACAAAAATTTGAACTCTTTTTTTTTCAATTTTCAATAAAACCACAGCAGCTACAAACTGCTTAAAAATGAGATAAATTGTAACAATTTGCTTCAAAATTGTCTGGGCCCCCAGACGCCCCGTTGGCTGGGGGTTATTCCATACCCCCAGGCCCCCTGGTAGGCCTACATCACTTTCCAAGTTTTGACCCCCTAAGATCGTTCCGCAGTGCTTGATTATAAAATATGCTTCCAACGTTAACCCTGTCAGTCCTGAAGAAGGAGAGAAAATCCTCCGAAACGGGCCGTAACTAGTCTAAGAAGAGCCCTAATTCAAATTTGGGTCTCCTAATTTTTTAAAATTATTTATTTAATAAAATAAATAAATTAATGCTGTTTTTGAAACTACTTAATTTAATTATTATTATGGTATTCAGCAATTTAAATTGTTACTATCCAGGTTTTTAAATCCTGGGGGCTTTTTTATGGCCCCCTAGAGGCTGACACCTGTACTGGTGCACCTGTTGCGGCTGCCTAGTTACGGTACCGCTCCAAAACTTCAGTTTTTAAAAGAGCGAACATAAAAATTCATTAAATTATATTATTGTAAATTTATACATTACATTTATACTTGGGCTGCATTCCCATCGAATCTCTATGAGTATTATTAATAGAAAATACTTATAATTTATAATACTTACATGAATTTATTGTGGCCGAAATTTCTATTAAAACTTTTTATTAAAAACTAATAAAACATATATAAAATAAATAAATATACTTAGTAATAAATACAAATATTTTATAGAAAAAAAAATAATCTGAAAACGTTTATTATAGAAATCCAAACGTTTCGGGAGAAAGAAATTCTCCCTTTATCAATGGAAATTTAAAAAAATAGTTGCTTTAAAAAAGAATGTTATAAAATATATAAAACACGACGTTTCGATTACAAATTTAGTGATCGAAATGTTTTTCTTTATATTTTTATATGTGTTTTATTAGTTTGTGTCTAATATATGTTCATATATTATTATTTTATATGATCGTCATTGAATCATTTAAAATCTTTTTTTAATTATTTATTTATTTTGATATTTTAAGGAATGCAGAAAGACTCAAGAAAGCCTGGCCTTGATGACCGAAACGTTAACGGCGCAACGTCGGCCTCGCGGGTCTCAATTCAGCACGCCCCTGATTAAAATAGACAACGAGAATGTCCAGCATTTTGAATGTGATTTATGTCCGAAATCTTTTGACGATAAACGCCGCTGGTATAAACATAAAGTATGGCATCGGGACAGGGGACAATTCCAATGCGAGAAATGCGCCAAGATATTCCAATCGAAACATTCCCTTGAGTAGGTGTTGCATTTTATAAAAATCATTAATATGTACCATATATGCAGGGTGATCGTTTTATTTTATTATTTTAATTGTTGAAATTAAAAAATAATTGGAAAAAATGGGTTATCCGTTGAATTATAATGCAACCTAAAGGTAGAGGTAAAAAGCTAAAATCTTGAACAAAATCAATTTTGTAGAATCACAGTACTAAGTAGATTTTTAAACTAATGAAAATTTCATTATTGTTGTTTTTGGTATCTGGAAGATTCAGTGTCGCAAATCCAAGGTTTCCGTTTATGAATTATTAATCTTAATCTTAAATACAATTTGGCCCAAAAAGTTTCGGGTTCGTGGCAACCCTCTTCAGCACCTGTCAATTCATAACAATGATTTTTACAAAACCACATATATGTCTTTAAGTCAAGAGTCAGAGTAATGCCTCTATCAGTCTACACGTCCCTCCATTCAAAATTAGACTATTTAAAAATCAAAAAGGCATTAAAAACCTTCCATAGTTGAAAATGTTTAATTTTCGGCTGAGAGCCACCCGTGATGATTTTATCGAAAACTAATACAGAAGCAACAATTTATTTTTGTATTTTATATTTTATATATAAGTAACAAATAAATTGTTGCTTCTGTATTAGTTTTCGATAAAATCATCACGGGTAGCTCTCAGCCGAAAATTAAACATTTTCAACTATGGAAGGTTTTTAATGCCTTTTTGATTTTTAAATAGTCTAATTTTGAATGGAGGGACGTGTAGACTGATAGAGGCATTAATCTGACTCTTGACTTAAAGACATATATGTGGTTTTGTAAAAATCATTGTTATGAATTGACAGGTGCTGAAGAGGGTTGCCACGAACCCGAAACTTTTTGGGCCAAATTGTACACCAGAAAAAATACACAAATAAAAACAACAACATCAGTTTTTCTAAAAATTATTTTACACAACATCCAGTAAAAAACATTTTCCGAAACACCTCAGAACACTCCAAAGATTAATGATTAATAATGAAAATTTCGTAAAACAAACGGGAAAAGGGTTTGGCCAAAATCGAGCCTTAATATTTCCTTTAAATTATTGGATAAAAAATACTTGGTAGGTTTCACATTAAGATATAAAAAATAAAACGAATTTATTTTTGGAGAATCTTTAATCTCGATATATATATTTCGGGTGACTAACCCATCTTCAGGAGCAACAGAAAGTAACTGACCTGGATAAGTCGAATTTGAATACAAGTCAATGGTAAAATTTATTTTTAAATAACAAAGGGTAAATATTTAAACTTGGTGGAGGGAGAAAGGTAGGAAGTCTATTTTGTTTAATTTTGAATGGCCTTCTGAGAAATGAGGATCTACACTCAGGTAGGTGTAGGGGGGGGGGGGGGAGAACTCTCTACTCGGAACATGAAAGAGCCTTTAATAGTCTTAGCAGATCAGATGATATTAATATGGATTCTACTTCTACCTTGGCCAATCATCTACATTTGAATAAACACACCTCTTCTATATATTAGCCACCTAGTTCCGTTGCATTTCGAAAGAAAGGGCTTACGTTTAGATTTTTTTAAAGTCAACGGAAATAAAATTAGCTCTCTCAAATAAAACGAATATTATACTAAATAATCAATTAGAATTTAAGAAAAGTACAATCATTGATTACATTTTTAGACAAGTTGATTTTTAAACTCAAAGTTTTAATTATTTTATTAAAGCAATTTGAACCGCGAAAGTTAAATAATATGATAAATAATTTCTTATGTTAATTCTACATTAAGTAAATTATTTTATTATTTTTAGATTTTATTTGAAAAGGAAAAATAAATAGAGCATCCGACGGGTTTCGAACCCGTGTCTCTCTCCTTTGCGCGAAGAGCGGCTTATCCAACTAGCCCACGGACCCTCCCGCCGAATAAGCTCTTAAGATGGAATGTCATTTTTCCTTTTCGCGGTTTTTTCTATTTATAGTATAGTTACTTAATTTTTAGACAAATTGATTTTTTATTTTTTTTTTAAACTGAAAGTTTCAATTATTTTGTTAAGCATATATAGTATAAATATATATAGATTCATATATATTATCTAATCTAGAAAAATGTTTATTAGAAATCTAAACAATTCAGAAGAAATTCTCCGATTATCAGAATAGGAATTTTGAAGAAAAATAAAGTTGCTTTAATAAATATATATTTATAATTTAAATAAATATTTTGAAAATAGTCAATATGATAAGAGATTGTCTTGGAATTGAAAAAAAAAAACATGTAAATATTTACGACAAATTATTTTTCTCTAAAATTTGTTGACTTAATATTTAGTACCTGGAGACACCGAGCGATGCTCGGTAACTTTTTCTTTCAGCTAAAAGCTTTATTTGAATATTATTTTTAATTTAAAATTCTGATAAAAAGGTCGATTCAATTCTAACGTTTAGGGAGAACAAAATATGTTAAAAACCGCAATCACAATACTTCTTCAAGACCTTTGAGAACAATGAATTAACCCAACCCATTGTCTGTCTGGGTAAAAAAGTAAAAAGAAAACTATTTTAAAAATCCAAGATTGGCATTTTTCTACATGAGAATAATTAATTTGATTACGAAAAAAACCCATCAAAAACAATTTAGCCGGAGATGAGACCGTGACAGATCGAATTGTCAACCCAAAAACCCCCTAAGCCGTGAATTTCATTAAAATCGGTAGAGCCGTTTTCAAAATAGAACTAAGATACAAATATATATATAAATAAATATATAAACAAATATACAATTTTTGCTCGTTTAATAAGAGTAGATTCATTTGTAGGTATATCTTAAATTTTAATTAGTATTCTTTTATTTATTTACTTTGATTATTATTAAAACTCATTGTATTAATTATTGTTTGTTTGTATCTATGTATTTTGTAGAACTCATTTGTATACGCATTCGGATAAACGGGAGTATTGCTGCCATGTGTGCGGTGCTCTGTTCCGTACTGCCCCTGGCCTCCTCAATCACGTGACCATCCACAAAAACCGAATATTCCCGTGTCCGATTGCAGAATGTGGGAAACGATTTCGCCATCGCAATACCCTCGAGCAACATCTGAAAGTGCATTCTGGCGAGAGACCTTACGCTTGCCCTCATTGTCCTATCGCATTCTCGATTGCCGGCAAACTCGAGAGGCATATACAGGGCGTGCATAATAAAGCCAAAAAATTTACATGCCCTACCTGCGAGAAACAGTTTCTATATGCCAACAACTATAAAGGTATACAATATTAGGTATATAATCTCAAGTATACATTAAAGGCATTAATTTGAAAGTTTATAATAGGAAAATAGCACATTTAGGTTGGATCGGGATGAGGATCAATATGGAATTGGAATAATTATCGGAAAAGAGGTTTTTTTATTTAAATAGTTTTTTCCTCTTATTAAAAACAAGGACTAAAAAGATGATCAAGGACAGTCGATGGTGGAGAAGTAATCTCCGGAGTCGAAGCTCAAATACAATGTATATATTAATTCATGTAAAATAATTGGTTTAATAAATAATAAAATAGGAAAATAAGGACAAGTTTTTATGTGTGACATTTTTATTTATCAGCCAATGTTTCGTCGACTTTGCCGACTTCTTCAGGGCTGATGAATGTGTGGCATGACTATTTGAAGCCCTGAAAAAGTCGGCAAAGTCGACGAAATGTTGGCTGATAATTAAAAATATCACACATAAAAACTTGTCCTTATTTTCCTATTAAATAAAATAAATAATGACCTTTATTATCCAATACAAAAAAATACAAATACAAAAAAATACAAATTTATTTTCCTATTATAAACTTTCAAATTAATACAAATTATGGACGGAAATGATAATAATAAAAGCATTGTTTATTATTCTATACAGGGTCGGATTTAATTTAAGATCTATAGGCTCATGCGCGGATCCAGGGGGGGGGCGATGGGGGCGACCCCCCCCAAAGCATTGGAGACCAACATTTTTATGTTTATTTAATTTATAACATTAAATTTTAAAATTGAAAATAAAGTTCTATGTGGGGGGGGGGGCGTCTCTGACCCCCCGCTTGGCTTATATACATCGGCCACCCCTGAACTATATAGTTCAATTGAACTAGTTCCATATAATGAACGAACTATAAAAGAACTATTCCCTAAAAAGAACGATTTTTCCCATCTCTATTAAAAATGTTGACAAAGGAAATGAATTTAAAAATATAATGCTCTTTTTATTTCGTTTGAGATAGGATCCATTTTTCATTAAGGGGGGGGGGGGTGAACTCAGTGGCTGCCCCCCCCCCCCCCCCCAAATCAGAGGTCTGGATCCGCGCCTGTATGGGCTCCTAGGCTGGACCTGTGGCCCGGCCCGTAACGGGGAAAATATTTTGTTTTAAATTAGCTTTCAAAAACCGCATTTTCAGCAATTATCCAATTAAAAACTTAAAAATAAACTTGCATGACTCTTTATTGCAAACTTGTTAAATATATAAAAAAAAATGTAGACCCTTTGTGATTCGGGCCCATACCCTGTGCTTAAATCTGGCCCTGATTCTATGTGGTTCTAGTAATTTAATAAACAAATTTGTTATAATTAAAATTAATTACTATGTAGTTAATCCAATATGCGCCGACTGTTTATATATTCTCCTATTGTTGTAATTTTCAGTGTTCTTGTTATTTTTGTCTTTTTAAGTTAATAAAAGCCTAACTATAATATATGTTGTTAATTCTTTACAATTTTATTAACTTAAAAAGACCGACATACAAAAAACAACAAGAACACTGTGAAAATTACAACAATGGGCGAATAAATAAACAGTCAGCGCATACATGATACAACTACATAAGTAATTAATTTTAATCATTACTTTTTCCCCCTAATAAAAATCTTATTCTTTTTCCAATGTCACGTTTTAAACATAATAATATTTAAATAATCTTTATATTTTTTATAGTATGTGTTTAAAAATATCTGAAAATTTATTTTTATGTATGTTTTTTTTTTTGGTCTCTGTATGAATCTAGAAGTGCTCGTAGAAAGTTCATTCTGAGGTTAAAATCTTTCCCAAAATGAATTTATTTTTAGATTTTGCTATTTCTTATATAAAAAATCAGAATACACAAATTGAATCGTTAAATGAGCTGAAATTTGGCATACATGCTATGAATAAACTGCAATTTCTAGCTAAAATACCATATATATTGAGGTATTATTTTTTTCCTCTCTGTGTTTGAATACTAAAACCCACGATAACTCAAATAGGGGAAGTCGTTGAAAGTTCGTTCATCTTTTTCAAATTATCAAAGTTTCCAGAAAGCATACCGAGTCGTGAGTTTTTACTTTTTCTTCCTGTTTTGATTTTTATTACTTTTATTTTCTCTATTTATATCTAATTTTTTGTTTTTATGTTGTTTTTATTTTCAAAAACACTTGATGTTATAAAAACCTACATTCCTTCTAATCTAAGTTTGTTATTTTTATTTTCAGCTCATCTTTTAAGACACGAAGGAACAAAAAATGCCAAATGTGACGAGTGTGGAAAATGTTTTGTTACAAATAATCAACTTTTAAGACATCGAAGATCGCATACAAAAGAAAAACCATTTAAGTGTGAATATATAGGCAGACATGCTTGATGAAAATAAATATATACACATATCAACATTGGCTTAATTAGGAGTTTTCCTAGGGGGGGGGGGGGCAGCGGATTACATAGGTCTGCGAAAAAAAATTTTTTGTCATCTGCATGAGATATTTTTACTGAATTATATGTTTTAAAGTGCGCTGATTTCAAAAGTGATGGCCATATTTTTCTATCACATAAGGATTTTTTGCAAATTTAAACACAAAAAATTGGTTAAAGCACTCCTTTATTCAAAATTTTCAAACAATAAATATTTTTTTTAAAGCAAACGAAACATTATTTTGATACATATACTTATTCATGTTCTTTATGAAACATCTTCTTCTTTTTCTTGATACTTTGACGAGTCCTTTTCCGATTTCCATCTTCAGTTTCTCGCTTAAGCAGGCAACAGTAGTCAGCAAGCATAGTGACATCCCATCGCCCTTGGTACCTTCTCTCGATATCACGGACATCCTGGTGAAATCGCTCCCCCTGCTCTTCACTGTAAGCTCCCAGGTTTTCAGGAAAATAGTCTATGTGAGAGTGTAAAAAATGGACCTTCAAGCTCATCTTGCAGCCTTGAGCTACGTATGCTGCTAGCATCTGTTGCACAATGGTTTTATAGTTAGGATCTTTAGTATTTCCCAAAAACTTTCGCACTACGCCCTTGAACGATACCCAAGCTTCTTTTTCGTTCTCATTCATAGTTTCCACAAATGAAGGGTCCGTTAAAAGTTTTCTTATGTCTGGGCCGGTGAAAACTCCCTCTTTCAATTTTGCTTCTGACAGCTTCGGGAATTTTGTACATATATATTTGAAACAGTCTCTATCCTTTTGCAGCGATTTTACAAATTGTTTCATCAACCCCAATTTGATATGGAGAGGGGGCAACAAAACCTTTTGTGGTGGTACCAAGATAGTGTTTATAACATTTTTCTCTCCAGGTTTTAAAGTTTCTCTGGATGGCCAATCACTTTTTTTCCAGTGCTGTTCTCTGGCTCTACTATCCCACAAGCATAAGAAGCATGGGTATTTGGTATAGCCTGCCTGCTGACCCAAAAGAATTGTCAGTATGTTGAAGTCCCCACAAATCATCCATTTATGGTCTTGATACTTGATTTTTTCCAGAATAATGGCCAAATCGTTATAATCTTCTTTCATATGCACAGAATGTCCAATCGGAATCGAGCCAAATTTATTTCCATTGTGCAATAATACTGCTTTAAGGCTAGTCTTAGATGAGTCAATGAATAGGCGCCATTATTACCAATGAACATAGATACTGCAATATACATAAAAACTTATGTGATATAATAATTTGAATATTTTTTCTGTTTTTGGAAGGTCAAAATCTGTAAGAAAATGTAAAAAAATCCTATGCAGTTTTTTGGTCGCAGACCTGTGTTATCCACCACAAGGTTTCACTTTCGGTAATCCGATTAGAGATTTTTAGTAGAATTGACAAATTTTGGAAGTAGCGAAATAATTTAGGGAGAAATACATAAGTGATGCCTCGTAATAATCGAGTTTCAATTTTTCTAGGGAGACAATTAATTTTGTAGGGGGAGGGGGGCACTGCCTCTCTTTCTCCTCCCCTAACTACGCCTATGGAGATACAGTGGCGTAGCGTGGGTTCTTGCCGCCCGGGGCCGATCAGGCGCGGATCCAGACCCCCCCCCCCCCCCAAGCTACGCTCACTGTAGAGATATAACAGATTTGAAAATTTACAGGACCAACATTTTGAAATTTGTTAACTTATACCTATATAGAGACCGGATTCCTATACAATTGCATATTTTGTTTGCCGCCACATACGACCCAGGAGATCAATTCACTATCCGAATCATGCATCTAGGATACTATATATTAAATTTTATAATGCATATTTGAATAATATTGCATAATTAAAGGATTTTTACAAATATCTGGGGTTAACGAAATTACAAACTACCAATAGAATTCTTCTAAGCGAAGGAGATGCTGAAATAAATTATATTGACTCGCGGGACCCTAAATTTTTAAGCTCCTTTAAATTTGACCCGATTACTTCTGTGGATGTGGAGCTCTCCTTTTTATCGTATAAATCGATTTTAAGTCCATGTAGAGCAGTGATTCTCAACCTTTTCTTTGTTGCGGCACACTAACAATAGTTTAAAAGAATTTTACTTACCTATAATACCCTGTGTTACTGTGTAAAATAGTTTATGATAATAATTTTCAATGTAAAATAAAATAATATGTACTACAAAGACAACATGATGTTCATTGAGTGATTAATTACAAATAAATTATAAGAATATAAGATAATTTCGTTTATATTTGGTCGTAAAAATGATAATGCCACTCTCATTTCGTCATCTACATTTAAAAGTCTCGATTTTTTTTTGTTTTTATATTGATCCGTATTCTCACAAATAAGATGTAGAAAATTGTAATAATATTTTGGTACTTGTGTATTAACGCCACCGCAGCTACAGATTTGGAGATTTTTAAATTTCGCCAATCTACACCTAAAATTTTTGAGATAAATCATAATAATAGAATAAATCAGTTCCCTCTGTCAAAAAACAACTTGAATAGGTTCGGTTTATGATCTCGGTTTGATTAGATAAAAAATGCGGGTACATTAACGCCACCGCAAGCTTTGTTTGGGAACGCATTTTTTATCTAATCAAACCGAGATCATAAACCGAACCTATTCAAGTTGTTTTTTGACAGAGGGGAACTGATTTATTCTATTTTATGATTTATCTCAAAATTTTAGGTGTAGATTGGCAAAATTTAAAAACCGCCAAATCTGTAGCTGCGGTGGCGTTAATACACAAGTACCAATATTTTTAAATCTTTTTTGGCTATTATGGAATAATCATATCTAATGTTAATCCAAAATGAATTAATTGACTCTTCCGAATGTTTTTTTTTTTTTGTTTTTTTTTTGGCTTTTCGGCCTTTCTAGCCATAAGCCCAATTACGATACTAGCTATATTTTTTAAAATTTGTCTCTACTCCCCGGGGGTCAGATTTTTAGCTGGCTGCCTCGAGTCGGATTCGAACCCGGGTCCCCTGGTTAGCTCGCTGTCACGCTACCGCCTAGCCTACCGACCCCCCCTTCCGAATGTTTTGAAATTAAATCTCGATTGTTACAAAGAGAAATAAATTTTCATTGTTTGCATTTCTAAAATTTGGCGGCACACAAAAGTGCCTCGGCACAGAGGTTGAGAATCACTGATGAAGACATTATTTTACTAAAGATAATTTAGAAAAATACTTTTTTGTAAACATAAATTATTCACAATTACAATCAAATTTTAATTATCTTTCAGATCCTTTGATAATAATTTATTTATTAGCTTATGTTAATGTTAAATAAAACTTGCTCCCCTTACCTTTACATTTATATATATATATATTTTCGCTCTGTAAAATCAGAACACTGTGCACTTAGGGCCGGTTGTATGTCGCAAAATAAATGTTTTTTACCATCTACCCTGTGTTAGTGGTAAAAAACATTTACTTTGCGACATACAACCGGCCCTTAGTGAAATTGTTTTTTACGTTTAATAGGGTTTATGTTATTTTGATTAACTTAAAGTAATTTTATATCGATAAATATGATTGAAACTCACAACTATGTACTATTTAGATGAAAATACACCAAAAGTGTACTTAGTGATTTTTCGCAAGAAGCCCACGATATATAAGATTTATATATCGGGTTGTACGGAAAGTAATTTCGTTTTTTTTTTGTGGAAATGAAAGACAGTTTTCGTATAATAAACAAATACTTTATTAAATGATATATTGGCCGTTCTTTTCCAACACCTTTTGCCATCTTTCTGGTAGTAGCATAATTCCACGCTCATAAAATTTTTGGTCTTTGCTGGCAAAGAACTGATCGAGGTGGTTTTTGACCTCCTCATTTGAGGTGAAGGTTTTACCGTCTAAAAAATTTTGGAGTGACCGGAACAAATAATAATCCAATGGTGCAGGGTCTGGAGAATATGGTGGGTGTGGCATTGAATCCCATTCAAGCTGTAAAAGCTTTTGGCTAGTGACCAAACTTGTGTGAGGTCTCGCGTTGTCTTGGTGAAACACTACACCTTTCCTGTTGATTAGTTCTGGCCTTTTCTGTTGAAGTGCATCATTCAGTTTGGCAGCTGATGACAGTAGACTTCCGAATTAATCGTTGTGTTATCCGGTAAAAGCTCAAAAAAAAAAAGTTTCCTTTAAAATCCCACCAAACAGACAGCATCACCTTTTTTTGGTGAATATCGGCTTTGGAAATGGTTTGAGCCGGTTTATCTTTTTTGCTCCATGACCTCTTGCGTTTGACGTTGTTGTATACAACCCATTTTTCGTCCCCAGTGATGATTCGCTTCAAAAACGGATCATTTTCGTGACGTTTGAGAAGCGAATCTCAGACGTCAATGCGGCGACACAGATTTCTCTCTGTGAGAACATGGGGAACCCATACATCGAGCTTCGAGGATAATCCCAGGCCTTTCAAGTGGTCATAAACTGTTGAATTTGATAAATTTAACTTCAATCCGATCTCACGTGTTGTTATTCGCCGGTTCGCATCAACTAATGCCTTTATCAGCTTCAACCGGCCTTCCCGAACGTGGTGCATCTTCGACATCAAAATTGCCGGATCGAAATTTAGCGAACCAGTTCTGGCACTGGCGTACTGTCAACACACCTTCTCCATACACATCGGTCAATTTCTTTCTGGCTTGAACAGCATTTTTACCCTTTCTGTAGTAAAACAGTAAGATATGTCGAAAATGCTGCTTATCGCTCTCCATATTTAAAAGGCCACCAACCAAAAACTACTGCATAGAATTAATTATAATTTTTCACACATAAGCCTTGCTATATGAGCTCTCAAAGCATATAAAAATTATACGGCTTAAGTATGAAGTTGGGCGCAAAAAAATACAATTAAATCCTCTGTCGGGAAAAAACGAAATTACTTTCCGAACAACCTTATAATTCATTTAATTATAGAGCCTATAGAGAAGAAGAAGAAGATTAAATTCGAAATTGAATTATATATTAATTGATAAGAGAGAATAATTTTATTTATGGTTTATTAACCTCCGTAGAGGTTTTCAAAAATTGCCATTATGGACTATATTTCAAGTCCATTTGGCGGGGTATTGGTAAAAGTTTTCAACTAGCAATAATCGCACCTCGGATAAACCTCATTGGTTACGATATTGCCGCTGCGCAAAGATAAATTATCACCCAAATTCCCATATTATATATCCCATTTACACATATATTTCACTACATTTTAATCATCTTTATTTTGTAAATTTATTATAAAACATAATCCAATTCTAACGAATCCGTCTGAAAATAAATTTAATTTAGAAAATATTAAGTATTTTATATTAACACGAATTTTTAAAATAGAATTGATCTATTCTTAAAAAAATATTAAAACATATAGTGCTAGTGATTTATAAAACAAAATATTCAAGACTTGACGCCATCTATGGGGTTGTATATCCATTCTTACTTAATCACTGGAGGGCCCGCTCGACCCTTTAGCGCAGGGGTCGGCAACATTTTTTGGACGGCGGGCCATTTTCAAAATAAAATTTTTTATGCGGGCCGCACATTCTAATGTAACTTAAATAGTGCTTCATATACGAGTATAAATATTATTAAAAATAAATATAGAAAAAATTTATTTTTTATTGACATGCTCTAATAACAATGATGTCAGAGAACAAAAAATTTACAATTCTTAAAAGGGAAAAAAAGAAAATACAATTCCAATTACATATGTATAAATATGTAAATATAAAATATTAAGGAAAATAGTTTGATTATTCATTAAAGTCCGGTTGTGTTTGGAATACTGAGATCCTCAACAAGTTTTGTAAATTTTCATCCGTCAACCACGTTCTATATTTTGATTTTATGAAATTCATTCTTGAAAATGTTTGTTCGCATAAATAGGTGCTTGAAAAAATACAAATCATTGATTTTGCAAAATTTCTTAATTTGGGAAATTTGTTTTCTGGTAGATTTGAATAAAATGGAATTAAATTATTTTCATCAAAAATTTTTTTATATACATTGTTAGATTGCAAATCAATTAACTCTAGTTGTAAATTCTCTGGTGGTTTTACAATATCAAATTTTAAAGGATTTTCAAATATTAATATGTCCATTTCTTTTGCATAAAAATCTTGAAACCGATGACGAAAATTTTCATCCAGTACTTTTAGTGACTCAATAAAAATATTCGAAGGACACTGTTTGTCGTTTTTGGTTAAAAACGATTGCAATGTAGGAAAATGACAAAAATTATTCTTTTCAAGTTGAGAAATAAACAATTTTATTTTAATCTGGAAGGAAAATCGAGGTTTCCCACTATGCTTCTGTTAGCGCGCATTTTTGTCCCCGGCTACATTTCGGCAAGCTCACGCTCTAAGTTTAATAATTAGTAGAGATTGTGGTGTTGGTGCAAGGTGAAACATCTTTAATAAAGATAAGAGTAAATAAATATTATATTTAATATTGATTTACTATGAGTTAAGGATACTAGGTCACTTAATTCACATTAAAATTAAAAAATTAAAAGATATAAAAAGATTTTTCTTTTTCAATATATATATTTCGGGCTATCAACTCTCCCTGTTACTTTCTGTACTTCCTGAAGATGGGTTGATAGCCCGAAATATATATATATATATTGAAAAAGAAAAAAATTTTATATCTTTTAATTTTTTAATTTTAATGTGAAATAAGTGACCCAGTATCCTTAACTCATAGTAAATCAATATTAAATATAATATTTATTTACTCTTATCTTTATGCTCTAAGTTTGTTGAGTTTTCCTTAAATTATATTGGTGCTTTGGCGGGCATCGCAAAAAGTTGCAAAGGGCCGCAGGTTACCGACCCCTGCTCTAGCGGTTACGTCGCCCCGGACAAAAAGACAAATTGCCGCCCTTTAATAAAAATCAAATGATTTTATTTAAATTTTAATAAAAGCATATATTTTCAAAAAAACATGTAACAACCGTCCAATCTTTAAATATTGTGATATTTATCACAATCTCAAGAAATTAAATTAATGGTGAGATTTTCCGTTCTCCTCTAAAAAGGAAAACGGTTTTTAATTAAACATACAACCGTGCATTATTGTTTTCTTTAAAATTAAGAATTGTAAATATTGTTAGCTTTTAGTCGCCCCAAAATTTTGGCGCACCGGACGAATGTGTTAGATTTATCAAATTGCCTTTCAATAAATTCTTATAAATTCTATAAATATGAACATGGATTTCAATGAGGCAGTCCAAAAAAAGAAGAAGATAATTTACACTATCTTTTTATTAATAAAACCGACGTTTCGGAGGCTATTCCCTCCTTCTTCAGGGTTTTGAAAAGTCAGTGAAGGAAATTCCCCTCTGTCTCCTCTTTCAGTGGCAGGAACAATAATATCTTGTATTTCATTCTCAGCAGAATTATAATATAGTAATCCAATCTTATTCTATAAAAATGTTAAAACTATAAAATATACATTGTAGATAAGTAGAGTCCGGATTTTTATGCAGTAAAAACTGTCTAAATATGCCATAAAATGCTGAAATATGCAAAGAAATGCAGTAATAGATGGCAAAATAATTTTTTTTAACTAAAAAATTAAAATTGAAGACAAAAATACTATATATGTATTTGAAGGAGTACTATGAAAAAAATAAACTGATAAAGTAAGCTATAGGCACCAAGTGTCAAATATGTACTTCTATTGGGTAAAATATTGCACAAAATTCTCATTACACTTAATAGATTAAAAAATATTTAAATTGAAAGAAATTATAGGTGCAGATGAATAAAATCAAGATTATAAATATAGTTGTCAAGTAGAATGACTTCAAATTCGCGCCATGAGTTTGGTGTAGGGTTTTTGAATGAGCCAATCTGTGTGTTGGCACCTCTGAACTTCGAAGAGATGAGATGACATGTTTTGGAACAAAAGAAGTTAGTTTTAAGTTCATAGATGAAAGTTGTTAAATAATTGTTATTGTATAGTCAAGTTATTGCTGAGTTATTGTTTTGTATTTGGAATAAGAAAAGTTTTGTTATATATATATATATATAATCTTCAAGTTGTTATTAAATATTAATTGTTAAAACAAATTTATTAACCCATTTATTTCCTTTGTTAACATTCGTTCAGGATTCAAATTCGAATCCCCACACCTTAATCTAATATTGAATAAGTAATTCGACAATAGTACTAATGATTTTTCAAAATGTTTTCAAAAACTAGCTTTTATTAAAGGGCGGCAATTTGTCTTTTTGTCCGGGGCGACGTAACCGCTAGAGGGTCGAGCGGGCCCTCCAGTGATTAAGTAAGAATGGATAAATTCGAATCCCCACACCTTAATCTAATATTGAATAAGTAATTCGACAATAGTACTAATGATTTTTCAAAAATGTTTTCAAAAACTAGCTTTTATTAAAGGGCGGCAATTTGTCTTTTTGTCCGGGGCGACGTAACCGCTAGAGGGTCGAGCGGGCCCTCCAGTGATTAAGTAAGAATGGATATACAACCCCATAGATGGCGTCAAGTCTTGAAAATTTTGTTTTATAAATAACTAGCACTATATGTTTTATTCTTTTTTTAAGAATAGATCAATTCTATTTTAAAAATTCGTGTTATATAAAATACTTAATATTTTCTAGATTAAATTTATTTTTAGACGGATTCGTTAGAATTGGATTATGTTTTATAATAAATTTACAAAATAAAGATGATTAAAATGTAGTGAAATATATGTGTAAATGGGATATATAATATGGGAATTCGGGTGATAATTTATCTTTGCGCAGCGGCAATATCGTAACCAATGAGGTTTATCCGAGGTGCGATTATTGCTAGTTGAAAACTTTTACCAATACCCCGCCAAATGGACTTGAAATACAGTCCATAAAGGCAATTTTTGAAAACCTCTACGGAGGTTAATAAACCATAAATAGAATTATTCTCTCTTATCAATTATAATATATAATTCCATTTCGAATTTTTTTTTTTTATAAAAATGATGAGAGGATGAGAGGATTAACACCAAAAAGGTGCAACCCCTAAAGTCCTGGGCTGGCCCCTCCATCGTGAAAAGAAGAAGAAAGAAATTTATGGGCTGGGCGGGGGTTGAAGGTATCTTTTTTTTTTTATATATAGTTTATTCAGCAAAGAAAATAATATTTACAATATAGATCCCCTAACATTTTGGGATCTTGAGTTAATAAATGTCATTTTAACCTACATTGCCAGCCTGACTGTTATTACATTTATTTTTATTTATTTTTTTCATATACAATATCATTTTAATATTTTATTTTACAAAGAGAGAATAAAAAGTAATTATTTGGGTTTCTTTTGGCAATTAAATTATTACATTATAATTCTGCTGAGAATGAAATACAAGATATTATTGTTACTGCCACTGAAAGAGGAGACAGATGGAAATGCCGCATTGGATTTCCTTCGCTGACTTTTCAAAACCCTGAAGAAGGAGGGAATAGCCTCCGAAACGTCGGTTTTATGAATAAAAAGATAGTGTAAATTATCTTCTTTTTTTTTGGACTGCCTCATCGATATCCACTTAATTCACTTATCAGTCCGTCTCCAAAAATTACTCCGATGAATTTAAAATTTCGAGAAATTAAACAGAGTATATATTTATTAACAAAATTAGTGAGTATCCTCAAAGGAAATAAGAACCACCCTTATATCAAGCAGAGGACAACCTCATTGATTTCTCTTTGTGAATCAACAACTCTCCTAAATCTTTTCAATTTCTGATTAAAATACCATTTATTTGTTTGTTTTTTTTCAGTGTGAAATTTGTGGGAAAACGTTCGCGGATTGTAGTAATCGAAAACGGCATGTTCTACAACACGCGGATGATGACAAGAAAAAGGAGAAACGTCGCAAAAGAGAAGAGACACGTCTCAAAAAACAGGAGGAGAATCAACGGAAAGCTAAAGAGCGGCAAGAGAAAGCGGAAGCGGAGAAACGAAAACAAGAAGAGCGGGCGGTTAAAAAGAGATTGGAGGATGAAAAACGTCAAGAACAGGAGCAATTGCTTGTGTTAAGGGAGCAAAACGGCAATCTGAATGCAGAGGAAATCTCCTCCAAGGCATATGCAGATTTGAAAAATTTCTTGGAATCAACAGAAATTGTTGAGACGTTAGGGAATACAACCGTCGATGATGTCGCGACATTGTTATATTCCGATATTACAGAGCTGGATCTGGAAAAACTTAATCCTAATCAGGTGATTCAGGTAGTGTTTGATCCGATCTTTCAAGAGACAGGTTAGAACCTACAAAATTCGATCCATTTATAATTTTAAACAAAATTTTTAAAGGTTAATTTCTTTAAGTCCAGGCAGTGGCGGATTTAGCATTTGAGAGTCCCCAGTTTCCTCAATTCAATTATTTATTTATTTATTTACAAAAATATATCTATCTATCTATCTACTCTTATTAAACGAACAAAAATTGTATATTTATATATTTGTATGTTTTTTCTATTTTGAAAACGGCTCTACCGATTTTGATGAAACCAACTCTCTTAACAAGTTTTGAGGATGAGAAAACGATTTGGCTAGGTCTGGACCTCATTAAAATTCATCTTAATTGACTTTTTCTTAATTAAAGTAATTATTTATAGATGAAAATGTCAATAAAAAAGTTTGTTTACATTTCTTTTATTTATTAATTGTTTTTTTTTTAATTTTAAAACCCACAAACACTTTATAGCAAATATTAATATATATTAAAATTAAACAATTTAATTGATCATAAATTCGAGTTTTAAATTCCACAAAGAGTTAATAACAAATATTATATATATTAGAATTTATTATTTAATTTAAAAAAAAAATTTACGGAATTTATTTATATACCTATATATACATAATCTGTGGGCCACTAGAAAATTAGAAATGCAAAAACTGGGGGGTGGGGGTCCAGGGGGCATAGCGGGACTGGTATGGGAGTGGGGTGCAGTGACGGGGTGGTTTTTACCAGAATTTTAAATTAAAAATAATATTAATATATTGATGTTTATGTACCACTACTAGCCAATCCCGTGCTCGTTTGACAAAACTGGCAACACTGTCCGAGCTTGTATATATTTTATCTTAGAAATGTCAGATAAAGTACATTATAAAAGGAGATTTATAAAACAAAAAGTTCTTAATAAACGATTGAAAGCTGTTGCCACAATGGTAGAAGCGAAAAAACGTCAAAAAAGTACTAAAATTAATCCACTTTTTAGGTTAAACATAAGCGTTGTTGCCAGCTTGTTTTTAGTGTAAATTTTTCATTATACATTGTTCATTATTTATTCATTATTATCTCAGAAACTGTGTTGTAACTTGTAACTATGAATTAAAATCTCTATCATAAATAAAAAGGGCCTTTTCTTGGGTATGGAATATCATATTTTAAAAATATAAATTTAATAATTAGGCTGGATATTGGGATCTTGGACTTGAGAAAATAATTAAAAGCTAAATTTCCAAAAGTGGCAACATGTTTCGTCGTATATTTTTCGACTTCAGGCAATTTTTAGGATCAGCTTTCTCGTTGATAAATATAGTACCTGGAGCCACCGAGCGATGCACGGTAACACCTGACCCCCCCCCCCCCCCCCCCCGAAACCACACACCTTGCCCCTACCACTGCATCCCCACTCCGCCCCACCCCACCCCAACTGCGCCTCTCACCCCCGAATCCCCCACAACTGCACCCCACCTCCTGCACCTCCCACATTCACTCCACCCCGCACCCAGTTTTTGCATTTCTAACTTTCTAATGGTCTACCTATTATGTGTATATTTGTTTACTCGTACACCAATTTGCCCACATTCGTTCATATTGATGCCAAGCTCTCGAACTATAGTCTCATTATAAATAAATTTAAAAATTTATTTTCCCAGCACACCCAGACACTCTTTTATTGTTTCCTTTAATATATAAAAAATACTCCTACTCTCGGCAAAAAGAAACTTTTAATTTTATTTATTTATTTATTCATACGCTAATCGGCTTAATACTACAGGATCATACATTAACTTGGCCTTGGTTCTGGTCTTGATGGTGGGGGTCGATGGCGGGCTGTCAATTGGACATATTTTGTTTTGCCTTGTATTACTGTGTTTATTATTTGATTTATTTTACTCCAAATTTGTCGGGGCTATATTTTAGGTTCTACTCTAAATATATTTTAATAAGTAAACTTTTGTAATCTGCTCTATGAGGCCTCAGAAAATCATTAAAATAAATAAAATAAAAAATAAATAAATAACACAAAACAAAAAGAAAATAAATCACTAACACCCTATGGGCTGGAACACACTTGGCGTTTTTTACCGATCGGATTTTTTGCCGCTGCCGCTCTAGCGTTTACACACTGGGCGGTAAACATTCTTGCCGATATGACACTGTTTAGCATAAAAAAATAAATATAATCTCACCGATTAATGCATATAACAGGTACTATGTCTATTGAAACTTTAAAAATGTAAAATAAATAAAATGATCTTGAAAATTAATTTTTAATGACTAGTAATGATTAGTTATAATGCTATTTAATTGACCTTAATAGTCTTAAATTAATTTAATATAATATGAATGATTTGTTAATTTACTTTTATTAATTTTACTTCGGTGTCTTGTTTATCTTTATGTGCAATGTACGATGTTTTTGGTTTGTTTTTGAAATATTGATTCTTCGCATTTGCTAGTAAAATTACGATTGCAAATAAAATAATTAACTATACACCACTCTCAATTTTCAACTTCAGCGGTCGTCGGTAGACTGGACGCCGAGTGTGTAAACGTGCATTTACTCATGTAGGCCACCATTTCAGCGGCTAACCGACGAATGTAGTTGTCGGTAAAAAAACCGACGAAAGTAGTGGCAGTGGTCGGCTCCATCGCTGCCGTCGACGTTAAATAATCCGATCGTTTATTTTACCGCCCAATGTTTAAGTGGCAATACCATCCTATGCGCCTCTACTGGCACGGCGGCATCGGTAAAAAATCCGATCGGTGAAGGACGCCAAGTGTGTTCCAGCCCTATGAGTGCACTTCTCAAGGGTGAATACTGAATAGCCCTCCCGACATTCCTCACCAACGATTATTACTAAAGAACAAGTTTATATTTGAACATTTTTTTTTTATTTAACTGATCAAGTATGCTTAATAACAGTAAACATATTGTTAAACAAGCTCTTTTTATTCAACAATTAATATAAACAACTTAATACATCAATAGTCAATTTAATCTTTTTTTTTGTTTTCTAAGTGTAAATATTTAATAATTTTTCAATCTGACTACCAAAGCTTCAAATAACCGGCCTGAATGAAATCAAACAATTTTCATACATATATGTTTAAATTTATTTATTTAATTAGATTATATTTAATTGAAATAAAATGTAAAAACAACAACAAATTAAATTCACAAAGAGAAACAAAGAGGTTGTCATCTGCTTGATGCAAATAAACATACACACATATATATCGAGATGATATATCTATATCTATATATATATATATTATTTATTTGTTTGAGACTATAGTTTCGAAGACTTGGTCTTCATCATCAGTCTTTTTTAATTATCTACCACTTTTGTTGTCCATGTTGTTTATTTGCATCAAGCAGAGGACAACCTCTTTGTTTCTCTTTGTGAATCAACAACTCTGCTACTCTCGGCAAAACAAAAACTTTTCAATTAAAACAAATTAGATATTAGAATGTACCTATGGATGTGTGTATAAGACAACCTGAAAAAACTATTGTCAAAAGTTTTAATGAGTTGTTTTTTAGTTATATATTAGGCATATGAGGAAAGCATTTAATTACAAGGCTATTTATTTATTTATCATTAAGCAAGTGTCTAGTACCTATAAGAAGCTTTAATTAAAGGCGAAACATCGCGATTGATTATTGCTGAATTAACACTTAATTTTATCCTTTTAAAAGTTGATAATTTATAAAATCAACAACAATGAAAAATCAATAATTATAATTGAATTATTATAGTAATTTATTGATGTGTATTTATCTATTTAATATATTTATTTTTTAATAATGTAAATATCTAAATTAATTTATAATTAAGTAATGGAGAGGGATTCAGCCAATGGGTAGCCTCTGCTGAATAAAAAACTCCCAATTATGGAAAACGTTTCGGCTTTAATTAAATAATGCCATCATCAGTTCCTAAGAGCTGAAAAAAGTGATAGAGCACACATGTAAAATTACAATAAAATCCACCAACTCTGCCTGCGGACAATTTATTTATAAAATTAATTGTGTCGCTAATACTATAAGATATAATTTTGTAATTAACAAGTTTGGATTTTTTGTAAAAAATTTTATTGTAATTTTACATGTGTGCTCTATCGCTTTTTTCAGCTCTTAGGAACTGATGATGGCATTATTTAATTAAAGCCGAAACGTTTTCCATAATTGGGAGTTTTTTGTTCGGCAGAGGCTGACCATTGGCTGAATCCCTCTCCATTACTTAATTATATACATATACAGCCATCAAAATTGTATCATCTAAATTAATTTACGAGGCATGTTTCTAAAGTAAGTACCGTTTTCAAATAAAAAAAAAAATAAGTACTTATACTTTTCATAACAATTTTATTTTCATATGCCTGTATTTTAATCTACATTTCGATATAGTTTCCACATTATTAAGGCATTTATTGTATATTTCCACGAGCTCTTGTATTCCATCCTCAAAGAGGTCTGCCGCCTGATTGGACATCCACTGCAACTTTCGATAATTTAGTCGTTCGGTCACAATTGCATAAAGAACACCTCTTGGCATTGGAGGAAACCAATCAGATGGTATGCAAATGGGTTAGAACAGTTAAATATGGTCGCACCAAAGTGGGCGACCTTCTGGCATTACTGAAGATTTGGTGCATAAAGTTTACGAACAAGTGAGAGAGAACAGACGGTTTACGATTTAGTCGTTATCTGATTTGTTTCCTCTAATGTCAGGAGGTGTTCTTTATGCAATTGTGACTGAACGACTAAATTGTCGAGGGTTGCAGTGGATGTCCAATCAGGCGGCAGACTTCTTTGAGGAGGGAATACTAAAGCTCGTAGATAGATATAATTAATGCCTTAATATTGGTGGAAACTATGTCGAAACGTAGATTAAGATACAGGCTTTCATGTGAAAATAAAATTGTTATGAAAAGTATACTTGTTTTTTTTTTATTTGAGGACGGTACTTACTTTGGGAACATGCCTCGTATAAAATCAACGTTGTTACAACAACAATGAAAAATCAATAATTATAATTGAATTATTATAGTAATTAATTGATGTGTATTTATCTAATTAATATATATATATATATATAATATATGTGGGAACTAAACTCTTCACTGATCCCCCCTGCGTGTGGATTCCGTGTGGATTGTTGCGTTTTGTGTCTAGGGTAGGAGATTTATCAAATAAAAGTTTCAATTAAGATAAAATATTTATTAGAAGATAACATGTATAATATTCTATATACAGGTGAATGACAACTTTCATTCGAAGGGCGTTAATTATAAAGACGTAATTGTAATTGTAAATCGTTTGAGAGAGTAAAGGCGGTGAATCTATCGTGTATCGTAATGCGTGTGTTCGTGTGACTGCTTGATAAGGGTAGTGGGAGAATACATCATGTGACAAATATTATCAATTACTAGTGGAATTCAAACAGGCACATAGGGGGATTGTGGAATTCCACCTTATTCACGCCTCACTTACTCAAGTTTCAAACAATGTTCTTTGTGTACTGAAAAGAATGAAAATACCTTTGCAATGGTTCGTTTGTTGTGTGGAAAGGGCCTTAGGTCGTGGAACCCAGTGGACTGTTAGATCCGTGTTGAAGGCGACCGCAATTAAAAAATTTCTCCAACAATATTTCAACCCTGCATATATTTTTTAATAATGTAAAATCAAAATATATATCTGATCTAGGAGGCGATGATCCGATACCTCATATTAATTAGTATTAAAATGTTTATTTTATGTTGTAGGATGTAGGAATCTTATACTATTAATTAAGCAATTATTGAATATATATTATATGGAATTTACATACCTATATGTTTTTGAATGAATTATGAATGACTGACTGATAAATGCATCTGTATTAATGATTGATCTCTGCAACTGTGATATATATAGGTAATATAATATTATTATATAATAATTATAATAAAAAGAAAAAACAAAAGACTCCAATTTTACAAATGAATTTAATTTATAATAAACTGTATTTATTTATTCTATTTCCTTGATGATTTTTTATTTGTTTTATTTATTTTAATTTCCAGAATGATCTGTTTTGGCTAAATTGTGTTTCGGTGTCCAGCTCCAGCTGCAGGAGGCAATAGACCATGAGGCAAATTACCAGCCATATCAAAACAGAGGGAACGAAAAGCCACTCAAAAAATTAACCATTTTCCACAAAATAATATATTATCAACGAATTGGTCTGCCATTTTGCTAACATTATTATGTATAGGTAGGTTTTATAAATCATTTTCGGACAAATTTTAGAACAAAACCTAGTTTATGTTAACATGATATGTCATGGGAGTAAATTAGTCATGTCGCAAAATAAATATTTTAATCGTTCATATCTCTTCTTTGATAAGTCGCAGAGTCTTGAAATTTAAACCTTAAGCTATCTAGAGGCTACAAGAAGTATCACAAGATTTTGGCTAAAATAGAAGTACCGGAAATTGATGTTTACATACGTAAGAATGTACCCCCCCTGCGTTTCGCAACCATAAGTTTCAGAGATACAAAATTCGAAACTTAAGCTCGATATAGGCTAGAAGGGATACAGCAAGCTTTTTCAACTGTAAGTTGACATTTACATCTTTTTTTTTATTTTCTCAAAAACGGCACTAACGATTTTTTTTAATTTGGTGTAATATCAAGTGTCATGAATTATTAAGCTATTTAGAGGCAAAACGTTACCGAGCATCATTCGCACTAATTTTTATCAGCGCATTTAGAAGAGTACGTATTCTCTTCATTTTGAAACTCTGCTCACTCACTTGTAACTCGTACTGTTAGTCCAAGAGCTGGTGACACATTTTGACTACGGATTTGACCCAACTAGAAATAATGCGTAATAGTACCGTCTATAATAGCTGTACAAGGAATGGCCAGCCTGGCTGGCTGTAGCAGGTGGACCAGGTACTGCACATGGTGTGAGTGAGGTAAAAAATATGTGCTAAAAAATATTTTTGACCCACAATGAAATTATAAAAATTATAATTTATAGTCAATTATAAACATAACATATTCACCTCAGACCATTTGAGTGGTGGGACTTCTCTTCTTATTGTTAATAATTTTTAAGGATTTAGGTGTCGGTTCTAGGTGAAACATTATAAATAACTTATGAGGAGAATTTTCTAGGTTAAGTTTCACAAAAAGGAAATATTAAAACAAATGTATTTTTATTTTGAGTTTGATTCACTCGATATAATATATTTCGGGCTAATAACCCTAAATATATATCGAGTGAATCAAACTCAAAATAAAAATACATTTGTTTTAATATTTCCTTTTTTGTGAAACTTAACCTAGAAAATTCTCCTCATAAAGTTATTCTTATTGTTACTAATTGTTATTATCTGAATCTTTTATTGACTGGTTAGCTCTTAACAGTGCCGGCCATTTTGCTTTTAAAAACCGCCATTCTTGGCAAAGAAAAAATCGTTTTTTCCAACATAATAGTTATTTATGATATGTGTTAAAAGTAATATTTTTATTTTGGGAGAAGGAAGTTTTGAACACGGCACAAAGCGGAGTTCTCCAAACCTTAGAACAAAATAAAATCACAAAAAAAAAACATTCTGTTGAATTCATAACCTCCTTTTTTTCAAAGTCGGTCAAAAATAGTACATTTTTAAAATTTAAGCTCTAAATAACTGTAAATATATTATGTTTATAATTGACTATAAATTATAATTTTTATAAAGTGGATATTGATGAGGCAGTCCAAAAAAAGAAGAAGATAATTTACACTATCTTTTTATTCATAAAACCGACGTTTCGGAGGCTATTCCCTCCCTCTTCAGGGCTCTGAAAAGTCAGTGAAGGAAATCCAATGCGGCACTCCCCTCTGTCTCCTCCTTCAGTGGCAGTAACAATAATATCTTGTATTTCATTCTCAGCAGAATTATAATGCTTAATAATTACATAATGTAATGTAATTACATTAATTAATGTAATTACATAATGTAATAATTACAATAATGCCGCATTGGATTTCCTTCACTGACTTTTCAAAACCCTGAAAGAAGGAGGGAATAGCCTCCGAAACGTCGGTTTTATGAATAAAAAGATAGTGTAAATTATCTTCTTCTTTTTTTGGACTGCCTCATCAATATCCACTTAATTCACTTATCAGTCCGTCTCCAAAAATTACTCCAATCTTATAATTTTTATAATTTCATTGTGGGTCAAAAATATTTTTTACCTCACTCACACCAGCAGTACCTGGTACACCTGCTACAGCCAGCCAGACTGGCCATTCCCTGTACAACTATCATAGACGGTACTATTACGCATTATTGCTAGTTGGGTCAAATCCGTAGTCAAAATGTGTCACCAGCTCTTGGACTATTTAGTACGAACGTTTTTTAGCCAGTTCCTCGATTTTAATTATTAAAATACTCGCTACTCGACTAAATTAGCAAAGTAGACTGAACCAGTCTCATGAGTCACACTTGTCGACCCCTGGTATAAGTCATAGAATCCTGCGTATTCAAATTCCCATTCTACTTATTTTACATTTTTTTTTAATTTTAATAATATTTGTAATTATAAAAGCAAGGAAAATTTCTTTCAGCATTAACTAAATGATTCCCAGTTATCTACAAGTCTGCCATCTTATATATAAAAAGCCCTTGTCAGACAGTACCCGTGGCGCTGTCAGGTGAACATGTGGGAGAAAAAGCAACTAATATTCAATGACAGTTGCTAGATTGTCAAATTTTTCAAATAAAACATCTCTATTCTCTATATTATATATCTATAATATCTCTATATATTAATATATTCCTCTATATAGCTTAGAATATTAGATTTACGGCGTGTCTCATTTGAAATTTTAGTAGACAAATTTATTAATTTTAAATATATTAATATTAATATATTTAATTTTTGGAAATAATTCATACCGCGAAAATTAATTTTTTTTTTTGAATTTAAGAAAAATATAAATTCTTAAAATTTTAGTAGACAAATTAATTTTTAAATATATATATATATATATATATATATATATATATTATATATATTTAATTTATAATATAAGTTTTAATGAGATATGATTTAATGGGATAATGAGATTAATTCTTAATTTATTACTGCGCGGCTCATTTGAAATTTTAGTAGAAAAATTAATTTTAAAATTATTATATATATTTAATTTAGAACACTTTTTAGATAAATTTAAATATTGAAATGTATTATTAAAAAAGTCGAAAAATATTAGTGGACAAATATATAAATTATTTAAATTTTAGTATATAAATTAATTTCTTCTTCGAGAGAAATGGTTGCATGCTCTAATAAAGTATTTATAAAGGATTTACTGATATTTTTTCATCTTTCTTTGATCAATATTCATTATTCAAAAAATATTTTTTTCAAAACATATAATTACGGACAGCTAATAATCACATCTCGAGACGCTGCCCGCCAGGGCCACCACGGCACGCCCAGCACCGCTCGTCTATATATAAACTCTCAATTTCATTCAAGTGTGCCCCTTAGAGATAGGCAACTGAATATACACGCGCGCGGTGTGTTTAGTATACCCTACCCCTATTTTAATACTTGGATCGCTAATGAGCGTTGGAGTATGATAAATATTGAACTAAATTCTTCAGGAAAGCAGGAATGGAATAATCTCATGGGGGGCTCAAGCCCCTCATCACCCTCCTATTGAATTTAATTAATTCTACTACTTATAATCTAAAATTTATTTAAAAATTAAATATTTAAATTTTTTTAAAATAGCTATTAATTCTTTTCTTACATTAAAAAGGTTGATAAGGAGAGAATGAGTGAATTTGTGGAGTTTTTTCATAAGTGTAGGTTAAGCCCCAATAGGTACAGAAATTATACAGACACTTTCAGAGTTTCGATGCCTTAATTTTCTATGCTATTTAGCCAGACATTTGCGAAGAGACGAGCTTACTATTAAATTAAAGTGAATTTACCTGGTAGATCGTAGTTTTTGAAAACTCATATGAGACATAATAACATATAGAATATTTCTGAATAAAAAGAATCATGATCAAAGTCAAAACTTCAGAACTAGAGTCCCTAGTAACAAATAAATTATAAATAAAATATATATGTATATATATTAGGGTGCTCCTTATTTTGGATATTTTCGAATATCGAGAATTTTTACAGATTTTTAGCTATTACAATTTTAGAGTTACATCTAGATAAAATACTGCTATATCTTAGTATTAGTAAGTTATAGACTCCAAAATTATAATAGCTAAAAATCTGTAAAAATTCTGAAGGATAGCTACTATTATAAGGATAAAGTGTACAGAGTTTCAAATTTTTTGAATCATTACTTTGACCGGAATAAAAAATTGATCGTTTAATCCCAAAAACCCCATGTTATTTAGATAGGAAACTTAATCTCTGTATAGCACTAGGTTAAAATTGAGATAGAGATTTGAAACCTAGGGGGATATTTTTATCTATTTATTTAGAACCATATGAGCGTAAATATTCGAAAATGTCCAAAATAAGGAGCACCCTAATATATATTGATTGTTTTTCGGATTAAATAAATTCACTCTCAGAATATTTATTATAAATCGAAATGTTTCGGGAGAAATTTTCCATTTCACAATTAAAATACGGAAGAATTTCTCTTGAAACGTTTGGATTTCAAATAAACGTTAAAATCAAAAATAGTGATTGATTCTGATCTAGTACTTGAGGAATAACCATTCTATATTGGATTTGTGACGTTTCGGTTTTTATTGGTAACCATTGCTGAAGACATGGAGGAATCGAGTTAAAATCAAAAATAGTGATCGATTCTCATCTAATACTTGAGGAATAACAATTCTACATTAGGTTTTTTACGTTTTGATTATTATTGGTAACCATTGCTGAAGACATGGAGGAAACGGCTTAAAATCAAAAATAACGACCGATTCTTATCTAATACTAGCGGAATAACCTTATTGCATTCCATTTTTGATGTTTTGACTATTAATAGCAACCTCTACTGATAACGTGGAAGAATTGACTTAAAATCAAGCTTGAGTTGTTTACCAAAAATAATTTAGTCTTTTTGATTTTAAGTCGATTCTTCCACGTTATCAGTAGAGGTTGCTATTAATAGTCAAAACATCAAAAATGGAATGCAATAAGGTTATTCCTCTAGTATTAGATGAGAATCGATTGTTATTTTTGATTTTAAATCGATTCCTCCATGTCTTCAACAATGAGTTACCAATAATAATCGAAGGGTCAAAAATCTAATGTAGAATTGTTATTCCTCAAGTATTAGATGAGAATCGATTGCTTATTTTTGATTTTAAGACGATTCCTCCATGTCTTCACCAATGGTTACCAATAATAACCGAAATGTCAAAAATCGAATGTAGAATGGTTATTCCTCGACTTTTAAATAAGAATCGATCATTATTTTTGAATTAAAGTCAACATGAACTGCAAATAGCAATTGAAATCTAATTAATAATAAAGGAATAAACATATTAATATTTCAAATGAATTTGGATAAAGTTTAGCAACGATCCGTTGCAGTTTATTTTTAAAGAATCGCATTTATTGAATACAAGAAACAATTAATTATTTCAACAATATATCAATTTTATATAGCTATATATTGCGGATGATTATTGACCTTTGATTTAAAAATCTTTAAAAATTAAAGAAAGCTTAGTATTTATTTTTATGAAATTATTCTTTAGTCCTGAGCTGTTCGTTCAATCGAAACCCACTAATTTGAAGATTGTTCCATCGAGATGTGTGTGCGTGTTTTCTAAATGGAGGGGGATTCCGAGTGGAGGGGATAGCGAAGAGTAGGGATGTCTGGCTGGAGGGAGTGGAGGGCGGATTGAGGGCCGGTCTCTTCTCCAAGTGTTCATTCGTGTCTGTTGGGTGAGTGGGTGCGTTCGCTATAGCCGGTGCACTTAGCCAACACAGAGTCTCCTCTCTGTGCGCGTGTGCGTGTCGGTGTGTTGTTGTTTTTTGGTGTGCCCCGTGTGCCCCGTAAAAATGGCTGCGGAGAGTTTGACACAGCCTCAGAGTCTCGAGTTCCACCTCGTGACTCTGTTCGAGAAACTGGATGAGCTTCGTCGTGATCAGCTGTGTTTGCGTCGTGCGCCCCGGCCTCCCATGCAGACTGAGGTTCGCACCCTCGAGTTCTGGCGGGCCATAATCAGCGAGTGTACCTCCGCGTTCCTCTACGTCCTGTTGGTCTGCGGGGCTGCCATAGCCGGTGCTGTCCGTGCCACCGGCGTCGGCGTTAGCGGCAATACCGCGTTACCGCCACCCACGGCTACCATCGCAGCCGCACTTGCCTCCGGATTCGCCATGGCAGCGCTAACCCAATGTTTCGGTAACACTCTTGTTCTTCCACGTTCCCACGCTCTTCTTCTTTTCGCCAAAAGGTCTTTCGTTCTCCACCTGGAAGCAATAGACCATAAGAGCAAACTTCCCAGCCGTGACAAACAGCCGGGCGAGACGACAAAACACCTGAACCTGCTCAAGAATAAGACCATTCCATTAAATATTACATTGCTTAGCACATTTTCAATTCACGAAGAGAATAAAAACTAGATGAAGTCTAATTAAAGATAGAAACATCGTCAATCTGATGTGATTATCTCAGCAAAAATTCATCTTGTGGGTTTTAGTTGATTTTGATATCTCAGCTTTGTAAACATCACAATCGCTGAAGCCTCAAACCAACAATAAAGCATTCAAAACAAAACACAATAGGAACTGAATATGTATATATGAGTATATACATATCCCCAATATATCATTTTTTTCTTACCATATATAGTTATATCATATACTGAATTAATGCATTGAGCAAAACAGTTATTGTATTTATTTTTAATTAGGTAAATTACTATACCATTAACTATAACTTTAACAAAAAAAATTATTAATATTTGTTTTTTAAGAAAATCTTTTCTTAATAACATTTTTCAGCAACTCTTGAATCAGAATTCGATAAAATCTAAAATTAAATTGAAAGTTTTTGCCGAGAGTAGCAGAATTTTTATATATTGAAGGAGACAATAAAAGAGTGTGTCTTCTGCTGGAATTATAAATTTTATTTATTTATATTATATTTATTTATTATATTATAAATAATTATATATTATATAATAATAAATAAAATTTATAATCCAGCAGAAGACACACTCTTTTATTGTCTCCTTCAAAATATAAAATTTTATACTCTGATGATTGAATTGCTTATTAGTAGAAATTAATTTATGAAGGGGTTAAAATAAGAGACGTGCAGCTTTTATTTATTGAATATCCGCTAACGTTTCGGCTATTAGTTAGTTGTAGTCATCTTCAGAGCGGGAATTTGTCAATATTTATATAAAAAAAGAATTTTGGATACACCAGTCATTAGATAAAACTATATACAAGAAATATACATATGCTATATACAAAACTATATACAGGTTGTTCGCCAAAAGGCCAAAAGATGTAATACTTTTAAGACTATTATTGTCTTTTTCCGTTTAAGATGAAATGCAAAGTGGACAAACGAAAAAAGACAATAATAGTCTTAAAAGTATTACATCTTGGCCTTTTCACGAACAATCTGTATATAGTTTTGTATATTTCTTGTATATAGTTTTATCTGATGACTAGTGTATCCAAAAATTTTCTTTATATAAATATTGACAAATTCCAGCTCTGAAGATGGCTACAACCAATAACCGAAACGTTAGCGGGAGTTCATAAATAAAAAGTTGCACGTAACTTATTTTAACCCCTTCATAAATTAATACAACTACAGCTATAGGTATATAAAGAATTTCTAAAATAAATTAGTAGAAACGTTGCGACTGATTCCACAATACATTTTTGCGATAAATAAATCATAATCAGAATACACATTGTTTCGATCATATATATGTGATCTAAAGTATTGGAAACTTCATTCTTTTGAATGCCAATCACTGAAGTCAACAATTATGCCTAAAAATTTGAAAATATGAATCCAAAGAAAAAAAATATATTGGGGATATATATATATATATAGCTATCATTAATTAGCTCAAAGAATATAGAGACGTCATAAGCATTAATATAAACAAGAGACTATTTATTTACTCCCTGATTGTTAGATTCAAAACTCTAACCTTAACAAGAAAATTATAGTTTTTCCAAGTCTTTTTATGAGCTATTCATGGAATATCATATAAAGTATTTATTTATTGCAACATTTCATAGAAGATAAATGTATATAGGTATTTATCTATTCTATAGGTACTATATATATAGGAATAACTAATATAAAGAGGTCTCTGTTAAGAACTAGTTCCAAAGAAATGAATTGTCTGATAAGTTATCAGTGATAAAACTCGTTCTCAGTTGCTATTCTATTTCTTTCTTGTTGATTCAAAGATGGACCTCTTGAGAGATCTCATATTAAATGAGTAGGGGGTATGGGATAAGGGCTGATAGAAGATAAGGGGAGTGCTCGAATATTACCATTTGATAAGGGAAGAGACTCTTTCGGAGAGGAGTTTTTTTTTTTCGATTCTACAAACCGTTTCAAAAATAGCGTCAGAAATTTTGCTAAGCTGATAGAAAATTTTAAACCAAGTTTGAGGGTCTATAATCACTTGAAAATAGTTTCGATAATAGTGACCAAAACGTTGTTTATTTTTAGAAAATTGTATTTCATTAAAATAAAGTTTGTTTCAGATTTAAGTTAAAGCTAATATAAATCATATTAATTTATTTAAGGGTGTAGTTTTGTAGTAAATAACGTCAAAATTTTCAAATCTTCAAAAAATGACCAATGAAGCTTCAATATTATAAAAATATTTTCCTTTAAAGTATCTAATTGGTATCACGTTTCTATTTTATACTATATACCATTACAAATGTTGTTGAGATTTTTTTTTCTCTTATATTCTAAAACAACCTTGACAACTCCATACAAAGACGACATTATTCAATTTAACCGTAAATATATCTCTATATATACTATATACGTATAATATTACATGTTATCATTAAACAGAAAGATTCTTTAAGAATGTGACAATAAAATTATAGTGATCATGATTCAGGATAAATAACATCTCATTAATTTTACCTGGGTTATCTAATATTTTTCCATTTATTATTATTATTATTATTATTATTATTATCATAAAATAATTTTTCTCTTTTAAGTATTTACACAAATCACATAATTGTTAGTATCTGAAAGACCATGCTTTTGCTATTGTTTATTTAATCAAGCACTCGTTTAGTTTTGATTTAACCACTTGATTCATTTTTATTCAAGCACCTGTTAATAATTATTTTTATTAATAAAAAATCTTTCAAATTAAAGTCGCCCGAAGATGAGGCCCTGGCTGATCAATTTTTCAACCCCAAAAAAAACCCGCTTAATCTTTGATTTTCATCGAAATCGTTAGAGCTATTTTCGAGAAACCGATTATACAATATAAACTACTATGTTATTTTCTTTACTTTGATATAATTTGATTTTTAATTGTTACATTTATATTTGATTAATTATTAATTAATTGTTTGATTTTTAATTATTAGATTTTATTTTAATTGATTTCTAATTATTGAATTTTATTATTATTATTATTTTTCAAAAAATAATATATTTCATCCTTTTCACTATTTACACAAATCACATAATTCTTGTTAATATCCGAAAGACAGTGCTTTTTTGATTTTAATTATTGTATATTTAATCAACCACTCGTTTAGTTTTGATTTAACCACATGATTTATTTTTATTAATGCACCTTTTAATAATTACTTTAATTAATAAAAAAACCTTTCAAATTAAAGTCACCCGAAAGATGAGACCCTGACAGATGTATTTTTCAACCCAAAAACCCGCTTAATATCCATGATTTTCATCGAAATCGTTAGAGCCATTTTCGAGAAATCGATTATACAATATAAACCACTATGTTATTTCCTTTATAATAATAAAAATTGCATAAAATTGCTAGGTAGGTTTCACAAAAAAAAAAAAAATATGACGGTACTTACGTGTTAACGCCACCCCAGTGTAGCTCCTACAAATTTGGAGGTTTTTAAATTTCGCCAATCTACACCTAAAATTTTCGAGATAAATCATAAAATTGAATAAATCAGTTCCCCTCTGTCAAAAAACAACTTGAATAGGTTCGGTTTATGATCTCGGTTCGATTAGATAAAAAATGCAGGTACATTAACGCCACCGCAGGGTTTGTTTGGGAACGCATTTAATCTGTAAACTCCTGATGATGGACTAATAATCCGAAATATATTGAGTTTGTATAAACTGCTTTGAGTTTTATTTCATTCACTGTGAAACTACACTGCCTTTACTTTATTAATTTTACTTTTGAATTCGATATATTTCAGGTGTCAGCCCATCTTCAGGAGTCAAGAGACCTTCTTTTTTTGTGAAATCTACCTCGCAATTTTACGCAAATTTTATTATTACATAAAAATGTTTCACCTAGAACCAACACCTATCTCCTTAAAAGTTATTATTTCACTTTAATTTGATATAATTTGATTTGTAATTATTAAATTTATATTTGATTAATTATTAATTGTTTGATTTTTAATTATTACATTTTATTTTAATTGATTTCTAATTATTGAATTTTTATTTACATTATTATTAAGAATTATTGTATAATACTTGCTGTTTGTTTCATTGATTTTAATTCTTGTTTGTATGTCTGTCTGTCTTTTTCCACCTGTTAGTTCACCATGCAACTATCCAAATGTTATTTTTAAATGTCTACCGTCTCTTTTACGAATATATCATCAACCCCCCCCCTCCTATTTAAAAACAGACAGGAAATCGTTACAAATATTTTCCCGAAGACTTCCGTCTCAACGGGTTTGCATTTTCTCTCTTTTTCACTCTTATAATTTTCTTAACGGATCAATGAATAATTGAACAAAAAAAAAAAATGAAATCGAAACGTTGTTAAATGTATTAATGTTTAATGTAATTTTCTCTTTCTTATGTTTCCAGGTGCCCATGTAAACCCTGCTTTGAGTATTGCATCGACACTTGCCAGGCATATTTCACCCTTACGTGGAATTATGTTCGTCATTGCCCAATGCGGGGGCGGAATTGCCGGGGCCGCTCTTCTTTTCGGGTAAGTGCAACATTCATCCTTAAATATATCTATAAATATACTTAGTATTAATAATAAATACACATTGAGTAGAAAAAAGAAGAAGAAAATTTATACTATCTTTTTATTCATAAACCTACGTTTCGGAGGCTATTCCCTCCTTCTTCAGGGTCTGTAATCAATTAAAATGGGATTTGGCCATCATAAATACAAATCTTTTATATATATAAAAAAAACAATCTCAAAACGTTTATTAGAAATCCAAACGTTTCGGGAGAAAGAATAAATTCTCCCTTTATCAATGGAAATTTAAAAAATAGTTGCTCTAAAAAAGAATGATAAAAGTAACTCTGTATACTTATAAAGTAAATAAATATGTTCTTTTTTCAATTTAAAAATTTCCGTTGATAAAGGGAGAAATTCTCTCAAAACGTTTGAATTTAAAATAAACGTTTTTATGATTGTTTTTTAAATGAATTGAATGGATTTTGATGAGGAACTTCAACGTTCAAAAAAGATTGAAAATTAGATATATCAATCTTTTTATTCAAAGCATATATTTCGGAAGTTTCTTTCCTCCATCTTCAGTGTTTTTAAAGGGGTTTTGAATCTTTCAAAACCCTGAAGAAGGAGGAAAGAAACCTCAGGAACGTTGGTTTTGAATAAAAAGATAGATTTAATTTTCTCTCTTCTTTGAACCTTGGACTGACTGCCTCTTCAAAACCCATTCAATATAATTTAAAAATCAATCTTCAAAACGTTTATTTTAAATCTAAATTTCTCCCTTTGTCAATAGAAATTTTTAAATTGAAAAAGAAAATATTTATTTCCTTATACGTAAAGTTACTTTTAATATCATTCTTTTTTTAAAGCAACTATTTTTTAAATTTCCATTGATAAAGGGAGAATTTCTTTCTCCCGAAACGTTTGGATTTCTAATTTAAACTTTTTGAGATACAATCTCTGTATAAGTATCTATTTTCAAAATATTTATTTATTTACTATCATCAGCATCATCATCATTGAGTATACAGTCCTAAGACTGGTTTGATGCAACAATCCGTCTCCACTCGACTCTGTCCCCCGTTGCTTTATCCATTCTTTTTTAAAGCAACTATTTTTTTAAATTCTCCCTAATAAAGGAGAATTTCTCAGGAAACATTTTTTTTAATACAAGATTTATATTTATTTGTAAAATAATTTAAGTTCAATGAGGAATTTAGGATATATAAATTCTGTGGGGAAGGCAATGGGAAACCACCCCTGTAAACAAATTTCCCCCAGGACAATTACAATGAAGAGGATACCCTCCATAGTAATCGCCGAGGGGTGAACCGCGACCTGAAATCGTGTACACCTACTTCCACTTCCATTTCCGAGTAGAAAACAATAGATTATCTAATGAATTCCAAAATAATTTCAAAGACTGTGTACACCTAATTCTAATCGCGGTTCACCCCTCGGTAATGGACGACTCTCGTAATCGAGTTTGGCACTTGAAGAAGAATTGCTTATAATTCAATGTGTATGTAAATTTATTAATAAAAAGAAAATTGTGTGATATACTCACATGTTTATCTAATTTAAACAAAAGCAAAGATATGTGCTTTGATTAAATATAAAAAGAGTGTCGTGAAATTTACAATAAGTTGAATTGTATTAATCAATACGTCAGAGACTTGAATGCCGAGTAGGCTATATAACATAATTTATCTCAGCTGATATTTGAATTGAAAGAGAGGGGGCTGAAGGGGAGTGTCAAAAGGGGAGATTATCTATATCAACGACCTTCTAAACTTGCCCTCCAATCCGGTACATTGTTACGCAGATGACAGCACCCTACATAACGCCCCTGCATCGCATAAAAACCGTGCAGACATTGCCTCTTCAATTAATTTAGACTTATGCAAACTTAAAAACTGGGGATCCCAAAACTTAGTTAACTTCAATGCAGGGAAAACTCAGTGTTGCCTTATTTCTAGGCGCGTCGACAGAAACCTCCCAAACATATCATTCGACTCAAACTCACTAGAATTCAGGGATAAAATCTCAATGCTAGGCGTAACTCTAGGGTCTGACCTTTCATGGAATGACCATATCTCAACCACTGCTAAAGCTGCAGCGCGCAAGCTTGGTCTCCTATTTAGGTCTAGACGCTGTTATACTCCCAGTCAACTCCTTATGCTGTATAAGGCTCAAATTCGTCCCTGTCTCGAATATGGCTCTCATCTGTGGAGGGGTGCCTCCAAGCATTCTCTTGCCACACTGGATGCAATTCAGAAGCGAGCAATTAAACTAATAGGAGAACCGGCTCTAACCAACTCACTCGACTCCCTGGCTCACCGAAGAACCGTTTCTGCCCTTTCCCTGTACTACAGATACTATCACGGTGTCTGTTCAGTCGAGCTGAAATCAATTATCCCCCCTAATGCCCTCTTTACGCGAAACACGCGGTTTTCTAACGCTCAGCACCCCTTCGCTGTCAAATTGGATAAAATTCGAACAAGCGCTTTCGCCAACTCTTTTATCCCTTTGACCTCCAGAGACTGGAACTCGCTCCCTGCCACCATCTTTCCCGCGACCTACAACCTTCAGCTATTTAAGACCCGTATCCACAGATACCTTCGACCCCCGCCCAACCCATAAAATTCTTTCTTCTTCTTTTCACGATGGAGGGGCCAACCCAGGCCTTTAGGGGTTGCACCTTTTTTGGTGTAACTCCTTCTCTCATCATTATCATAAAAAAAAAAAAAAAAAAGATTGTCATAGAGGGGAATGTAATATTAAAAGAGCAACAGGTGGATATATATCCAATATATGTATATACGTATAGAAAAAGTTCGTTATCCGTTGAAATATTTCTATTTCACATTATTTCCGGTTGGTTTCTCTTTCTCTCTCTCTTATTAGCACAGGCATCGTCCTTTTTTATATTTATTATTTTTGAACTTGACCCTGTTCAGGTGGTTGACTGTGTGCAAATTACGAAATTTGAAAGGTCAAAAAAGACTAGCGAGGAATGCACGTGGAAAAAAAATTAACGTTAATATTCCTATAATAAAATGGTGAGTTTTTTTTGGAAAAAATAACATTTTAATAATACTGTTATTTTCGGTTTAAGCAACGTTTCGTTTTTTAATTTTTTTGATTTCACCAGGCTCAATAATTATAAAGAGTTTCTCTCCCTAAAAATGTATATTGTCATTTGAGTTACAATTCCGGTCCTTTGGTTTTAACCAAAATCTTGAGGTACTTCTATAGCCTCTAGAAAGCTTATGTTTCAAATTTCAAGTCTGCGACTTACCGAAGACCATATATGAATGATTAAAATATTTTGCGACACTCCTAATTTACACCCTTTTCTTTTATTTCAATTAAAATTTATATACGACTAATAACTCATGTTACTTGATAAGTACACCAATTTTTAGCGAAATCATTAAAGCCATTTTCGAGAAAATCACAAAAAAACAAAAATTCTTTCATGTAAATGTCAATTTCGGGTGTTCCGATTTCAACCAAAAGCTTTCTGTACACCTTCTAGCAAATATCAAGCATTAGTTTCGAATTTCGTAGCTCTGCGACTTAGGGTTGCAAAACGCAGAGGGTACAAACATACCTATGTAAAGACTACTAGTGCATTAAAGTCTCCATTTATTTCTTCTTTGATTTGATTTTTTTAAACGTTAATCATTAGACACCAGAACGAATTTAATTCGAGCATTATGGTTATTTTCAATTCAAAGGCGGCACACCAGAATGACGTCATATTTTCATATCTTATATTATTAAATGACCAATTCTTATATATACATATATCCAATCGGTTTCTCGAAAACGGCTCTAACGATTTCTATGAAATTGAAAACTTACCATTACTTACTTTAACAAAAAAATTTTTTGGAACATACCAAAAAATTTGATAGATTTTTTAATTAAAATTAATATTATTAACAAGTGGTTGAATAAAATTGAATCGTGTGTGGTTGATTCAAAATAAAACAAGTGATTGATTGAACTGAGAATAATTAAAAACAGAGACCAATTTCTGAGCGAAGCTCGGTCCTCTTTAATAATAAAATTTATAATTCCACCAGAAGACACACTCTTTTATTGTCTCCTTCAATAATAAAAGTGTTCATTACTTGAATTAATTTCCTTTTTGATTTGATTTTTTTGAAACGTTATATAGATTGAAAATCTGTTCAGTTTTTCTTTACTGAAATCGGAGAAAGAGCCAAGGCCCTTGTTAAAGGTCGTCGTTCGTCGTCTCGTATTCTCTCTCTCTTTCTATATATTGAGTAGATAGAAGATATTGGTATGTTTTGTCCCTCTCTTTTTGCTTGGTGGGCCATCGAATGGAATAGAAGGAACATCTGCCAGGAAGCACGCCAACCAAGCAAGCAACCAACCTGGCAAGGTGGCAGCAAAGCAGCTGCTTCTGCTGCTCTTCTTCTTGCTCTTGCTCACTCATTTTCCCATTCTCTATCTGCTCTGCTCACTCTTGCGTACCGGACAAACCTAAAAAGAATTCCAGACAATTATTGAAGAACAGAGGCACCAAAAAAAAATCAAGATTTGTGAAAATCAGATTGAGATATTATGTATATTATTAAAAAAAAGCCAAAAATATTAAATGAGGCTGTTCTGTATTTAATATCCGAACGTTTCGAATGATATCCTTCATTTATGAATGAACAATTGGAAAATAACTTGCTTTATAAAAGTAAAATTAAAATAAGACCAACCCATCCCTAAATCTCTCCTTATCTTCACGATACAAGGGTCCACCACGGACTACAGAGGTTGTACCTTCTTGGTGCAACTTCTTCTTGTATCAATATCATTATAAAAAAAGGTATTAGATGTAACAAATCAAAGGAAGAAAGGAAACAATTAAACACCGTGCTAAATCATACAACCAATGGCAATGTTTCGCTAATTTATTGTAGCTTCATCAGGCTCTTGATCAAATTATTTTCAAAAACTTTGTCACTCAATTTTTTTCTTGTCAATTATTATTAGTAGAGTACATTATATGGTAAATATAACAATCAGAATACATTTATTTATATAACATACAATATATATTTATATAAATATATATATATATATATTGTTATATTTATCATATAATGTACTCCACTAATAATAATTGACAAGATAAAAAATTGAGTGATCAAGAGCCTGATGAAGCTACAATAAATTAGCGAAACGTTGCCATTGGTTGTATGATTTAGCACGGTGTTTCCTTTTTTCCTTTGATTTGTTACATCTAAATACTGATTATGGAACTGAACAATAATAATGACTACTAGGTAGATTTCATAAATAAAAGAAATATTAATAATTTTTAGTTTACTGTATGGACAGGTCAAGCATGAAAAAAATATTTTTTTTTTTTGCCTCGTTTTTTTCAAAATATCTCAAAAATTCTCTGTACAAATGGAGACTTTAATGCATCGATATTATTATTTATTTATCACTTTCTTGTTAACAAGTGGGTTAAAATAATAATATTGAGGCATTAAAGTCTCTATTTATACAGAGTATGAAGTATTTTATATAATCTTATATTTCTTTATTATTATTATATATTGTAATAAATAAATACTTACAGCTCATTATAATTAAAAAAACAATTATAAAACGTTTATTTATTAATTGGGATTATAAATTAATTAAGAGTTTGTAATCTTATACTAAATGAGATTATATTTTCCTCTTTAAAAGTTGATATTTTATAAAATCAATGTTTTGTTATAACAACAATGAAAAATCAATAATTAAAATTGTATCTTATTATATTAATGAGCAATTCTTGTATATATATATATATATATAATCGGTTTCTCGAAAACGGCTCTAACGATTTCGCTAAAAATTGGTGAACTTATCAAGTCTCATGAGCTATTAGTAGTGTATAAATTTTAATCCGATTGAAATAAAGGAAGGGCGGTGTAAATTAGTCATGTCGCAAAATAAAAATTTTAATCGTTCATATCTCGTCTTCGGTAAGTCGCAGAGCCATGAAATTTGAAACTTGAGCTATTTAGCGGCAAAAAGTTACCGATCATCGCTCGGTGCTCCAGGCACTTATTAATTAATTGATTTCTAATATATATATATTTAATAATGTAAATATATATCAACTATAGATATCAGATCTAGGAGAGGGTGATCCGAGCAAAACTCGGTGTTCCAGGTACTAAAAATGTAATGAAGTTTTTTAATAATTTTTTTAATTTTAACAAATATCAATTTTGTGCCTTCTTCTTCTTCATCGTTTTATCTATTCCTATTTCTTGTTTGTTTGTTTCATGTCTTTTATTTGAAACCTATTTGTATGTATGTCTGGCTGCCCTTGAGAGCCTTGAGCCCTTGCTTTTTCGTTCTCGTTGTTATTATGCCCCTGTATTCAAAAATGATCGGCCCAACCAACGAAAAACGAGATCTTTTTTACCCCTGGCCACTCTTCTCTGTCTCTTTTTGTTGAAGATCTTGTTCTGGAGGGCAAATTCCAAAGCAAAGGAAGCCAAAAAATCATCAAAAAAAAGACCGAGAAGAAACTTCCATCAGGGAATATAATTAGTAATAATAATACTTGTCCTCGGAAAAAAAGGAATGTGTTTCATTTCCATCTTCTAAATATTAAATATACCCCAAGTAATTTGGAATTCTTAAAAAAAAAAATCAATACTTAATAATAATCGGCTTGCGCGACGACGCCGACGGGATTTTTCAATTTTAAAACCCACTAATAGTTCATTACACACGAGGGGTGAACCGTGACCTAATATCGTGTACACCTACTTCCACTTTCATTTCCAAGTGGAAGACAATAGATGAAGGAGCATTATCTAAAGTTCCACATAATTCTAAAGACGGTGTACACCTAATTCCAATCACGGTTCACCCTTCGATTACAAATAAAATTTATGGAAATTTAAATTATTATTTTAAAATCCACTACTAAGTCTAAAGGTGTAGCTCCCTGGCAAGCAAGATGCCCGCCGAACGCGGGCTTCGCACCTGGTACTACACATCTGTGTTTAAAGTTCAGTTTAAATGGAGTTTGGTTATTTATATTAATTAATAATTGATAATTTGTTTATTTATATTATTTAAAAATTAATAATTTACTTATTTAAATTATTTAATAATTAATATTTTGTTTATTTATATTATTCAATATTTAATAATTAATTTTAGTAATTGTAATTTTATAATTATATTATAATTTATATTTTATTTGATAACTCTTAAAGCAATGAGATCTTTTTTAATGTTCCATATTATAATAGAAAAGTGCATTTTAGTTTAAAGACTGTTGGAAATAAATGACCATAGCCAAGATTCGATACCACGTGATTGTCTCGTCTCTTAAATTTTATTTTTGCCAAAATTATTTTTATAAAAGATAAAATTTTAGCAAGGTAGAGAGTTTAGGTAGAATTACACAGGTAGTGAGTTGTTGATTTTACCTGTGCTCTTGCTAATGTACATACAAAGGGTAGAAATATGGTAGGGGGTGTAAAAAAGGCCGGAAGTAAAGAGAAAGTAGACACGGGAAATATTTTTGGCTATTAAAGGTAAACTGAGATTTTATCGGAAATCGGTTTGAGGAAAAAAGTAAGGTGTATAGATGTTGTCAAGGTTGTTTAACAACAGCTGTTTTGGGGAAAAAAAAGAGAGAAAAAACAGTAAATTACACTTAAAGAAAAGAGGGAGGTGGAAAATGTAAAGAGCAATTTGATGTTCTAATCTTAGATTGGTAGGCAAAATAACATCGCTAGTGCAACAACATTATATACCTACAGTAGGTATACAATATATCCCTAATATATTATTTTTAGTTTAGATTATGTTACTCGATTGGATGTAGGTAAATTAAGATTTTAATCTTTCTTCTGCATCGACTTAAGTTGGACATGCCGAGGGCTTAATTTTGACGAGAAAGGCAACGTTTCGGTTTTATTTTACTCACTCAAGATATAGAAGTGCTATTAAATATGAATTTTTTCAAGCGTTCCGGTTCGTTTTTTTTTAGAAATTAATCCCTGGACAAATAATTAGCTAAGAATGAGTTAACAAATCCTTAAAAATGATTCCAGAATTAGGTGTCGATTGTTGACATTGACACTGACCATTCTAGATTATTTTAGCCGAAACCTTAACTATATTCTCCAATATTTATCATATTAAGTTTTTAGCATTAATATCTTAAAAGCTACAAGAAGGACAATAAAATTTCACTATTGAGTTCTATTTTTTTTTTCAATTTTTATACGGAACCCTAAAAAATATCTCATTGCCCTTGTAGTCAGAGACGGCGGAACCATGGGGTCAGGGGGTCAGCTGAGCCCCCTGGGAATTTGTCTAAGGCGCCAAGGGTTCAGCGGACCTCCTAAAGAAAGAAATTTTACCATTACTTTACTCAAAAACAAATTTGTCGCCATATTGTTGGTTGTAAAATTAATTAAATTGTACCAATTTCCTTCAAAATTTTCTGGGGGTAGGCCCCCTACATCATTTTCCAAGTTTTGGCCCCCCTGGCCTAAGATAGTTCCGCCGTATTTGGTTGTAGTAATTACAATAAAATATAAATAATAAATATAAAATTACAAAAATAATTAATTATTAAATGATATAAACAAATAAATGACTAATTATTGAATATTGTAAATAAACAAATGATTAATTTTTAATTAATATAAATAAAAAACTCTATTCAAAGTATCTTTTAATAACATTTTAAAGATTATTACTTTATATATCTATATATCCATATAATTGACATTTTCAGTCAATCTCGAAAAACCAAATTGGAATTTTCACCGGAAATTTAGTGATTTTTTTTGAAGCCCCCATCTACCCTCTGCTTTTCCTGTCCTTGATTTAGATCCGTTCTCAATTGCTTTTCCATGAATAAATCAAAGGTGGTGGTGGTGGGTTCAAGATTGCGGGGGTGTCCTCTCTTTAAAAGAACACTCTCCACCCCACCTGCCCCCTTTCTTTTCCGATTTCCTCCTGTTGCTGTTTCCTGTTGCACACGTGCTCAGTCCATCTGCCTTTCGGATGAAAAAAAAAAAAAAAAGAAAATCAACAGCATTCATGAATTAATCTTTGCTGCTCTACCTACAAAAAGAGAGAGAGAGAATATGAAATGATTTCTTCCTTTTTTTTATGATAGGCGATAGACAGGTGGCTCAATCAAAATTTCATATACACAAGATTTACAATTTAGTATCGGTATCTCTTTAATGAAGACCCAAAAGAGTTTAGAAATTCATGGAAATAATTTTATTAATAAAAAAATATATATAATAATAAAGCTTCATGTGATATGCTTTAATTTATTGTAATATATACACACTTTTTTCAATTTAACTAATAAGACCAATATCTGAGTATATTTATATATCCCAAATATATTATTTTTTTACTTTATATTATGTTACTCGAATTGATGTAGGTATAAATTCGTATTGTTAGTAAATACATTAGTAGATATTTGTTATATAAGTAATATGCTTTAATTTAAAATATATACAATTCTTTCAAGTAATATGCTTTAATTTAATATATACATACTTCTTTCAATTCAATTAATAAGACAAATATCTGAGTATATATTTATGTATATCCCAAATATATTATTTTTACTTTATATTATGTTACTCAAATAGATGTAGGTAGGGGGTCGGGTAGGCTAGGGCGGCAGCATGTCAGCCAGCTAACCAAGAGGACCCGAGTTCGAATCCGACTCGAGGCATCCGGCTAAAATCTGACCCCGGTGTAGAGACAAATTTAAAATAAAAATAAATAGTATCGTAAATGGCTTATGGCTAGAAAGGCCGAAAAGCCAAAAAAAAAAAAAAAAAAAAAAAAAAAAAAATAGATGTAGGTATAAATTGGTATTGTTAGTAAATACACTAGTAGTTATTTGTTTGGAAAGTGGCCAGCTTACTATTATCTATAACAAAACGAATTTACCTACATCCGATCGTGTATTTGAACCCATGACAAATGACAGATAGGATATTTCTAATTAAAAAGACAGATATAATATCTATGAATATATAGGTACATGCTTATTTGCATCAAGCAGTGGACAACCTCCATTATTTCTCCATAAAATCAACAATAACTCTGCTAGTCTCGACAATAACTTTTTACTTTATCCAATGCAAAGCATGGGTAAAGTATTGTAATCGCTCTCGGGGCAAGCGTGGCTTCAAAGGGTCCTCAGGTAAAGACTACGGAACCCATGGACTCATTAAAGTCACAAATTGTAGTATTCAATTAGGTTGAATTTTAGCACGTGACGGCTTTGCCAAAAATTACATGGGGTCTCGTCGAGAGGCCAAAAAGTGCGATTTTTTCATTTAGTGCGTGCGGATGGATGTATGTATGTATGGATGGATGTATGGATGGATGTATGTTATCGCTTTTTTGGCCCACGATTTTTTCCACACCGTTGCACCGATTGAAATGAAATTAAAAACCTAGCATTCTTTTAACAAAATGAAGCGCTGATTAGTTTTTGGTACATATCGGCCCACAAACATTAGTACTTTATTTCAGTACTTTTTTAGTTTTTTCTAAATATCTTGAAAATGACTTAACCAATTTTTATGAAATTTAATATCCTAATTAAGTACCTTGGGGACCACAAAAAAGGTTAAATAAAGTTTTTAGTAAAATTATATTTTAAAGTACTTTACTCTAGAACATATTAATATTTCAAATGAATTTGGATAAAGTTTAGCAACGATCCGTTGCAGTTTATTTTTAATTGTTACTGTAATTCTATACTATCTATAATATTTGATTTTTACTTTATTTTAACAATGATTTCGAACAATATCAATAATGAATTTATAATAAATCAAACAATTATAATTGATTTTATAAACATAAATAATTAAATAAGATGACTAGATGCAATATATTTATCAGAAAAGATGTTTCGTCTGAAATCACTTAGATTACACTTTTTACTAATATAAACTCTTCAAAATGCACGACATTTCTACACGTATTTATGATTATCGTTTTCAGGTGTCTTAACACTTCAACATGGTCTATAAATATAGGTGGTAAAACATCGAGTTATCTTATTTAAATTGTGTAATCTTAGTAGGTTCAGCCGAGATATCTTTTTCGACAAACAATTCAACCACCAATGCATCAAATCTTCAATAAATGTTAATTTTTTTCTAGTTTGAAACATAAATAAAAATGTTTATTTCATTTTCTCGAAGCTTCTCATTTAAATGAAATTGAATGGCAAGTGGTTTCATTTGCAATGCAATGATAAGAGGTCAACAATCGGACTAGGAGGGATCGGAATTCGGCCAAAAGCAACCATCTCTGCTTCTTCTTTGCTCTTCAATGAGGCAGCCGGTCTTTTTGGTTGATTTTCATCCTATTTTAGCTTCAATAAGTTTCATTAATAAAGTAAAGGGTGTGTAGTTTCACAGTGAATGAAATAAAACTCAAAGAGGTTTATACAAACTCAATATATTTCGGATTATTAGTCCATCATCAGGAGTTTACAGCTTAAAAGCAGTTTTAAGCTGTAAACTCCTGATGATGGACTAATAATCCGAAATATATTGAGTTTGTATAAACCTCTTTGAGTTTTATTTCATTCACTGTGAAACTACACACCCTTTACTCTATTAATTAATATCATGTTTCACCTAAAACCTACACCACTTTCTCTAAGTTAAATCAATAAGTTTCGTTTTCCTGGGTCATTTGAATTGTTATTGTTATTTCATACTATACCCATAATATTTGATTTTTAGTTTATTTTAACAATCAATTAATAATGATTTCAAACAATGTCAATAATGAATTCTTAATAAATAAACCAATTACAATGCTACAATTTAAACAAGGTTCATCTTAATTGGATAATGGTAACCCGTGCCGCAATGAGGTTGAAGTTTGTAGTTTTTCCTTCATAAAATGAAAACCACTCATCCTAGAATTATTTCCTGTTAAAATCGTAATTTGCCTGGACTATAAATGATAGTTTCAAATACACATTTTTTTTTCATCTTATCTCTTGAATGAGGCAGCCGGCGGTGTTTTTGGCTGATTTTCTTCCTATTAGTTGCAAGTTTCGTTTTCCATGGGTCATTTGCTAATCAGGGAGTTGTTAAGGCAGGGTTTGGGGGTGTGTGGCCCCTCAGGTGGGCATCTGTTGGGGGTGTGTGCACGTGCTCCGGCTGCTGATCATCTCTTCTTGAGGTGCAAGACACGAAGGAAGAGCAGCTGCTCCTGCTCCTTTTTTTGGCTGGAGAAGGAGCAGCGCGTGGCTGGCTGGCTCCAGACTCCAGAGAGACAGATGCAGATGCAGCTGCTGGACCCGCGTATGTCCGTCCGTCTGTCCGACCGACTTCTTCTCCACCACCTTTTACTTCTTCTCTTCCTGTCATTCAACATTACTTAAGAGAAAAATAAAAAATAAAATATGACTACCTCATTAAAAAAGAAAAATCATTCTAAAAATAAATCCTCGTTCTGAAAGTTGAAAATGAAATATGAACTATTTTACCTTGGTAAAATTCTAGATTTTGTTTGAAAATTTATTTACTTAAAATATTATGGAATTATTCACTTCTCCTAAAAATGACCATTTATCAAGTATATGTGCATATTATTATTACTATATATATTTGTCTAGATTAATTTGTAACAACGCTTAGAGAAATTTCTCTAAAAAAATTACCGTCTTGCCTAGAATCGAACCGACGAACTCTTGAACTAAGGGCATCAGCTCTAGCCATTACACCATTGAAACATTAATATTTATATCTTGATTTCTGTTACTAAAACTATATATTTTTGATTTAGACTGTGTCGAGATAATATTGTATTCATTTGAACTCGAATGAAAATGAAAAAACACCAATAGATTTTAAATTAAGAAACATTAAATATATATTAATTAACGAGGCAAATTTGAAATATAATTCTAATTTTAAAATGAAAGACTCCAATTCATTTTAAATTAAGAAACATTAAATATATTGATAATTATTCCTCCCCCCCCCCGCCACTCAAAAATTAAAGAGGCGAAACTCTTAAGAGACCATGTATTTTCGGTAGTTTACTGGTATACATTTGGAGTGTGTTTTTTAAAGAGGAATAAAATTTTTGGACCGAGACGTTGCCCGCCAGGGCACCAGCCCGAGAGGGCCTGGCGAAGGCACGCACGAAAAGCTCGTTTAATAATGATAGATATAATCAATATCCATAATATATTATTTTTAATAAGACATTAAACACCAATTTTGTTAAGGAAGAATGGTGTAGGTTCTTGGTGAAACATATTAAATAAAATAAAGAAAATTTTTTGAAAAATGTTTTTTTGGAATTTTTTCAAAAAAAATTTTGACACTCCTTAAGATGGGCTTATACCCCAAAATATATATTGAGTCGTGCTAAACAAGCATCCGATCTTTTATTTATGTGAAACCTACCTAGTATTTTATATGTATTTATATTTAAAAGAAATTTTGAAAAAGTTCCAAAAAACATTTTTCAAAAAATTTTCTTTATTTCATTAAACATCAACGTATATATAGGTATATCCCTAATATATTATTTTTACTTCATATTATGTTAATCGATTGGATGTGTAGGTAAATGAAGATTTCTGGATGAAACAATTACATGATTAAATTTTCAAATTTTAAGGATGTGAATCTTTTACTATTCAAAAAAAGATGATATTAACCCTACCACTTAGATTAAAAATTAAGAATTAAGATTTTAAAACTAAATAATTTAAATCTTTAATAAATCTCAAAAGGCCGTTAAGTAAAAAAACATAGCTACAACACCTTAGATTTATACCTTTTGAGATTTTAAAGTGTTTTGAATTTTTAGAATTTTAATTTATTAATTTATTTTTTAGTTTTTTTCGATAAGCTCAACTAAGGTGTATAGGTATTAATTAATATTATTTTTAATTGTATTAAATTTAAAACTTTGTTCACAGCGATCGATGCCTTGATGATGGTCGGAGCGGGTCAAAACGTTTGGCAAACTAATTGATTCAATTTCATTTCAATTTTATTCAATTTTGGCTTAAGATGAAAATAGAATTTTTTTTACCTTAATTTAAAATTAAAAATAATATTAACCCCTGTAAGTAGAACATGTTTTCTAGACACTAGAAGGTCTTCTAGATATCTTAAAGACAATAAGAGCTAAATAAGACATATTCTAGACCGAGTGTGCTATCTGGGGATACGTATATCGTTTTTATTTAAACCAAAAAATTACACTCGTTCCTCCAAGTACTAAGATATTAAACATCAAATTAATTTTTGACCTAGTATATTATTTTTATATTATTATATATATATATCCCTAATATAATATTTTTATAATTATACAGGGTGCATAGGAAAGTCCTTTAAGCTGAAAATACTTGCGAACGGAGAGTGCTACATCCACTCAAGTGAGGTAACGGTATATTAAAGCGACTATGCCCGACCTAATGCAAACGACTCCAGCGCCCCTAGTGGCGAAATGTGGAAGTTTTAGATCATCAATTAATTAGTACGAAACGATATTTGGTTTACACGGAAAGGATAAATTACTGCCTGTAACCAAAAATGTCCGTAATCTATGCGCGACTGTTCTACTCTACATATTTACATTTCGGAATTGTAGCAGTGTGCAAATGCAGTTTGTGACTTTGTACTGTACTGTAATGTCTGAAAACTTTAATTTCCAATGCATTTAAAATTTTAGTTTAAAAGATGTTGGCGCTCGCTTGATACAAACAACATAATCTCATAGCATAAAATTATTGATGGCAGACGATAATTTATCTTATCAGTGTAAACCAAATATCGTTTCGTACTAATTAATTGATGCTCTAAAACTTTCTAATTGGAAATTTTGCTCTATCTCTTTTCGTTTTTGATTTGCAATGGTTAACTTCCACATTTCGCCACTAGGGGCGCTGGTGTCTTTTGCATTAGGTCGGACATAGTCGCTTTACTATACCGTTGCCTCACTTGCGTGGCTGTAACACTCTCCGTTCGCAAGTATTTTCAGCTTAAAGGGACTTTCCTATGCACCCTGTATATGTATCCCTAATATATCATTTTTAAATTAAATTATGTTATTCGATTGTATTGAAGAAACTCTAGGTAATTGAAGATCTTATTTAAGCGTGGCTATAATCGGGCTCAAAATTTTAATTTACATACATATAGATATTTTGTATTTTCCGATTGATTCCCGATGATTTGAATTCAATAATTGTTCATTCGATTGGTATTTATTTATTTAATTAATTAAACTTGAACACGTAACGTGACGTTGTTTTCCCGCATTTTTCTTTCTTAATCTGTTGCAAGCAACGGTTGTCTGTCTGTCTGTCTGGCTCTCTCAGCTGAGAACAACTGTTGTCGCAACAACCACCATCTGGATGGATAGATCCTCTCTCTTTCCGTCAAGGGCTTTGCTTTGCTTGCCTCTCAATGTTTGCCACCCCAAATATAAGAGACCTTAAGGTCTCTCTTCTTTTTAAAATTGACCCGCAAGGATTTCTTTTTGCGGCTGCACCTTGAGGGGGACCAAGGGGGGTCTGACAGATTGATAGCAGATGCACCCATCCCGTGCAAACAACTGTTGCACATTTCATTTCAAAGGAACAACTCTACTATTTCTTTTACTACTACTACTTAGACCAATCTCCCTTTACTTATTTGCTTGCTCCTTTAAATGAGGACATCACCTGGATGGTTACCCCTCCGCTTAACTATCCGCCCAGTGATAATACGTCAACAAAACAACACTCATATACCTAATTACCTAAAGAGTTAACTTCAATTTACCTATGTACATATACAATCGAGGAACATAATACAATGTAAAAATGATATATTCGGGATACATATATAATTATAAAAATAATATATTAGGGATACTCAAAAATTCATTTGATGTTTAATATCTTTTAGCGCCGGTTGTATGTCGCAAAATAAATGCTTATTAACCACTAACCCAGGGTAGATGGTAAATGGAGGTACTGGGATGGCCAATCAGATGACAGAGACTGAAAGTGGGTTAGTGGTAAAAAGCATTTACTTTGCGACATACAACCGGCCCTTAGTATCTGTGGCGTACCTTTGGTAATTTTTTTTTTTTAATTAAAAACAATATTGTAATATTATTTGTAATTTTAATTTCAGACAAAAAGGTTCGATTTTAAAATTTAATTGATTTTTTTGCCAACGTTTTAACCCGCCGCTCCGTCCATCATCAAGGCATCGCCGTGAACAAAGTTTTGATCTTAATTGCAATTGAAAATAATATTAACATACCTGGAGGATTTGAGGCTTGACCCTTTTTTAAACCCTGAAGAAGAAGAGGCGAAGCTCCGATTCGTCATGTTTTTTAAGTTAATTATAATAAAATGATGCTCTAATAAATTCTTTGATTCAGAATTATACATTGGGACCTGTAATTAGTTAAATTTCTTAAATTTAATAACTATTAGTGGGTTTTAAAATTAAAAAACAAACAATTAATTAATAAAAGGATATTAAAAAACATTATTATACATTTTTATTTACACAACCACCTGTGAATAATTACTTTAATTAGGAAACAATCAATCAAATTAAAGTAATTTGAAGATGAAACCCTATTCCCCCTTCTGGAAACTTATGGTATAGGACATATTACTCTGATCCTCTTGGTGAGAATCTTGGAAAGCTTGTCGGTAGGGCTAGCTAATGTATTTCGATAGGGTTTCTTTTTTTCTGCAGGCGTTGAATCTTTCAAAGATCGAATAAACTATGATGTAACTTATTCGGTTTCCCATCATAATTTGAAGGACCAATTCAAAACTCTTCGTAAATCATTTCGAGACTAGGCTTAGGGAGATGGTAGTAGAAAATTGAATTTGGATGTTGCTATTCAGATCGGATTCGTTGACTTAAAAACTTCCTAATCTGTGCGGTTTTCATTGAAATTGTTAGAGCAGTTTTCGAGAAAAAAAAATATACAAATATTCCTCATTTAATATTTATACATATTTTGAGTTTGTAAAATGGATTTAATCATCAAATTGGATTGATTTCAATTAATAAATCACTCTTTATTACTGTACATTAAAAGTTTATTATTATTATTATTATTGTGACACTTTAATTATTTTATTTTAGTTAATTGATTGTTAGATTCAAATTTGTTTATAATTATTACGCATTTTATTGTTAATCAATGACAATAATAAATAACCTATTTATATTAAAGATAAGAGTAAATCAATATTATATTTAATATTGTACTATAGTTAAGGATTTCTTGGTCACTTCTTTCACATTAAAACATTTTAATGTGAAACAAGTGACCAAGAATCTCTAACTCATAGTAAATCAATATTAAATATAATATTGATTTACTCTTATCTTTATTAAAGAGGTTTAACCTTGCACCAACACCATAATCTCTACTAATTAGTATTTATATTAGATTAAAATGTTAATATTTGAATTCTATTATTTAAATACGGATAATTTATGAATCGTGAATTAATTTTTATTTTTCAAAAGTGAAAAATTTCACGGTTTTTCTGATCGACGTTTAAACTCCCTAATCTGTGCGGTTTTCATTGAAATTGTTAGAGCAGTTTTCGAGAAAAAATATATATAAGGATCCTCATTTAATATAATAAGATCTTTTGATTTTGTAAAATCGACTTATGGTAATCATTAAATTGGATTGATTTCAATTGATACATCACTCTTTATTACTGTACATTAAGAGTTTATTATTATTATTATTGTGACACTTTAATTATTTTATTTTAGTTAATTGTTTGTCAGATTCAAATTTGTTTCTAATTATTACGTATTTTATTGTTAATCAATGACAATAATAAATAACCTAATTATATTAGATTAAAATGTTAATATAATTTAGATACGGATAATTTATGAATCGTGAATTAATTTTTATTTTTCAAAAGTGAAAAATTTCACGGTTTTTCTGATCCTTTGATCTAATAGCCTGTGACCCTTGACCCTCCGCCCTTTTTTCTCTAATCCACCCCCTTCATTCATCCATACACTCTATAAATTCACAATTAGATAGATCATACACACATAATAGGGATGTAAATGGATTTAAACTTTTCGCATACGGAACGATTCCCACACATCGGGCCTTTTGAAATTGCCCTTTGGGGTTTGTATCATATTATAGGGTGTGGGGGGTGAAAAACGCACTTGAAAATGACCTATTGTCCACGCCCTCCCCCTTTGGTCAAAAGATTAATTGATTTAAAAAATAAAAAAGCTAGAATAAAAAATTGATACAGATCGGGCCACTTGTCGCTGGCTCCAAGGCAAGGGCTATGACGTCAGAAAACTAGAGATGACAGGGCAACATCCGGCTTTTGTACTTGCCATGGAATATCCAACATGTGCATTTTAGACAGACAGACAGACACAAGGATCAAAAACGATCAAATGATATCAGATCCATTCAAAAGATTTGGATACAAAAAGCGAAATCCGTTTTGTTAATCTCGTTTATCAGATATACTTAACATACACTGTTATAGATAATATAATACTAAATACTACATGATAGAATTTTGAATTTTGTTGTTTATTTATTTTTTAATTATTGAATTTTGTTTATTTACTCAATTAATTTTTAATTATTACGTTTTTTATTGTTAATTAATTTTTTTAAACTTAATTAGGATAAATAGTATTGTTAATTAAAGCAAAAGTTAGCTAATTAACAACTGTTTTTAATTAATATTTGAGTCTCTCAGGCTTTAGTGATTATTTTTTTTAATGAGAAAAATGCCAAAAGGTGCTACACCTATATAATAATCCAGTCTCAAATATCCATAACCTTGACCCAGGGCTTGGAATACTATTGTGTTCTTACTTAGAAGAAATAGTTTTTAATGCTAAACTTTCATCCAAGGGGGGAAATTACGAAATTGAATAAAAATTCTTCTAATTTATTTGATGTTTCGGTTTGTAACAAATTGACTCCAACTCCGAAAAAATGCCGAAAATTAATTTGAAAATTTTAATAATTTTTAGGGGTTCGTTCAAACGTAATATGGGGACCTATTGCTGTAGTATGTAGTGAGCATTGTAGCTCGTAAACTAAATAAAATACAAATTTGAAATTTAAAAATAAATGTATTCAATTTTCTTGAAATTAAAAATCTTATTAACATTTTTATTTAGGGGATATATCGAATTTTTTTGTAAGTATAAAATGCCAATCTAAAAGGGTGTTAAAATATTTAATATAGCTTCCAAAATGAAAAAATCCTTAAATATATCCATTCATTTAATAATATATCAAATACTTAGAAATAAAAACAAATTCGAAATCTCTTGTAGTTTGTAAGTTATAAGCCTCGGTATGCGAGCCCGACTCGCACTTGACCGCTTTTTTATTTACTAAATCTCCGCGTATCAAGTAAATAATGAATTAAGAATATTGTTACATTTTAATTAGTTAATTAATTGTCAGATTCAAATTTGTTTATAATTATTACGTATTTTATTGTTGTAATTAATAACAATAATAAATAACCTATTTATAATAAATTAAAATGTCAATATTTTAATTCTATTATTGTAGATAATTTATGAATGTAGAATTCTAAAGGTTGAAAGTAGAAAAGGTTTCTTTTCACCCTTATTCATTTATAAAACGTGAAGTTTTGCGAAATACCCAACTTTGACCATCACAAAAATTCTTTCTTTTCATTTGATTTTTTTAAAGAGGCTGTAAAACGACAGAAAAACGGATGCAAATGGCTACCTGTCTGTTTAGGGGAGAGAGGCCCTTTCTTTTCATTTCTCTCTCTCTCACTACCTGAATTAGTTGTGGTCCATTCAATTCCAACTGCTTGCTTTGTACAGAGCACGATGGTTTTTCGGTTTTGAATTTCCTAACAGATTAAAAGGCCGACGGACTGACTGGGGGGGGGGGCTTTTCATTCATTTACGAGGAAAGCACAGGATGCACAGACATACAGACACTCCGGGATTCTATATCTTTCTTTATTATCTATCAGAGCAGAGAATGTCCGTACGTTACCATATAACAAAAACAATTCGTGACAAAAGTGTATAAATCAAAAAAACTTGAATTTAATTCGATTTTTTGGAAAATTTACCTCAAAAAAACTGAAAAAAAATCAGGTTATTAATAAAAAGACAAATTAATTTACAGGAGTTTTTTAAAAGGTTATACTTTTTCAAAAGTAAAAATAATTTTTTTTTTTTTTTAATTATATTTTTGGAGTTTTATTTTAAATTCTCTATACATATTTCGGGTTTTTAGCTCATCATTAGAAGTTTTGAGTTTACAAAAGACTTTCGTTTCCAAAAATATAATTAAAAAAAAAAAAAAAATTTTTTAAAACCTTTTAAAAACTCTTGTGTTTAATATGTTTCACTATAAATCAACACCGATTTTCCTAAATGTTATCAAATTAATTTAGATATTTTTTTTGTCCTTAATTTCGATGGTTTTTGATTGTTAGAAACTGTTAACAATTGTTCGATGTCGTCATTTTAATCAGCTATAAATAAATGGACGAATTAATTTAGTTATTAAAGCCTGATGTATTTATTATTAATATATAATTCACAGTTAATACAGGTTGTTGGATGTATTAAGTTTTTTTCTACTTAACTTGGATGGTTTTTGATTGTTAGAAACGGTTACCAATTCTTCGATGACGTCATTCTAATCAGGTATAAATAAATAAACATATTAATTAAGTAATTTAATTATTGAGAGTCGCAATAATATATTTCTTTTCAAGTAAAATTTAAAATTTAAAATCAAAAAAATTTCGAAGTTTTTAAAAACGAAAAAAAAAATATTTCAATTAAATATGTTTTATTTATTTATAATAGTGATATGTGTATTATTTATTTATTTATTATTTTTTCTTTTTTTCGAATGGTTCATTTCGTGAGAGAGTCTTCTCTTCTTGAAATGTTAATGAACTAGATTATCATCATCTGGCACGCATATGAACATAGAAACAACAACAACACAACAACTGTTGCTCTCGAAAATTGTCTCTCTCCTCTTTCTTCTCTCAAACTAGCTTTATATAAATTCACTATCTATATTTTTAATACTATTTAAAATAATTCAAATTATTCAATAATTGAATTTAAAATAATTCAAATTATACAATAATTGAATTTAAAATAATTCAAATTATACAATAATTGAATTTAAAATAATTCAAATTATTCAATAATTGAATTTAAAATAATTCAAATTATTCAATAATTGAATTTAAAATAATTCAAATTATTAAGCAGTAATTGATATTTTTGTTTGTTTATTTTTTAAAAATGAAAGTAAATAAATAAATAATTATTAATTAGACTAATAATTATATTGTAATGAAATCATTTTTTAATTAGTTTATAATAAATAGTTTTTTGCCTTTAGGACTTAACCTATCAATTAACCAAAAATAAAACGTGTCTTGAATAAAAATTCACTTTTTCTCTCAATTTTTGCTTTATATTAAAAAAACAAAATCCAAATTCGGAGCAGAAGGTTGAGATTAGCCCCTTTTCTAACACCCCCTCATTTTATTAACTCCCTTAAGGGAATACCAACTGAATGAAGTTAATCTCGTAGATATTGACACGTCAAGTGGCCAACCACAGAGTATTCTATTCCATTTGATCATCCTGACATCTGTGGCCGCAATAAAACACTTATTATCTACTAGGGTGGCTAAAAAATGCCATCTAGGGGGTGAGTCTGATTCGCTCACTTGTTCTTTTTAGTGGGGGGGGGGGGGGGCGTTTTTTATTGTCAAAACAATACGAACACCAAACTGCCCTTTTTCTCCCCCCGATTGGGGCTCAATGGGGTGCAAACGTGCATGCCATAAGGATCACAGATGGCAGCAAGTGCACGAACAAGTGTCTTGGGCTGGTTTTTTGTTTTTTTATTATTCATATTCGATATATATGATGCATTTCCCAGAAGAGAGGAGAGGCTCTTCTATAACGAGATAGCTTGTTTTATACGGGCGAATAAATATTCAAGCGTTTGTGTGAGTGGGAGGAGCTCATTCAAACAATACGGGGCCAAAAATGGCAGATTAAATCGAAAACAATTAAACCTGTGCCTACTGGATCATACAAACATTCTTTCTCTCTCTGTTATGCGCCTATTGGACTCTACTTTGTTGAAAACAAACTTAATTTTTTGACACTTTTAAATCCGAACATCAATTTTTAAGGAAATAAAAATGATGATCCAATAAAATTTTTTTATTTATTTATAATTTAATAAGAATAAAGAATTTATAAAAGAAAAATATTTTACGTTAGAGTAGAGTTGATCTCTCTATATCGATCGATGTTCGAATTGAGAGAGAATTTCTTATTCAATTGAATTCAATTTTGTTCAATCATTGATTCACATTCCATTTCAATTTATTTTCTATTTATTTTAATTCATCATGCGTGATGTGGTCAAGAATTGTGTATACGCCTAGAAAAAATAGGCGTTCGTAGCCAACCATTTACTTTGGGACAAAAAATTAAAATTTTAGCCCAAATTTCAGCCAGAACAAGAATAATCGATTTATATTTTAAGAAAATAATGAATCAAAACAACGGCTTGATTAAATAATAATCGCAATAATTAAAAATAAAAAAAGTTTTCCAAGCGAAACTCGGTCTTCCAGTTAATAAATAATAATTAATAAATTGATTTATTTATTTATTCATATTTTTATATTTATATTAAATTTAAATATTATATAATAATCTTACATAATATAAATAAATATCGATTCACTTTCTTAATAGGATCAAATAAATATAAATAATATAAGTACTAGCTGAGAAGGCCGGCTTCGGAGGGCATCTTGCTAGCCAGGGGTGCTTCGTCCACATTTTGGGTGGTTAGTTTTTGTATTTCTAGTCTTCCGGAGGCCTATATATTATGTATACAATTTTTGAGTTTAATTTTGTTCAAAGTGCTATAATTTACATTTTTGACCCTCTACCTCCTATTGGGTAAGTTTTTAGGGAATTTTTTATACAAAAATTTCAGAAATTACATTCTTTATAAGTTTGCTTCTGACAAAATTTGCCGTAGAGTTAATAGTAGGTATATATATTGGAGTGGTGGAGTCCCCCATTGTGTAGGTGTGAACTTACCAGTGAGGGGCTCAATCATGTGCTGCTTGAATGTGATCTAAACAAAAAGTGGACACAAATGCTATACTGTGAAATCAACGAAAGTGTAAAATTCCCAATAGATAGTGATTATCTTTTGTCCTTGTGTGAGTGCAGTGAAAAAGTTGTTATGGCTCTTCAGAGATTTGTACTAAGGGCTAGTGTAAATATTTAAAATTATAAAATAATACAAAGAATGTGATTGGCTAAATAGTTCAGACCAAAAGCCAGGAAGGGGGCAAAAAAAAAACCTTCTCCCATTAAAAAAAAAAAAAATAGTAGGTATAGGTGTTATTTTATAATTTCCATTATAGACTCCAAAAAAACCCCTTTTGGGGTCAAAATATTCTATAGCTCAAATTTTAAGTTCCAAGACATCTGATCCAAATACAAAATTTCATAAAAACATTTCCAGACGTTTTTATGACTACTAGACACAAAAGAGCGCAGACAGACAGACATAAATTTTGTTGAAGGTGTTTTCTTTAATAACTTTGCTTGAAACGTGTGCATCCATAATTTGAGGCGATTTAAGCCAATGTACATACAAAACCTTACATTATATATATATAGAGAGATTATGATGGTACTGTTGTGCCGTCGAGAATTTTTTCCTTAAATATAAATATAATTATTCTTAAGGGTAATATTTTGACCGGCTTCCCCTTTTGATCCTCGAATGTGACCATTTCACAATGGGTAAGGGATTTTACAACTTCCTGGACGTAAATGTCAAATGGCTCTTAACACATGTCGATTGTAAAAGTCATTTTTGCGTGGGAAATTTCTAGAGATTAAATTTCTACAAATGGGAGGAATGATTTTAAGATACGCCCCGCTAATAAAGAATTTGGCCTATGAGAAGTAATTTGAAAATTTCGACTCTTCAGACAAGGTTTGAGTCAGTCAGAGAGTTGGCAGTTCTAAGCTGAAGCCCATTTGGGGTGGTCAGTTGTCAATTGGGGTTGAGAGACGAATTTTAAGCTCTCCAGCCATCAGCATGGAGAAATGTAAAATTATAAAATAACTAATAAAAAAAACCAATATTAAAAATACTCTTTCTTTAAATACATCAATTACCATCAAATCAGCATCAGGCCTGAAACTGGTCGAATCGCTTGGGCGCGTTACCAGACCATTCTGCGGGGAGCTTCTTCGAGATAAATTGTCAAATCGTCAACCTTTTTCTGGTCAAGAAGGGTTGCAACCAAAAATTTAAAGTGTTGTCGTAACAGTACTATACTTGGAGATTTAAATTTCTACCATATAGTATATTAATAAAATATAAATTTGGACAGGAAGGAAAGTAGAGAGTGCGGAAAGGGTGTTTAAGTGAAGGGGGAGGGGAGGGGAGGGGGGGTAACCTCCCCGCCACCCACGCAGCGCAGTCACTTGCCGCTTATGTCGAGTGGACATAGACAGAGACAGAGAGAGTGGATATGACACATTGTATGATTGTCGGAGCGAAGAGGACAGAGACAGGGGACCCTCTCCACTCTCCAAAGAGAACGAGAAGGGTTAATCATAAATGGGCACAATTAATTGAACCCCTCCCCTCTCCTTCACCCCCCCCCCCAAAAGACCCTCAACCGCACACGTCAATTCTCTTTCCTTTATGGACCAAGACCACGAGGGGTTTATATCAAAGGAATAAATAATAATAAATATAAACGTGTATGATATGATCTTTAATATTAAAATTTTAGTAGACAAGTTGACAATATATAATGTTATATATTCAAGTTGAAATAAAACTTTCAACAAACTCAAATTTGGATTTTCTGACTATCATTTCGGAAAGAAGTATCAAATATTTAGGGTCCAACCCTCTTAATTGATTTCACTTTAAAACAATTCAATGTGAAATTAGATTTGAATATTTTAACTAGTTTTTGAGCTACTTCATAATTAATTCTTTTGAGGTGAAATCAATTAGACAGTTGTAATTGGAAACTGCATATTTGATATTTCTTTCTGAAATTTTACTAATATTTTCAGAAAATCCGAATTTGTGTTTCCTCAAAGTTTTAGTTGGGTTTGAATATACCAGTATATACCTACCAGAGGCGGGCGGTGACTTTTCAGCCAGAGGATGTTGTCCAAAAAAGGATCCTTCATTTATCAAAATTTTATTTTATTCTTCGCAAAATATATGATGCAACTTTTAATATTCAATATTATTATAAATAGACGAGCTTCGAGGGCGTGCTGAAGGCTGGCGGGCAGCGTCTCAGTCCAAAAATTGTATTACTCTTTAAAAACCACACTCCAAATGTATACCCGTAAACTACCGAAAATACATCGTCTCTTAAAAGTTTCGCCTCTTTAATTTTTGAGTGGCGAGGGGGGGAGGAATAATTTTCAATATATTTATTGTTTATTAATTTAAAATGAATTGGAGTCTTTCATTTCAAAATTCGGAGTCCAAATTACAATTATATTTCAAATTTGCCTGGTTAATGAAAATCGATTGGAGCCATCAGTTTAAAATCCGAGCTGACAATTATATTTCATATTTGCCTCGTTAATTAATATATATTTAATGTTTCTTAATTTCAAATCTATTTGTGTTTTTTCATTTTCATTCGAGTTCAAATGAATACAATAATATCTAAATCAAAAATATATAGTTTTAGTAACAGAAATCAAGTATAAATATTAATGTTGCATTGGTGTAATGACTAGAGCTGATGCCCTTAGTTCAAGAGTTCGTCGGTTCGATTCTAGGCAAGAGGGTAATTTTTAAAAAAGAAAATTCTCTCAGCGTTGTTACAAATTAATCTAGGCTCTTATATATAGTATAATGAAGTACACATTAGTTAGAAGAAAGAACATGTTTGTTTATTTTTCTATAACAATAATAATAAATAATACATTTGATGTTGCCATGGCAACCTAATTAGAATGAATTAATTAATATATCAATATAATTTTTCAAATTTAACATTGGATTTTTATTTTTATTTGATATTAAAGAAAAGAACGGACAGTTTATCTTCACTTTGGTTACTTCCAGTGGCAAATAAAAATAATCCACCTTTCTATTTTAATTGCAGAGATTTTAGGGATTCGCCGAATCCACAGCATCCATGCACCACACGCCACTAATATTTTCAACTTATCTACTAAAATCCTGTGGAATACAAAAAATTCCTATAAAAATAGTTACTTTAAAGCTCACTTAGACCGTTATTTTAAAGTGAATTAAATTCATTATTATTTTATTATTCTACTCTTCATTTTATTATAATAATATTATTATATTGTTGTTGTTTTTTCACTTCTTTTGTTTTAAAGGATAATAATGAATGATAGAATAAAACTACAATACTACAAATAAACATAAACAATCGCGGTTTCTTTGAACTTTTAAAACAGTCAATGAATATATAATATAAAGTGACAACAAAGAGACCACGTGCCCATGAGCACGTGACTCTTTTGAATTATTACCTAATAGACAATCATATACAATAAAGATTATAAATAAATATTCACTTTACATTCATGAAAACAAAAAGGATAATTTGAATAATCATATTGAATGTTTTAATTTTGATAATTTTGATAATTCTCTCTTCATCAGAATTTTGGATAAAGAAGATAATAAATAGAATAACAGAAAAGGAGCGGTATCCTGAAATACACTTTGAAAGTTAAACAATCTATTTTAGTTAGAAAGCTGAAACTTAGCACAACTTTCCTCTGAATTAATCGACATTTTTATGCCAAATATCAGCTCAGTAGTTAAAACAATTTAATACCTTTCATATGATAATTTGAATCTCTTAGATTAGGTATTTACATTTTTTAAACGGTAGTTTGAAACTTATATATAATATTTTTTTGTTTTCTAAATACGAATATTTTGGCACTAGAACAAACTTTCTGAGTCTGTTCATTGTTAAGTCATTGTGGAAATAGAAATTTAGACAAATAAACTGACAGAAAAATTATGCTGGAAAATTACATTGAATTAGACTTTTCTTATTCGCCTGCTGAAGGAAAACCGAGTATAATGTACCTGAAATCACCCGATTATCACTTAAAAACAACTCTAGAAGTAGAAGCAATTTATTTTTAAATTAGCTAGAAAATTTTCAATTTCACCATAGGTAGTCTAACTAGCAAAATGATTCAGGGATTCAAACTATAACTATTACTAACATATTAGATATATAGTAAATCGAAGGAAACATTTTTCTTACAATTTTATTGCATTAGAAAATTTAATATATTAGGGATCTTATATATAAAGGCCCTTGTCAGACAGTACCCGTGGCGCTGTCATGTGAACATGTGGGAGAAAAAGCAACTAATATTCAATGACAGTTACTAGATTGTCAAATTTTTCAAATGAAACATCTCTATTCTCTCTATATATATATATTATATCTTTAATATCTCTATATATTAATATATTCCTTTATTAGATTTACGGCGTGCCTCATTTGAAATTTTAGTAGGCAAATTTATTAATTTTAAATATATTATATATTAATATATATTTAATTTTTTGGAAATAATTCATACCGCGAAAATTAATTTTTTTTTTTAGAATTTAAGAAAAATACAAATTCTTGAAATTTTAGTAGACAAATTAATTTAAAAATATATATATATATATATATATATATATATATATATATATATATATATATATATAGTTTTAATGAGATATGATTTAATGGGATAATGAGATTAATTCTTAATTACTACTATTACTGCGCGGCTCATTTGAAATTTTAGTAGATAAATTAATTTCTTCTTCGAAAGAAATGGTTGCATGCTCTAATAAAGTATTTATAAAGCATTTACTGATATTTTTCATCTTTCTTTGATCAATTATTCATTATTCAAAAAAATATTTTTTTTCAAAACATATAATTACGGACAGCTAATAATCACATCTCGAGACGCTGCCCGCCAGGGCCACCAGTCCGGAGGGCCGAGCGGTGCTGGGCGTGCCGCAAGCATATATATATAATAGTTTATCTAATTTGATTGTTTTGATCACGTGATATAAATAAATAAACAATTTTACCGATAATTTTTCGCGATACGGCCTGTGATTTTAAAATTAAAAAACAAAAATAAAAACAAAAAGCATAATTTTAATAATCATATTGATTTTTTTTTTTAATTTTGATAATTCCTAATTCATCTGAGCTGTTGAATATTTATATCTACAGTTCGAAAACCTATATATGTAGGTATTATCGATTTTAATATTACATTTTTTATATATATACTATCTCTGAAAAGTCTTCTTTTCCAGAATCAATCCCCTGGATTAATATAGTAATAAAAGTATTCCCTACCCACGGAGAGCAGATTTTATTACTTTTTTTTAATACTTTCTGTATAAAGTAAAGGAAAACTTTTCTCAGCTTTTTTTATCCTTTCCTTCTTCTGGTTAATATGCCTGGGATTTTTCTTCTTACTTAAAAATGTAATAATTAGTTCTTATCGTGTCTAGCGTTTCCTGCATTGCGATAAACGACCGAAATTCTCTGGGAAATAAATCCCTTAAGCTCTCTCTATCGTTTTTATCTTTCCATGGAGGTGTATAGATATATATACCAGCTGCTAAGCCCGCCTTTGGCGGGTCTCTTATTGGCCCCTTACTAACCTCCTTGGACCCCAATAATGTTCACCCCCGGAATCTTTGTCGATTAGACCTCTTTTTCGCCTACCCAGGAATCTCTCCCTCCTAAACGAAAGAGAAATAAGCTGACGTGTTCTGATGTGGCCATCCACTTGACTTTACCATACAACCTGGCCCCTCACTTATATTTAATATTTAATAAAATTATTTATAATCATGTAGGGGAGGGGGGGTTGGTTTTTGCATTTTTAGACTTCTGGGGCTCCACTGATTATGTATACAAAATTTGGTTGAGTTTGGTAAATGACAAAGATTTTCATTTTTTTACCCTCCGGCCCCCCCCCCCCATTTCGGACGGTTAGTTTTTGCATTTTTAGACTTCTTGGAACCCACTGATTATCTATACAAAATTTGGTTTAGTTTGGTAAATGGCCAAGATTTTCATTTTTTGACCCCCCCCCCTCATTTTGGGCGGTTAGTTTTTGCATTTTTAGACTTCTGGGGGTCCACTGATTATGTATACAAAATTTGGTTGAATTTGCTCAAATGAGCTAGATTTTTAATTTTTAACCCCCCCTTGACCCCCTTAATTTTGGGTCGATATACACCAAAATCTAATCAGCTCTTAATCTCAATGGACCAAAACTACGTGTGAAATTTGGTTTCGATATTCACACTAGTTTTTGAGCTAGCTCGTCCACAAAATTTGGTAACGCACAGACTAACTAACTAACAGACATTTTGACAAAACAATTATTATCTCGAAAAATATAATTTTTTCGATGTTCACTTATTAGAGCTTTTTTGTAGACCGAAATGCCATGGTTTCTCGCTCAATTTTTTTAATCGAAATAGTTTCAGCCGTTTTTGAGATATTTGGAAAAAAAGAAGGAAAAAAAAACACTTTTTTCATGCACGATTACAATACTTGACCATACCCTGTATGGTAAAGTAAAAAGCCCCATATTGTTTGTTGATCTTTTGCTGAGCTGGTTTCAAAAAATTTACAAACCGCTTTAAATATTGAGAAATATTTTAGAAAAAAATTAATTTCTATCTGAAATCTATTCAAAAACAATGACATTTGATAGATAAAGTTATTGAAGCTGAGTCACGTGACGTCAGAGACTACCATTTGATGATGATGATATGTAAATTTCCGTTTGTTTTTTTTTTAGGGTGGCCGTGCCCGGATTTCAGGGCAACGCGACTGCGGCGACGGCGTTGCCTGCTCGAAACGTCGCCCCCTGGGAACGTTTCGGTCTCGAGATGGTGCTCTCCATTGTGGTGATTCTCAGTTATATGATCAACATGGACACATATCGGAAATATTTAGGCAGCGCTTCACTTAATATTGGAGCTGCATATTGTTGCTGCACACTTGTCATGGTAAGTAGAGGAAAACTTATCTTGCTTATTTAGAACTAGAATGGTCTCTTTGATTAATAAATAATTAAATCATTTATTGGATAAAATCCAAATACGAATTATTAATATAAATCATCAGTTTTGTGAAACTATTGGGACTATTAACTTGAAATTTGGTGGAGAGGTAACTTTGACAACGTGAATTTATTTTTATTCAAGGTAATTTCATCTCCAATACTATCTTGTATCATTGTCTAATTCCCAAATATTTATTTGTTTATACTTGTATTGTTGAAAAGTGTTTATATATATATATATATATATATATCCCCAATATATCAATTTTATTCTTATAAGCTTGGGGGTCCTCCATATCCAAAAGTAAGTGTTTTGTGCCAATGGTCGTTAGGTTTAATTTTTCTTTCTCTCCTCCATCATCCAAGTTAATAATTCTCTCTCTCTCTCTCTCTCTCTCTCTTTATTTCTTCTCATCAATCTCAATTATTAAAAGAATTCTCCCACAATTTGGAACAAAGAAAAAAAAAGGACGGAAGATAATAATTAATTCGTTTAATTATATACTAGTATAGTAAGGATTCGCACAACAATCAAACAAAATAATACTAGAAAATTGCAAAATATTAAGTGTAGACTTTCTGTAGTTTTGAAGATACCTCATTTTTTTTTTTTTTTTTAATCAGCGATTGTTTTGGGCTATAAAATTAAAACTTGGCACAAATACTATACATATTAATATAATCTTTAGTGCCAAATTTGAGACATTTTTTGTGTTCTTACCGATTATTTGTATTTTTTAACCATAGGTTTTAGAAATCCAAAATCTAATCAATTTTTCGTATTTTACAAAAAATAATATATATATATATATATATATATATTTGTGGGATAATCCGCGGGTCAATCCTGGACGATTCCAATTTGTGGGATAATCCGCGGGTCAATCCTGGACGAGCCTCCAATTTGTGGGATCGGATACACTAATCCCAGGCGTGTTCTTCTTTATTCAATGAACTGGTTGTCTAGAGTAAGAGATTTATCCAATAAAAGTTTCACTTATAATACAAAATATATTTATTAACAAGTATAATATTATATATACAAATGAATGATAACTCTCATTAGAAGGGCGTTAATTTATAATGACGTAAGAGAGTTCGTAAAGGGGTTAGCTGAATCTATCGTGTATCGTTATGCGTATTCGTGTCTTGACTTGCAATTTGACCATCAGACGAACAAGTCAAGACATGAATACGCATAACGATACACGATAGATTCAGCAACCCCTTTACGAACTCTCTTACGTCATTATAAATTAACGCCCTTCTAATGAAAGTTATCATTCATTTGTATATATAATATTATACTTGTTAATAATATTGGATAAATCTCTTACCCTAGACAACCAGTTCATTGAATAAAGAAGAACACGCCTGGAGTAGTGTATCCGATCCCACATATATATAATACACTGTGGCACTAGAACAAACTTTATACAACAATTCTGTTGTTGCGTTATTGTCAGTATTGTAACCTAGACACCCAAACAGATAGAAAAATTCTCAAAACTGAAATTTGTGTGTTTGTGTTTTTTTCATCATGGAGGGGCGCTTGATGAAAGTCATGATTTAAAAAATAAAATAATAAATAAACAAATAAATAAAATATATGAATAAATTAATTAATTAAATAAATAAATAAAACAAATATACAAAGTAGTCCTGCCGACAATATGTCAGAATTCAAGTCCAGGCATGATTCGTCGTCTAAAAACTCTTCAACCCGATAGTATCCCTTTTTTAGTAGTGTGCTGTTAATGGAGGATTTAAATTTATTTAGAGCTAGACTCGTAATTTCCTCCTTGGCACATACTTGTTTGTTAAATTTTATTTCAAGAGCTCTTATAGAAATATTCATTTTTTTTATCGGAATCCCGGATCAAAAAAAAAACGCAAAATCTAATAATCCATTAATTTTAAAAATACAAACATGTTGGCACCAGCTCAAACTTTATACGACTTTCAAAATCTAAATCAAGATTGAAAATTGAAGATAATTTTTCTCCACATTTCAGATATTTCTAATGAAGAATAAACCCAAATAAAAATTACTATAATACCATATCTAGTATAATACATTATAGATGTTTTAAATTGTCACTCCCTCTTTTTAAATCGTGGGCCCCTCATCTAGCAGCTTTGATTTTTATTATGCATTTATATATAATTATAATATAAAATTATTAATTAGACTCGTAGAACGGAAACAGTATACACGTTTATTTTTACTTCAACATACATATTTATTTATTTATAATTTAATATTAAAAAAATGATCAAGTATGCTTTGTTTTGTTATTTGTCAATTTTTTGTATTCTCTGCTTTTTTTTACCAAAAAAAAAGTCAAAGAGATATATTATTTTCTTTAATAATCGTTAGTTGTTGATTATTCTTTTACGTCATGTTTTGTTATTATTATTATTATTATTATTATTCTATCATTATTATGATGATGATTATATTTTTCATTTTGTTTTCTAATGTTCCACACTCAAGGACAAATCCATTGAACAACGATGGAAGGTTCGTCCCCCTCGACCCATCCAGCTTTCAGCCATCCATCCATCAGATGATGCAATTGATATAATCTTTCACTAGAGATGCTTTTTTTCTGCCCTTTACTCTCATTTTCATATTATTATTATTCATTTAGCGAGTGTAATTATCATCTCTCTCTCCCTAGAGAGCGTTTAATTCTAAATAATTAGATAATAAACAAAAAAAAAAAACACGGCTTGTTTGAATGTGTGTTGTTGTGACGTCACAAGACACTTGTTGATCTCGTCTCAATTCATTACCGAGAATTAATTCAGTGGGAATTTAGTTAAGAGAGAACGAGCTAGCCTATCTCTGATGAACAAGAGTAATAGCAGGAAACTTTAATTGATTGGTTAGTATGTCTGTCTGTCTGTCTGTCTGTCGGTGTTCGAGTGGGTTGGCTGGCTATACTTTCAACGTACCGACTCTAAAACCAATCCTTTTTTAATTTTCCCCATGTTCAAACATCAATTTAATGGACAATAATTTTCAATGAGTATATGAATGAAAATTAAAATTAATTTAATATGAATTTTTTTTTTTTTTTTATTTCAACATATTTATTTATAGTTTAATATTAAAAAGTGATCAAGTATGCTTTGTTTTGTTATTTTTTAATTTGATTGAAATTTTCTGTATTCTCTGCGTTTTTACTAAAAAAAGTCAAAGAGATATATTATTTTCTTTAATAATCGTTAGTTGTTGATTTTTATTTAAACGTCATGTTTTGTTGTTATTATTATTATTATTCTGTCATTATTATAAAAAATATTAAACTACTAGATCGTGTTTCCTAAATAAATATTATTTTGAGAATAAACTCGATATATTTATGGTATATAATTTTGTAAGTCTTGAAGGAGGAGTAAAAGCCTTCTATATAAAGGAATTATTATTTAACGGGTTATAGTGGTGTTTCACAAAGAGGAAATAAAATTAAAAAAATTAAAAAATCTTTTAAATTATTTTGGAGATTTTTTATATATATATCAAGCTTATCAATATTTATTTTATTTGTGAAACTCCATCTAGTATTTTTATATTAAATTTATTTTATCAATGGCCAATGTTGTCAAACACACCTTAAAATTATATAGAAAAGAAGGATGATAAGAAAGAAGTTGGAGAATAAAAATAAGGAATATTTTTATCCTAATAAAATGATTAACTTTGGTAGATACATTTATAATTTATAAGTATGTTGGATTCAAATTGAACATTGCCATTATTGTTTGTTTATTTACATCACGTGACCAAAACAATCCAATAATAAAAAATTTGATTTTATATATCATATATATCCATATTAAATTTTCACGTGAGATGAACTTGTAAAAATTTATATTTATTTTATATTTATATAACCTATAACAACATAAATTTGATATTTCAATTTATGATTTAATAGTAAGTATGTTGGATTCAGGTTCGACTTTAAATACCATATATAAAATAAATATAAATTTTTACTAGTTTATCTCACGAGAAAATTTAGATATTATGGATATATATGTATATAGGTAATTACAAATTTCCATTATTGGATTGTTTTGGTCACGTGATGTAAATAAACAAAGAATAATGACACTAAATTCACGTGATATTTGAAATGGTTTTGATAATAATAAAAAATAATAATAATAATTGATAGATAATAATAATAAATAAATATATTTCTAATTTTAAACTCGATGGTGTGGTTGAGAGTAAAAGTGACGTTTAGGAGTAAAATTTTAAATTTATTTCTTAGTTCCACCATGATTGGGAATATTGGGATCCAACCCGAAAAAACTTGACAAATTAAAAGAAAAAAAAAATACCGTGGTTTTTGAAGAATTGAGATTTTTTGATTTTTCTAATATTTAATTTTCAACATATAGGTAAATTAATAGAATAACTTTTAAGTTACAATGATTGTTATGAAGTGAATCAAAAAATATACTTTGAAAGCTCATGTAATATAGAAAACGTTTTGGTCAATAACCCTGGGATCTCTAAAGAGACATGAAAACTGAATAAAAGTTGCTGTTTTGGTTGTCTACATTGCAGGCGGCGCAAAGGACGGGATTTCATATTCAAATACACTCAAATTTTTAGTATTAAACTTATCCCTATATATAGACAATATAACTAAAATTCTTTTAATATCTTGGGTAAAACTAAATTGGCTTAAGATGTAGGCGTCATAATTAACATTATATGTAGATAAATTTAGTCCATGTAGTAATAAATGTTGCTATCCTCTTATATGTCAATCTTTTTAAAGATAATAATTGTACTATATAGATTTAAAGAATTTTGTATTAAGAAGGTAATGGGATAAGAGAAGGAGTGACAGACACACATTTTGGATTACTTTTTACGATTCAGTGATCCGAGAGGAACATAGGAAATCGATTTTCTTACAATTCGAATGCATTAAAAAATAATATATTAAGGATATATATATATATATATATATATATATATATATATATATATATATATATATATATATATATATAATAGTTTTTCTGATTCAATTGTTTTGATCACGTGATATAAATAAATAAACAATTGTAGGTAATAATTTTTCGCGATACGGGCTCTGTCTTTTATTAAGAAGAAATCAATATATAGATATCCGTATATGCTCAGGGTTAGTGGTTTTGTAGTAAGTGTGTGTGTGTGTGTGGATGCTGGTTTAATTAGGGGACTAGGGGGGTCAGGGGGGACTGAAGAGGTTGAAGGAATCCGGAGACAGGTGCGTGTTCTCTCTCTCTTTCTCTTTTGCCTTTCATTCTCTGTCGGTCCAACATGATTTTTTATGTTAATTGACTCTGAAACGTTTATCATAGATTTAACACAAAATCTTTGTCTTTTATTATAGAGAAAACCGAAAAATCAATGGATTGTTAAGAAATCTTGCTCTCCTCATCGATATGTCAAGGATGATAAAGCTTATTAAAAACACTGGCGTCTCCATGATAAGGGTACCTGCGAAAAAACATCAGGGCGCCGCCGCCAATGCTACAATGATGTTTCATATTATAGTATTTTCATGAGTAAATGAAAGATATAGGACTTTTAGACAAGTGAAAAAGCTTGCCTGGGATAGAATCGTTCAATTATTCATTCTTCTTCTTTAAGTGCCATATCAGGTCTCCCTGACGTTTCTGGACCTCTCTACATATACCTGTGCTGAGACTGTTTAGCTGTTTTGATATACGGGGCCTACTTTTTAACGCCGGTTCCAAACGGCTAGTTTGGAGAGGTTGACTAGGCAATTATACTCTTGGTAGTTTGCCATTGCTTTCCAAGAGGAGGCGACTTCAGACTCAGTCTCGAACCAGCATACTTCAGGACATCGGCCCGGCACTCTGACCACTGACCCACAGTCGCCTTATTATTCATTAATATTTTCAAAAATGTTCACATTGGTGATAAATTGTTCATTCATTCTGTAATTGAAATTCGTCTCTTGCTGGGGGACCATATTTAATTGAATATTCGGTTTTGATTTTTTCGTTATTTTATCATCTAATTAAGTATTCTTTTCGTCTGAATAACAAAAAAAAAAGCAGGTGGTTATTAGTGAAATTCCAAAATCAGTCTGTTGTTTGCATCTGTTAACGTTGGACACAGATGGAAAAGACGAGGGGGGACCGAGGTGGGATTCCCCTAGCAAATGCCCGGCAGACCAACCGGAAGTCACCTAATCAACAATCAAGAGACGCCTCTTTTAGTGTGTGTGTAAATTAACCTTCTCGCTTATACCCAATCTTATCTAATTCTAATCGTATTTGCCCCTCTTCTATTTTTTACCTGTCTTCTAGAATACTAATTCTGGCTGATTTAAAAGACTAAAATCTTCTCTTACTCGGTAGACTTTGTGTTTATAAAATTATTCCTTCAATTGTTTATTTATTTACATCACGTGATCATAACAATCGAATTAGAAAAACTATTATATATATATATTTCTATATATATCCCTAATATATTAAATTTTCTAATACAATAGAATTGTAAGAAAATGTATTTTCTTCGAATTAATATAATATATGTTAGTTCGGATCCCTAAATCATTTTCAAGAATTGAAGTCTCTATTTAGGCTAACCCAAAAATGTGAATACTATATGTGAAAATTACACAACAAAGAAAGAACTGATTCAATTTCGGGCGTTTTCACTTCAGAACATCTGTTTAAAAATCAGTACAAAACAGATAAATAATCATCAAATGAAAGTTTGTTCTGGTGTCAAACTATTTGTGTTTTCAACAAAGATTTTGGTCATTTAAGCTTCAAAATATCAATTTCATAAAAAATTAAATTGCTTATAAATATAGAACAATCCTAGTGAGCTGAAATTTGGTATATAAATTTACATTACAAAACTTCCCCTCTGTGCCAAATTTCAACATTCTAGTCCAAACAGTTCCCTCACTTAAACATTTCTAAATAATTCAGATTTACAAAACACCGAGTTTTGAAAAAGTGTACACTTTTTCGTTCATTCTAGAATTAACAGAAATAGTTTCATTTCTTTAGTCCTAAGCCTGCCTGCAAGTTACTTACTCTTTATTCAACGAGCGTGACAATTCATTGAACCCTGGAGAGTTCAGCCGTTGATTTGATTTTGCTATACGCTTTTGAGTACAAGAAAAATAGAGATAATCATTTTTATTATATACCGGGTGTTGACTGTGACTCAACGAATTAACATGGAAAACAACATTTATGCAAATTCTTGCTTTCCTAATTATTTGAGACTAAAATTATGCAGAATTCAAAACTGAAATATGACAAATACATCATATTTTATCCACCTTTTATTAAAACAACACAAAATATGACATAAACATGTAAGAATTTAATTAGGAAAATTTAAATTTAAAAATTGAATTGTTGTCGATTGTTTAAGATTCATTATTTGTAACAATGGTAATTAAAAATGGATTTATTTTTATATTTCATAATTATTGATAATAAATTATTCTTTAAATTGGTTTTATTCAGGATACAATATGAACGCATATAGAAAGGCATGAAGACTATATTTTTTTCCTAATTGTTAAATGCAAGCTTATTTTATTGGGATTGTTGAAAACAATAAAATTTAAACAATCGACAACAATTAAATTTTATTTAGTGTTCTGAAATGTAAAGGAAAATCATTTTCGACAATGATTTTTGATCTGATTGTTTAATTGATCGATTTCAATACAAGAACTGAAAGTCATTGAAAGTTTATTCTAGTGCCAAAATATTTGTATATATATAATACGGAGAGCTGACTGGATTTTATTTTCTATAACTTTAGAATTTCTCGCTATCTAAACTTTTTCATATAGCTTGTTATTATTAAATTTAATAACTCCTTGCAGTCTGTTAAAGCATGTCTATGAAATTTTAAATAACGTCTAAAGTTTTCACTTTTTTCCAATTTAAATTAAATATGACAAATACATAATATTTTATCCACCTTTTATTAAAACACCGCAAAATATGATATAAACATGTAAGAATTTAATTAGGAAAATTTAAATTTAAAATTGAATTGTTGTCGATTGTTTAAGATTCATTATTTGTAACAATGGTAATTAAAAATTGATTTATTTACATTACATAATTATTGATAAAATGATTGTTTAAATTGGTTTTATTCATGATATGGTGTGAAGGCATGGTGACTATATTTTTTTTCTAATTGTTAAATCCAAGCTTATTTTATTGGGATTGTTGAAAACAATAAAACTTGAACAATCGATAACAATTATATTTTATTTAGTGTAAAGGAAAATCATTTTCGACAATGATTTTTGATCTGATTGTTTAATTGATCGATTTCAATACAAGAACTGAAGAGTCATTGAAAGTTTATTCTAGTGCCAAAATATTTGTATATATATAATACGGAGAGCTGACTGGATTTTATTTTCTATAACTTTAGAATTTACTTTTGCATATAGCTTGTTATATTTAAATTTAATAACTATAATTAAAACATGTCTGTGAAATTTTCAATAAGGTCTTAAAGTTGTCACTTTTTCCAATTTAAATTAAATTTCTACATTTTTAAATACTTTTTTGGCTCTCTAGCCTCCAAATTGGGATTTATTAGGTATAAACACTTCTACTTAATCTAAATCTACTTCATTCTTATTTTTTGTTTTTTGGAGATGTTATAGCAAGATTTTGGTTAAATGAAGATGATTAATTGTGTATTGGTTGTTGTTGTTGTAGATGCCGTGTCTGAACCCAGCCAGAGCCCTAGGACCAGCGTTTGTGCTTAACATGTGGGAGAACCATTGGGTCTACTGGTTCGGCCCGATTCTCGGCGGAGCTGTTGCAGCCCTCATTTATGAATTCCTCTACAACCCGAGACGACATCAGAGACTCGCCAGCGAATCCATCGACGGGGGTCAGTAATTCATTAGTTAATTATTTTTCACCCTTAAATGTATTATAAAATTTCAAATATTACACTCCAAATGCGACAAAATACCACTAAATGCTACGGAATGATTCAGAATCAAATTTTGAGAACATACAAATACGTAAAAATTTGACGTTCGAAAATTAAAAAAAAAAATTATATTTTCTTATACCCTTTAAGAAAAAATAAAATATTATGAATATATATGTAATTATATATAAATAAATAAATACTTAAATTCTTTTTAATGCATCTTTGAATTCGGAGTTATTTATTTATTTATTTTAATTGTTATTAAGTATTATCATTTGTTTTTAAATATCGAATTTAATTATTTATTTATTTCAACACTTAGATAAAGGGAGGCTTTGATTATTTTAATTAATTAATATGTAATGTTTGTTAAAAGTGTTTTTTGTAAGAATTATTTAGATATTTTAATTAATTAATTGAAACATTTCTTATATTTTAATAAATTGTAAATTTACGTTTGTATTACCTACCATATATTAACTTATGAGGAGAATTTTCTAGGTTAAGTTTCACAAAAAGGAAATATATTAAAACAAATGTATGTTTTTTTGAGTTTGATTAGCTCGATATATATTTCGGGTTACTAGCCCATCTTCAGGAGTTCAAATAAAAACTGAATACAAATTTGTAAAAACGTTTAACAGGTAAAATTTTTTTTTTTTTTGAGAGAGAAGAGTACATTCAGAAAGTTACATCAACAAACAGAAGTTAAAGTACGTTCAGAAATTACTTTCAATCTTTTTCTTAAAAATTAATAAATTGTTATTATTTAAATTAGAAACAGAAACAAAAACATAAACAAAGAACAAAATACAAACACAAATTATGTAATCAAAGTTAAGAGCCGATTTTTAATTTATTAATTTTAGCCAAATTAGAATCAATGATTATATCTTTGTCAAAGTCCAATTGATTATTGAGAATACTGGATTTATTCAGAAGGGCCAATTTAATCTCTGTTGATTCTAGAAGAAGAAGTCTGGGACCACTTCTTTCAAAATGAATTGGGGTAGGATTAGAAGTGGAGGCAATATGATTTTCCGAATGTAAATGAAGAGCGAAAGCCGAGGTAGAATCTGAATTAATATCATCTGATCTGTTAAGGACTCTAAGAGCATATTCATGTTCAGAGTAACGTTTTTTAAAGGAACGACCAGTCTGTCCAATATAAAAGAAATCACACCCATCACAGTCCAATTTGTAAACCCCTGACTTATCTAGTTTATCAATTTTATCAAGTTTGTTGTTAATCAAATGTGAGCCTAAAGTATTTGTGTTATAAAAAGCTGGGGTAATTCCATATGATCTAAGTATAGAAGATAGTGGATTAGACAATTGATCCGAAATGAAGGGGATTCTCCTATATAACGGTTCAGTACTGGGTTGCAAAGAGTGTAGGAGGGAAACATTAATTTTACGTTTAATTCTGTTATAGATTTTATTAATGATCGAAATGTTATATCCATTATTCAAGGCTATATTATAGATAACATTTAATTCTTTATTGTAATTTAATTTATTCATAGGTATTTTCAAGAGCCTATATATCATTGAGTAGAAAGCCGAAAATTTAGTGTTAATTGGGTGATTAGATGAAAAGGGAATAATAGTATCAGTAAAGGTGGGCTTTCTAAAAATTTGGTAATCTAATTGATTATTTGAAATAGTTATTTGAAGGTCTAAGAAAGCAATAGAGTTGTTAACACCAATTTCAGAAGTAAATTCAATGTTGTTATGGAGTTTATTCAAATAACTATTTTGAAATAAAATTAATTGTCTCTCAGAACCAGACCATATAACAAAAACATCATCTACATATCTACGCCAAATCACAATGTTTTTGGAATTGGAATTATTAGGATCGAGGATAATTGATTCTAGGTGGGCCATATAAATTTCAGCCAGGAGAGGGCTAAGAGGATTTCCCATTGGAAGACCTTCAAGTTGAATATAAAATTTACTATTAAAAACATAATAATTTTGATCTAAACAAAGGTTTAATAATTGTAGAATATGATTTCTAAGTGACGGGTCTGTAATATTTGAATTAATAAGATCAGTTACTATTTTTCTTAAGTCAAAAAGAGGAATCGAAGGAAAAAGATTTTTAACATCAAAAGAAACAAGTTTATAAGAGTTATGAATTTCTAAATTTTGTAAAGAAAGGGTGAGGTCGAATGAATTTTTAATAGAGTATTTAGCAATAAACATACCTTTGAGGATAGTATTTAAGTATTTGCATATCTTATATGTCGGGGCGTTAATGAATGATACAACGGGTCTAATAGGGTTATCAATTTTGTGAAGTTTTGGGAGACCATAGAGTATGGGAGCATGGGGGTTCATTATTTTTAGGTTATTTAATTTAAATTTTTCTCTTGTGGTAAACGATTTAGAAGTTTCTTTTAAAGTATTAATAATATGTTGTTTAAATTTTGCAGTGGGGTCAGACAATAAAAGTTCAGCGCCACTGGTAGAGATAAAGTCATTAACTTTTGTAATATATTCATCTCTCCTCAAAATAGCAATAGTCTGACCTTTGTCAGCTTTTGTTAATATGAGGTTATTAATGTTAATTTTGGATTTAATGTTTTGAATGATTCTTTTCTCTTGATAATTAGAAAACAATGTTTTATCATCTTTATTGGTTAATTTATTAATTTTTATTGCTATTTCAGATTTAATTAGGGGTGGTTGGTCATTTAAAGCAATTTCAGTATCAATAACTAATGATTGAAGAGATTTAGAAGTCAAATTTTGATTTGGGGAAAATTTTAAACCTTTGTTTAGTGTATCCATTTCTCTTTCATCAAATTGGGTATCTGACAAATTAATTATTCTAGCTTGGAAAGAAACAGGTGTAATTTTAATAATGTTTTCATTATTATCCTTAATAGAAGAATTATTCTTCCTAAGTGAGGTGAGTTTTTTAATTTTGTTAAATAAAGCTTATGACTAAGTTGTGCCACTTCATCACGTGTATCCTGGTCGAAGACATCAAATTCTAAAGGGTGTAGTATTCCAGCCAGTAATAGATGGATGACTTTGAGGTGGAGATTCAGAAAATACCTTGTTGAGTACCATTTCTTCATTTCTTCCATAATCCAGGTTGTTTTAGCTTTCGAAGTGGCTTTGAGAGCAGCAGTGGAACGAGAAAAACATTTTATCTTGATGAAGTTAGGAGTAAGATGTTCGTTTTTACAGGTCGAATTGAACCAAAGGTGGCTATTGCATCGATCCAATTTTATCAGGATTCTTCGAAAAACACCATTAATTGTGCTTGACTTGCATCATTAATAATTTTTAAGGATTTAGGTGTCGGTTCTAGGTGAAACATTATAAATAACTTATGAGGAGAATTTTCTAGGTTAAGTTTCACAAAAGGAAATATATTAAAACAAATGTATGTTTAATTTATTTAATGTACATACATTTGTTTTAATATATTTCCTTTTTGTGAAACTTAACCTAGAAAATTCTCCTCATAAGTTATTTATAATGTTTCACCTAGAACCGACACCTAAATCCTTAAAAATTATTAATGATGCAAGTCAAGCACAATTAATGGTGTTTTTTCGAAGAATCCTGATAAAATTGGATCGATGCAATAGCCACCTTTGGTTCAATTCGACCTGTAAAAACGAACATCTTACTCCTAACTTCATCAAGATAAAATGTTTTTCTCGTTCCACTGCTGCTCTCAAAGCCACTTCGAAAGCTAAAACAACCTGGATTATGGAAGAAATGAAGAAATGGTACTCAACAAGGTATTTTCTGAATCTCCACCTCAAAGTCATCCATCTATTACTGGCTGGAATACTACACCCTTTAGAATTTGATGTCTTCGACCAGGATACACGTGATGAAGTGGCACAACTTAGTCATAAGCTTTATTTAACAAAATTAAAAAAACTCACCTCACTTAGGAAGAATAATTCTTCTATTAAGGATAATAATGAAAACATTATTAAAATTACACCTGTTTCTTTCCAAGCTAGAATAATTAATTTGTCAGATACCCAATTTGATGAAAGAGAAATGGATACACTAAACAAAGGTTTAAAATTTTCCCCAAATCAAAATTTGACTTCTAAATCTCTTCAATCATTAGTTATTGATACTGAAATTGCTTTAAATGACCAACCACCCCTAATTAAATCTGAAATAGCAATAAAAATTAATAAATTAACCAATAAAGATGATAAAACATTGTTTTCTAATTATCAAGAGAAAAGAATCATTCAAAACATTAAATCCAAAATTAACATTAATAACCTCATATTAACAAAAGCTGACAAAGGTCAGACTATTGCTATTTTGAGGAGAGATGAATATATTACAAAAGTTAATGACTTTATCTCTACCAGTGGCGCTGAACTTTTATTGTCTGACCCCACTGCAAAATTTAAACAACATATTATTAATACTTTAAAAGAAACTTCTAAATCGTTTACCACAAGAGAAAAATTTAAATTAAATAACCTAAAAATAATGAACCCCCATGCTCCCATACTCTATGGTCTCCCAAAACTTCACAAAATTGATAACCCTATTAGACCCGTTGTATCATTCATTAACGCCCCGACATATAAGATATGCAAATACTTAAATACTATCCTCAAAGGTATGTTTATTGCTAAATACTCTATTAAAAATTCTTTCGACCTCACCCTTTCTTTACAAAATTTAGAAATTCATAACTCTTATAAACTTGTTTCTTTTGATGTTAAAAATCTTTTTCCTTCGATTCCTCTTTTTGACTTAAGAAAAATAGTAACTGATCTTATTAATTCAAATATTACAGACCCGTCACTTAGAAATCATATTCTACAATTATTAAACCTTTGTTTAGATCAAAATTATTATGTTTTTAATAGTAAATTTTATATTCAACTTGAAGGTCTTCCAATGGGAAATCCTCTTAGCCCTCTCCTGGCTGAAATTTATATGGCCCACCTAGAATCAATTATCCTCGATCCTAATAATTCCAATTCCAAAAACATTGTGATTTGGCGTAGATATGTAGATGATGTTTTTGTTATATGGTCTGGTTCTGAGAGACAATTAATTTTATTTCAAAATAGTTATTTGAATAAACTCCATAACAACATTGAATTTACTTCTGAAATTGGTGTTAACAACTCTATTGCTTTCTTAGACCTTCAAATAACTATTTCAAATAATCAATTAGATTACCAAATTTTTAGAAAGCCCACCTTTACTGATACTATTATTCCCTTTTCATCTAATCACCCAATTAACACTAAATTTTCGGCTTTCTACTCAATGATATATAGGCTCTTGAAAATACCTATGAATAAATTAAATTACAATAAAGAATTAAATGTTATCTATAATATAGCCTTGAATAATGGATATAACATTTCGATCATTAATAAAATCTATAACAGAATTAAACGTAAAATTAATGTTTCCCTCCTACACTCTTTGCAACCCAGTACTGAACCGTTATATAGGAGAATCCCCTTCATTTCGGATCAATTGTCTAATCCACTATCTTCTATACTTAGATCATATGGAATTACCCCAGCTTTTTATAACACAAATACTTTAGGCTCACATTTGATTAACAACAAACTTGATAAAATTGATAAACTAGATAAGTCAGGGGTTTACAAATTGGACTGTGATGGGTGTGATTTCTTTTATATTGGACAGACTGGTCGTTCCTTTAAAAAACGTTACTCTGAACATGAATATGCTCTTAGAGTCCTTAACAGATCAGATGATATTAATTCAGATTCTACCTCTGCTTTCGCTCTTCATTTACATTCGGAAAATCATATTGCCTCCACTTCTAATCCTACCCCAATTCATTTTGAAAGAAGTGGTCCCAGACTTCTTCTTCTAGAATCAACAGAGATTAAATTGGCCCTTCTGAATAAATCCAGTATTCTCAATAATCAATTGGACTTTGACAAAGATATAATCATTGATTCTAATTTGGCTAAAATTAATAAATTAAAAATCGGCTCTTAACTTTGATTACATAATTTGTGTTTGTATTTTGTTCTTTGTTTATGTTTTTGTTTCTGTTTCTAATTTAAATAATAACAATTTATTAATTTTTAAGAAAAAGATTGAAAGTAATTTCTGAACGTACTTTAACTTCTGTTTGTTGATGTAACTTTCTGAATGTACTCTTCTCTCTCAAAAAAAAAAAATTTTACTTGTTAAACGTTTTTACAAATTTGTATTCAGTTTTTATTTGAACTCCTGAAGATGGGCTAGTAACCCGAAATATATATCGAGCTAATCAAACTCAAAAAAACATACATTTGTTTTAATATATTTCCTTTTTGTGAAACTTAACCTAGAAAATTCTCCTCATAAGTTATTTATAATGTTTCACCTAGAACCGACACCTAAATCCTTAAAAATTACCATATATTAGTAGAATAACCTAAAAAAAAATGTTTATATATATATATAAATATAGTACTATCCCTAATATATTATTTTTCTGAAGAGGTTATGAAAATATATAAATATTTAACATTAATTTGTTTAGGTCAGTGATTCTCAACCACTATGCCGCGACACTTTTGTGTGCCGCGAAATTCTTGAAGTGTGCCGCCAAATTTTAGAAATGCAAACAATGAAAATTTATTTCGCTTTGTAATAATCGAGATTTAATTTCAAAACATTCGGAAGAGTCAATTAATTCATTTTGAATTAACATTAGATGCGATTATCCCAAAATAGCCAAAAAAACTTTAAAAATATTATTACAATTTTCTACATCTTATTTGTGCGAATTTCGATTTTCCGCATTAACTAATATAAAAACGCAAAAAAGATCGAGACTTTTAAATGTAGATGACGAAATGAGCGTGGCATAATCATTTTTACAACCAAATATAAACTATATTATCAAAAATCATCAAGCTCAAATTTCGCCTTAAATGTATTCTTATAATTAATTTATATTAAATTGAAAGTTTTTGCCGAGAGTAGCAGAATTTTTATATATTGAAGGAGACAATAAAAGAGTGTGTCTTCTGCTGGAATTTATGAATTCATAAATTAATTCCTGTGAATCCATTGTAATAGACTGATGAAGAGGGCAAAGCCCTCGAAACTATAGTCTCGTTATAAATAAATAAAATTTATAATTCCAGCAGAAGACACACTTTTTATTGTCTCCTTCAAAATTAATTTATAATTAATCACTCAATGAACATCATGTTGTCTTTGTAGTATATATTATTTTATTTTACATTGATAATTATTATCATAAACTACATATTTTACACAGTAACACAGGGTATTATAGGTAAGTAAATTTTTTTTAAACTATTGTTAGTGTGCCGCCAAATTTTTAAATTGTTAAAAGTGTGCCGCAACAAAGAAAAGGTTAAGAATCACTGGTTTAGATTATCCAACTTGTAAATCTCAGATATTTTTATTTGCTCTAAATTCCTTAATTTTGAATTTCATTAGTTGTTTCTTCTAAGAGTTATTATTTTATTAGGGGAGGGTTTAATTGCGCGAAAAACAGGAACAAAAACAAGAATTTCAACTTAATTATAAAGAGAAATCCAAAGATACATTCATAATAAATCTGTATTCAAAAAAAAACCAAAAAAAAAAACCAAGAGTTACAATGCCATTTGAGACGATGATACGGGTAGGAAAAGAAAGAGCTCTCTAGCAAAGCCGACACGACGGTGGGAAACCTTGAATGCGTTTATTTATTTGATTTTTTTGTGTGTTGTATATATCCTCGTATAAACACAGAAAAAATAGCCCCGCATTTAATTCTCTCACTTTTTATTCCGTGTCTGTCTGTCTCTCTTCTCAAGAGTCTCAGCAGCCACAGATGGGCTGCTTTTCTTGCCCATCATCTTTTTTTAATTTGTTATTTTCTGCTTCTCTTCATTTTTTCAGTTAAGAGCCAAACGAAAACCAAAAACCAAAGAGGGATGCTTTTCAAATTAAATAAATAAACAAATGGGCCTGATATCTAGTGGACAAATATGGAACCTTTTGTTTACATTTTTGTTTTTAATAACTTGAAAACAACGCTTAATGGATTGCCCTCTAATTAGACCAACAATAAACAATACTATCAATTAACAAAAAACAAACAATCTGATTCAAAATTTAGAGAGGAGCATTCCATATTAAATTAGAAAATTATTAAAAAATGTGTCTAGTTCATTTTAATTGGTGTAAATAGTCCAGTCAAATTGTGCTCAAATAGTCCCCTATGTGGAATGTTTTGGTGTAATTCTGATTTTTTGCATATATATGTTTTTTGGGGCGCTGAATCTAAATCTGAACTCTCCCAATTTCGTGACGCAACATTGTAGAAAATGCAAAAAAAACGTGAAAATTTCCATTTTTTGACGGTTGTTCGCTTATAACTCGAAAATTATCAACTTTTAGTAAATAACCATCCTATTCAAAATGAAAGTGCATAAAATTTCCTACAAATTTTATAATTTAGGTTTTTTTCTCCGACCACCTGTTCGGGCTCAAGCGCAAAATCCAAGCCCCACTGGTTCACCCAAAAACTCGCACTTTTTTCGATTTTTTTCCATTCTGACCATGAAGGAGCACGTTTTCGACAAAGACCACTCTATACATTTTTAAACTAGATTAAATTTGCTACAATTCAAACAAAGTTTCATCTTAATTGGATAAATATAAACCTAATTAATTAACCAACTTAAAATATTAACTTCATTCAAATTTAAATAATATTTAAATTCAATATTAAAAATTTCAAATCATCTTTAAATTAAAAAATTCAGAATTGTAACATAAAATTTCCTTTTTTTTTCTTTTGATATCAATAAAATTTATTTTGGTTATAAAAATTAATGGGAGTTAGTGTAACATTATTTTTATGTGTGTAACCCTGTGTAATCCCGCCACTCTCACATTAGGTTTAAGCTCTGAAATAGGAAAAGGCTATAAGAAACTTCGAAGCGTCAACAGAAAGATCACCAAGTCCGTTTTAACCCAAATTTGGAAGCTCACTTGGACGGCTCAGACACCCCCGCTTCCAAATTTATTTACCATCTATTAAGGGCAAGTGAGCAAACACAAGACCAATATCATCTCTTGATCTGTGCGGGTTCTAAACCACGCAGAACTGCACGATCTTGAGGTGGATTGGTCCAAGATCGTGTTCAATGGTAATCCGCAATGCGGTTGAAGTTTTTAAAAACTGCAATTTTTTGCAAAAAATCGCAATTTTTTCCTTTATAAAATCAAAACCACTCAACCAAATTTTATGAACTTTCATTTTGAATAAAAAGGTTATTTACGAAAAGTTGTTAGTTTCCGAGTTAGAAGCAATAACCCGCCAAAAAATGGAAATTTTCACCTTTTTTTTTTTTTTGCATTTTCTACAATGTTGGGTCACGAAATTTTGGTGGGAAAACTCGGATTTGGATTTAGCGCCCCAAAAAACATATATATGCTAAAAATCAGAACTTTTCTGATCAAAACACAATTTGACTGGACTAAAAAATTTTCTTATATTTGTATGCCATTTGTGTAAAATGAGTTCTGAAATAACATAAAACTAGTTTTTGATTATTTATTTATTATCAGGCAAATTAAAATGTTAAAAAATCCATAAATATATAATTCTATTCAAATTATACACCTAATACTTGATTTTATTGATTCTCTCTCTCTTTCTTATTAGAACGGTATATTAATGGTTTGGACAATCTGGGTGTCCATTTTTTAAACACTCTGTTTGGACTTCCAGTTGTCCTTGTCCTTGAAAATATATATAGACATTTTTTTTTTTGCAAAATTCACGTAATCACAAGTGAATAAAAAATTCAACTGATTTCTATAAGAGTTAACAAATCAGAAAAAAAAATTTACTACTTAATTTACTTTTAATTATAACCGTATCGGTTTCTAATTGGGTAATAGTTTTTATTTATTGAAAAGATTAACGATTCATCATGCTAATTATTTCTCTGACGTAATAATAAGCATTTCGGACATTCACTGATTGATTCCTCTAATTTCACTATAAAACTTCATGAGAGAGAGCTTTTGTAGAATAAGCCAAAAAGTCGATTACTTAATAAAAATCGGTTGTCTGTAAAGTCGGTTTACTGACGATAGTTGAACGTGACAACGTCATAAGAAAATACTGATGGAATGGTATTTTCTTATGACGTTGTCACGTTCAACTATCGTCAGTAAACCGACTTTACAGACAACCGATTTTTCTCCATCTATTGCGCAGCTAACTTTGTTCTTTTTCTTCCTCTTCGTCGTGAGTGCTGTATTTATCCTTTCCATCGAAAATCTCCTTCCCTCTCGTTCTATCTAATTTAAAAGCGCGCGCTCCTTCTTGCGCATTCATTTATCTCCTTCTTGCTTGCTCATGAGTTTCTCCCTCTCTCTGTCCTTTTATAAAAAAGGCCCCCCCGTTCCCTAGGTTTTTCTTAGTTTTTAAAAAAATCTATAATTATTTAGGATAGATCACTTGTTGAATGTCCATCAGAGGAAGTTGAAAATAGACAGGACATAGTAGGGTTTATATATATATATGAGTGAGCAAGCAAGCAGTCAGACTAGAGTAGAGCGCTCACGAGGGAAAGAGATGGAATACGAGTTGGGCATTGGGGCTAGGGAGAGTGCGAGTGAGAGAGAAGATAGAATGAAACAGCTCGTTCCGCGCTCTCGCTTGCACTTCAAGCCTTAAATGGAACGCCTCAGATGCGTCATGATTTTTCGAGCGTGCAGCAGGCTTCATCGATTTATAAGACGTTGTCACGTCAAAAATTTGAATAAATATTTGTTTACGATTTGAGTAGACTAGCTAGTCCAGTCAAATTGTATTTAAATCAGGAAAGTTTTGGAGGTAGTTCTGATTCTTTCCATATACCTATATGTTTATTGGGGCGCTGTTGTTTATACTTTAATTATTTAATAATAATTAATTGACAATAGAAATAAATATTAGAATCTAATTATTTATTGTTTATTTATATTTATAAATTTTAACAATTAGTCCAATCAAATTGTGTTTTTATCAGTAAAGTTCTGATTTTTTGCAAATATGTATATGTTTTTTGGGGCGCTGAATACAAATCTGAGGTCTTTCACCAAAATTTTGGAGCAACATTGAAGAAAATGCAATAAAAGGTGAAAATTTCCATTTATTGGCGGTTTTTTGCTTATAAGTCGAAAACTATCAACTTTTTGTAAATAACCTTCCTATTTAAAATGAAAGTTCATAAAATTTCCTACAAATCTCGTTATTTAGGTTTTTTGCTCTGACGAACCGTTCGGGCTCAAGCGCAAAATAAAAGTTTTCGACCTCGGCAGCCCCCTCAAAAACTCGCACTTTTTTTGAAATTTTCCCATTTTGACCATGAAGGAGCACATTTTCGACAAAACCCACTCTATACATTTTAGCAAATTTAATCTAGTTTAAAAATGTATAGAGTGGTCTTTGTGGAAAACCTGCTCTTTCATAGTCAAAATGGGAGAAAATCAAAAAAAGTGCGAATTTTTGGGGCTGCCGAGGTCGAAAACTTGGATTTTGCGCTTGATCCCGAACGGTTGGTCGGAGCAAAAAAAAAAACCTAAAAATAAAATTTTATGAACTTTCATTTTGAATAGGAAGGTTATTTACGAAAAGTTGATAGTTTTCGAGTTATAAGTGAAAAACCGCCAAAAAAATGGAAATTTTCACCTTTTGTTTTTGTCCATTTTCTACAATGTTGCGTCACGAAATTTTAGTGGGAGACCTCAGATTTGGATTCAGAGCCCCAAAAAACATATATGCAAAAAATCAGAACTACCCCAACCCATAGGGGCCCATTTGAGCACAATTTGACTGGACTAAGCGTAAAAATTTAAAAATTTATATATCTAAAAAGAATATATATCTTTATATATATTAATTAATTTTTTTCTTATGATTTAGATTCGTCAAGTATCCAGTCGGAAGATGATCCTTATGACGACCTGGACAAGCCTGTTGGCGGTTCGAAATTCCACGGCGCAAGTAGCACTTATAACACTTACCGAGCGACAGCAAGCGCCGCCCCTAACAGCCCTCCAGGTACTGAGTGACGTTTCGGTCATCTTATTATGAATTTTTTCTCGTGTCGGTTTGTGTGACTTTTGTGGGTGTTTTCACTAGGGGGCTACAGCTCCAGCTTGACGGCCGCTTCTCTGTATTCAGCCCCGCCGTGTAAATTGGAACGCGTCGAGTCTCTCTACGCCGGGAGTAAATCGCTCTACGCCAAATCGCCGCCGCTGACCCGGGCCAATCTCAATCGCTCGCAGAGTGTCTACACCAAGACTCAGCATCAACCCATCCAGCCACGAGCCGGGCCACTCGTCCCTGCACAGAGTCTCTACCCCATGAGGTACATACATTAATTACATAGGTCTGCAAAGAAAAAGATTTTCCTCTGATTAATCCGAAAATATATTACTCCCTCTGTCTAAAAACCAGATTAAATTAAACAATAAATTAATAATATTATAGGGACCCTGTGTTAAACATAGAGGCAGCACTAGTGCCCAAGGTAGCGCTCTCTTGTGTTTATTTATTCAAATAATTTGGGAGAATTGAGGCAAATATTGTATTATATAGGGTGGTCCAGAAAGAAATTGATTTTTGAAAATAGAAATAAAACTAAAACTATTATATTTAAAAGCGTTTAATCTTATACAATATAAAGTTTATTAAATGTACTTTTAGTTTTTGAAAATTAAATCATCAAGATGACGTCTTTGGTTGTTGCGACACTCTTCCAAACGGGCACGAAAATTTTGAAAAACTTGATTAGGATTTTCTTTTAAAATGGCTTCCATTTCTTGCTCAATATTCAGCTACATTTGGCGCTCTGTTGTCGGATTATTAGCGTTTTAAGGTGTCCCCATAAAAAGAAGTCTGCTGGACTTAAATCGGGACTCCTCGGACGCCAGATTATGTCACCCCTCCGTGAAATCAGTTTCTGAGGAAACATAGGATCCGAGGAGTCCCTATTTAAGTCCAACAGATTTCTTTTTAAGGCGACACCTTAAAACGCTAATAATCCGACAACATTGCGGTAATTGAAGCTGAATATTGAGCAAGAAATGGAAGCCATTTCAAAAGAAATTCCTACTAAAGTTTTTCAAAATTTTCGTGCCCTTTTGGAAGAGTGTTGCAACAGCCAAGGACGTCATCTTGATGATTTAATTCACAAAAATTAAAATTACATTTAATAAACTTTATATTGTATGAGATTAAACGCTTTTAAATATAATAGTTTTAGTTTTATTTCTATTTTCAAAAATGAATTTCTTTCTGGATCACCCTATAGTATATATATCATAGATAAAAGTGGGGGTCTCTTTGTCTTGGACGTTTGATAAATCATCCCCCAAGGCTTACATTTTCGTCGCCAGTTGACGCTAAAGCCGTGACGCACGGTCCCTATTCCTAATTTTTATTTTGACTTACGATATTATATATTCCAGTTTAAATATTCACTTGCTACTATTTTATTATGGGACAGAAGTATTACTTTTTTTGAGTTTCACATCACATTTTTTTCACAAAGCAAAAATTAATATGGGGAAATCACTGAGATTGTTCTCTGCTTGATGCAAATAAACATATCATATACCTATATCCCTGGTAGCACACTTGATCTACAGCAGAGGTCGCCAAAGTGGTCTATATAGACCCCCAGGGGTCTATTTAACAAAAGCGCGGGTCGATCCGATCGAAAGGGTCTATTGGGGGTCGAAGAAAAAACAGTTCTTAATACGCAAATCACACATACCTAATTGAGTATGTAAAATTTGTGAATTTTTTTATAATTGACTTAATATCATTAATATCAAGGACGCTTCTTAAAAATTTAACAATAAGCAAATTTTGGACAAATATAAATATAATGCAAAAATATGTAAAACTTTACGAAATAGCTCAGCCATTTGTGCTAGCATTTCCAAGTTCCTATATGGTTGAAGCCGGTTTCAGTCACCTAAATTCAATCTTAACTAAGTACAGAAATAAATTAAATGTGGAGTTTCGAAGGGATTTAAGATTAAAATTGACCAATTTTGAACCCAATATAGAGAACCTTGCAAAAAAACACCAGGCACACCCATCTCATTAATTAAGAAGCAATACATCTGTAGTTACTTTACTTATTATTTCTACTTATTTATAATTACTTATTATTTTATAAATATGTATAACTTATTTCTGGGAAAATCATTAAATTTCATCATTAATATATTTTTCATGAAACTATTGTTTTACACACAATGTACTATTAATTTAATAAATGTTTAAAATCACAAAATAAATGTACATTACAGTATATAATAGAGTTTTATTTTAATTAACAGAAAATTACTTTTATGGGGGTCGATGGAGATTTCGAAAAATTATATAGGGGTCGATGATCAAAAAAGTTTGGCGACCCCTGATCTAGAAGATGTTTTCTAGATATCAAGATATCTTTTAGACATTTTAAAGACAGTAAGAGTTGTATAAGACATCTTCTATAGCTAATATAATCGAATATAAATGAATCACAACTTATTTCAATTAATTGATTTTCTTGGATAGATGTCAGGCCTTGTTATATGTCTGTAACATTTACATGAAATGGCTCCATAATCAAATTTCCTATGTGGTCTAGTTTTGGAAAATAATCTCAAAATGAGGACTTCAAGACTCGAAGATCGATAATAATTACACTACTTTATAATTTTATTTTTACTTTGCCCGCGGACCACCCCAGGCTGGGAAATCCTCTTCTAGAGCGAGTGTTCTATCAGGGATATAAGTCACTATATATCTTATACTATTAAATGTTCAATATGAACAATATATAACATACATATATTTATTTAGAATCGGTTTCTCTAAAACGGCACTAACAATTTCGATTAAAATTACATTTAGTTGGTTTATTAAGTAAATATTTGATCTATCAGAGTTGAGTTTGAGTAACTTTAATTTGATTATTTATTTATTTATTTTTTTAAATTAAATTAAATTTTCACAGATGGGTCTGTCAATAAAAATTTAAAATAATTATTTTTTTATAATTTATTATACTTATATTAATGAATTGGTTTTTTTAATTCTAAAACCCACTAATGGTTCATTTCCAATATTATTATGTATTAAAATTAAGAAATTTAATTAATTACTGAGAAGGGAGATTTATCGGAAAAGAGGTTTTTTTATCTAATTAGATTTTTCCTCTTATTAAAAACAAGGACTAAAGATGAATAAGGACACTCGATGATGGAGAAGTAATCTCCGGAATCGAAGCGAAAAATACAATATATACATTAATTAATGTAAAATAATTGGTTTAATAAATTTATTAAAATTAATTAATTACTCGTATTTTATCGATGGAAAGGCAGCTCAAGGATAATGTATACTTATTATTATCAATTCCGCCCATAATTTATATTAATTTGAAAGTTTATATAATAGGAAAATAAGGACAATTTTTTATGTGTAACTTTTTTATTTATCAGCCAACGTTTCTTCGACTTTGCCAACTTCTTCAGATAAATAAAAAAGTCACACATAAAAACTTGTCCTTATTTTCCTATTATAAACTATCAAATAAAAAAAAATAATGTAAACCATAAATTTCGAATAAAAGAATTTTCATTCTCTTAAAAAAAAATCGACGATTCGCAGGATCATGTATGTCTCTCCTTCAGGACTTTTAAAAGGGTCAACGAAGGATCCTCTGTGTATACTATATTAATTTTATTTTTCCTTGAAGAGCGGATCAAAACGTTGACAAAAAATTAATTACATACCTGCCCATAGTTTTCAATGTTCCCATGTGGCCTTATCCCTAAAAAGTTTGGAGACCCCTGCTCTATAGAATAAAATTAATTATTAAATTTGCTTGACTCTTTTGTGCTGATGTTGTTGTTGTTATTTGGGGTAATAATTTCTCATTTGTTTGTTAATAGATTCAACTCGACGACAAATCCGAACGCTCAAAACGCTCAAAATGCCCAGCAGAGTCTTCTCCGTTCGGAGAGTGTCTACGGAGTGCGTGGTGCTGTGAATCCCCGTGGCGTAGAAGGTGGCGGAGTTTACGGGAACGCCGTTGGCGTCGCCACTGTCTGCCAGCAACCTCCACCCCCATCATCGGTGACAAGCGGCTCATCTAGTCAATCGCATCAGCCCCCACCGAAATTCTCAAGACCCGAATCAATGTACGGAATGTTAACGGGAAGGGATCGGAATAGACAAGAATCCGCCGGAGACTCCACCTATGGATCATATCAGAGCTCATCCAGAAACTATCAGGTAAATAAATAAATATATTAACGAGGAAATAAATACAAATCTTCCAAATGTTTATTATATATAGATCTAGCGAAATTTGTTTTGAACATTTTTAGCTTAGATATCATACATATTTACAGCCCTTTAAGGGTATACAATTTTAAATTCATATATTAAATAAATATTCAAATTTTGCTTTTTGGTTTTCTTTTTACCATAATTTTAAAATCACAGGCCGTATCGCGAAAAATTATTAATGGCACAATTGTTTATTTATTTATACCACGTGATTAAAACAATCAAATTAGATAAACTATTATATATATCCCTAATATATTAAATTTTGTAAATCAATAGAATTGTAAGAAATAAATATACTGTAATTCTTTTATAAAAACAATCTCAAAACGTTTATTGGAAATCAAAGTATTTCTTGCTTTACCAATGGAAATTCGAAAAAAATATGTAGTTGTTTTAAAAACGAAATATAAAGCGCTGAATATTTGTTTATTTACAATTTAATTTGTTTAACTTTTTAATTATTATAACAACAATAATTCCAATTATTTTTATATTTATTAATTATTAGATTAGATTAGAATAGAAATTCGACAAAATAGTTGCTTTAAAAACTAAATATACAGTAACTATAAACAAAGTCGAAAAGTTTTTGTTTTGCCGAGAGTAGCAGAGTTGTTTATTCACAAAGAGAAACAAAGAGATTGTCTTCTGTTGATGCAAATAAATATATACACATATATATCAAGATGATATATCTGTATATATATATTATTTATTTGTTTGAGACTATAGTTTCGAAGACTTGGTCTTCATCATCAGTCTTTCTTCAATTATAAATGTTTTTCATGGAGTCAATATCATATGGATACTGAAAACTTGGTGTTCCTTCGTCACTGGAAAGCTAGTAACTAACTTTTTTGTTAGTTACTAGCTTTCCAGTGACGAAGGAACACCAAGTTTTCAGTATCCATATGATATTGACTCCATGAAAAACATTTATAATTGAAGAAAGACTGATGATGAAGACCAAGTCGTCGAAACTATAGTCTCAAACAAATAAATAATATATATATACAGATATATCATCTTGATATATATGTGTATATATTTATTTGCATCAAGAAGACAATCTTTTGTTTCTCTTTGTGAATAAACAAAGTCACTTTTTTAATAAAAAAACTTGTGAAAGGGATTTTTTTTTCAAAAATTGGATTTTTTATAAAAAATGTGCCAACATGAAATCATTCTTCTAAAAAATTGACGATATATTAAATACATATATAAAATATTGTAAATAACTATATAATTTAATTTGTTTATTTTCACTTTTTAATTATTATAAATTTAAAGAATAATTCCAATTATTTTTATATTTATTAATTATTAGATATCAATGAAAAAAAATAGTTGCTTTTAAAAACTAAACATAAAATAACTATATTAGCAAAGTCACTTTTTGAATAAAAAATGTTTAAGAAAAAATTATCATTTTTAAGTGATTTTTTTTCAAAAACACAATTTTTTTGAACAAGCTTAATTTTTTTTAAAAGGTGGATTTTTATAAAAAATGAAATTACGGAACAAGTGTCTGCTTTAAATAATCCCATTATTATAAGCTAACAACTCTTGATCATTTAATTTTTCTTTAAAATTTAATTCAAGCTCTGTTTTTTGTATTTTTTACCTAATTAAAAATAAATCTCTTCACTTTTAAATACCCCGTTAAGAAAAAAAATAATATATTATGGATACTATGTACATTCAAATTTATATTTTGAAAAATTAATTAATAAAAATACTCTCTCTTTGTCCTTAGAGCAATGAGAATTACCAAAATCAACTGAAGAACCAACAACAACAGCAGCAACAACAACAACAACAGCCTTCGTCAAATAGCACTACAACCGGGGTTGTATCGAAAAGTACGAATGTAATGCAGCCGCCCCCGCCGAGACCCACCCCCGAACAGCAACCCCAGCCGCCCCCGCACTATCCAACCAGAGGGCAGCACAGTATTATCAATACAGCCAACTCGGTAGCCTCGTATCATCACAGCAAACAACATTCGCCAAATCCACAATATTAAATCCCCCCCCCATCTTCTCTTTCATTTAGCTATTAATTTATTAATTAATCTATTTTTGTACATAAACTTAAAATGTTAATTTTATTAAACCATTAGTGTTTATTTTATTTAGATCGAAACGTTGACTCTACAACTTTTCAAAATATCAACAATTTCGACTGAAATACTCTGTATATATACTACTATTCTCTCTCTTACGCTTTATTTTATTTATTATAATATTACAAGTAAAAGTGATGAATTGATTTGCTGTTGCCATGGTAACAAGCCACGGCCTCACGGATTTCGGTGCTCTCAATGAATTAATAATAATAATATTGGTCACCAAAATGAAAATTCTAATAATTAAAAAACAATGTACTTTTATCTGGCTCACTGCATAGCATTAGAAATAAAGGATCTAATTAAATCTAATTAAAAATCACAAAAATGAAAATTCTAATAATTAAAAAACAATGTACTTTTATCTGACTCACTGCATACTGGATGTTTTTAATTATTAGAATAAAGGATCTAATTAAAAATGTTCTTATTACCAGTAATTTTATTTTAATTGTGTGATTATTAGTTGCAAATATTTGGAGTGCTTTCAGCTCCTCTGCAACAGTGGATACCTACCATTAGCTGACCAACTTCATCAGTTCACACAATTAAAATGAACACAGTTTGATAATATACCTATACATAATAATAATATTGAAGGAGACAATAAAAGAGTGTGTGCAGAAGACACATTCTTTTTTTGTCTCCTTCAATATATAAAAATTCTGCTAACCTCGGCACAAAAACTTTTAATTTAATAATGATAATAATTTGAAATATGAAAAAGTGCTGTAAGCTCTCTAATTATCCACTTAATTAAAATAAAATTACTGGAAATAAACACATTTTTAATTACATCCTTTATTCTAATTAAAAAAATATTAAAAACAATAATCACAGCTTATTAGATACTTCATTTATATATGTAATAATTGTTACTTTTATGCCAAAGTCACTAATCTGTACATTTTCTCATTTTTCAATACATTTAAATAAAAAAAAAAAAAACATTCAGAGTCACGAATGTGATAGAATGATTAAATTAAGCTCAAACTTAAACTCTAAATTCACGAATTTAATTAAATAGTAGTGTGTTTTAAAAAAATTTCAAATAACAATAACTCAAAACAATAAAAGTAAAGAAATTTTTTTTTTGAAACTTTTTAAAATTTTAAATTTAAATACTATATAATTTTCAAAAATTTTCTTTACTTTATTTAATATGTTTCATCAAGAACCTACACCTTTCTCCTTTAACAAAACTTAAAACAAGCTTGGTTTTTGCATATTCATGGTTTTGGCATAAAGGTGACGATATGTAAATAGATTCTTTGAACATAGAATAATGCTCCAACAATAGCTCAATGATCCATTTTAAGAAATAATCAATGAATATATAAATATTATATATAGTATCCCAAATATATTATTTTTTCTTCAAAATTTAATTTTTTTCGGATTCGAAATTTCTGGCTAATCCTCAATTGTTAAATTAATGTCAAGATTAGGAATAGATAAATGTAAATTCATTCTTTTCTCAAAACAACCCTGAAAATCTCGTAAATAAGCAATAATTTATTGGGTTTTTTTATACATTATGTTTGATAGTTTGATATCTACTTTAAAATGTCTTAAATATAAAAAAATCCCATTTACTGATCTATTTATTTGACTATTTGTATTTATTTATTATATTACATGAGGAAAATTGGAATTTTAAAAATTTTCGTAAATTTTTCCCCTCACCCATGGTTTATTTTATTATTGTCGATTGTTATACTAGAAGAGAAATTAGAAAACTGAAGATATTAATACCAAAATATTATATACTGGATTGTATCGTCCAGGAAGTTTTAATTTGTAGTAAAATAAAACTTTTGTACTTGGGAGGTTAATATCCCAAATATATCATTTTTTTCATAAGGATTGTTTAAAAAACTAAAGATCCTAGAGACTTGTTGATTATTTTATAAATTTAACATTGATTTCTTAATACAGCTGCAAATCTGTCATAGCTGTGATTATTCAATTATATAATTAAAAATGAAGATTATACGAGTAAATCATCACTTCCTGGATGATACACCCGGTATAATAATAAATTTTCTACCATACTATGTGCCAACATGAATATCATTCTTCTAGAAAAATGACGATATATTATAAATATATATAAAATATTGTAAATAACTATTTATATTTATATAGGCTGAATATTTGTTTATTTACAATTTAATTTGTTTATTTTCACTTTTTAATTATTATTATAAATTTCAACAATTATAGTATTCCAATTATTTTTATATTTATTAATTATTATTTGATATCAATTATTGTGAAAATAAATAATTAAATTAGTTAATAAATAAACAAATAAATATATTTTAATTATGTTTATATAATTTATTCATTAAATTTATACTTTTTTTTGTTATTTACATTTGAAATACAGTGTTTATTGATAATGTACTGATTAGCGCCCTTTTTACCTATGAAAATCGACCCCGTGGAAGCTACTAGTCAAATTATGAATTGTCATTGAACGCTCCCTCCTTTTTAGAACATTGAAACCATAGAGTAATATAGAGTGGAAGGCTACCGTATATCGAAAAAGCGCTCTCTAGCGACTGCAGGGCGAAAACTCTTAGTTCTTAAGAGCTATCCAAAGATCATAGAACATTCAAAGCCTTTGTCATAGATAAAAAATACACACCCTTTATGTTATATATATAAGCGTATTATTTTACTCTTGATAATGTCACCAAAATTTGCCCCGAAGAGAGCGGTTTCCGCCATTTTATTGCCCAATGGTTTTGCCCTTGTTTCGCCAGAGAGCTCTGTAACTCGTATACGCTAAAATACATTGGCTCCTAATGGAGCCTTCCACTCTATATTACTCTATAATTGAAACTTTGGTGGTTTTCAGATTATTAAAGTATCAAATTTGAACAAAATTCTCTTGTACATATGAAATTTAAAATTTTTAATTGTACATAGGTAAATATAGAAACAGAATTGTATAATAATAATATAAACAGGTGTCTAAAAATATATGATAAACATTTATATTGAAACATTTTTATTGACACCCTGTAGTATATATATATAAATATATATATCTTCAATCTGAATATTCATTCATTTGTATACAACACTCTGAAATTACGAAACATAACTATTTCAGAGCAAAATAATTTTTTTTTAACATATAGCCATTTTATTTAATTAATACATTTTTATTAAGCTCTGAAAACTAATAATAATAAAAATAGGACATTTTACAACTTAATAAAATGGTCAATCAAAATTATTACATATAGCTACTTATACATAGTATCCCAAATATATTATTTTTCACCCTTAATTGAGCTGATTTTAGAGAATTTCTTAATTTAAAACTTTTTTACGCTGAAATAAACGCTATTTTATGCTATCAAAAATAATTCCTGAAGCTTTCGTGTGTTGATAATAATAATAATGAAAATCTGAAAAACCATCAAAGTTAATTTTTAATGTAAAAAAAAAAAAACACTAACTTTAATATTCTCTTTTTGTACATAATCCCCACTTATTATTATTATTATTATTATTTTTACTAGTTTTATTAATTTTTATATATCACAAAATAATTTAGTTATTTTTTTGTAAAAAAATAAATACTTATAAAGTTAAAAGAAAATATTTATCAATTTATTTACTTGTTTTTGAATTACCCCCCCCCCCTCACTAAAAAATGTAATACTTATCTAATTTGGCAGGTCAAAATTTCGTGTTTAGAAATATCTGAATTGTGGAGAAAAATATTTTTAATCCCTATTTTTGACTCTCTTAGATTCCAATATCTATAAAACTAAGAACGCGAAGTTGTAGAAAAATTATAAGGAAGTTAAAAATAATATATTGGGGATATATATATATAGGTATATATATATCCCCAATATATTATTTTTTCTCCCTACATTCTTGATTTCGATTTCCTCAATATAACTTGAGAACGGATGATTGCAGAAAGTTTTTTCTGATGATTAAAAGGGTCTACAAGTTATATTGATAGTATTATTTTTTTGAACCCTCCCCCCAATTTTGCCCCCGAAGAAAATAATAACTCTTTTTTTTATTTTAGGTTCATTTTATAGTATATTTCATTTTTCTTGTTTTATTTTTTTTAGTTTGAAAATCTTATAATTTTAATTTTATAAACCCCCCCCCCACCTTAATTTTGGGTTAGATTTCAACCAAAATCTAATCAGCTCTTAATCTCAATGCCCCAAAATTACATGTGAAATTTCGTTTTGATATTCAGACTAGTTTTTGAGCTAGTGCGTCTACAAACATTTTTTAACGCACACCGTACTAACAGACATTTTGACAAAATAATTAATATCTCAAAAAATATAATTTTTTCGATATTCACTAATTAAGGTTTTTTTGTAGACCAAAATGCCATGGTTTTGTCTAATTTTTTTAATCAAAATAGTTTTAGCCGTTTTTGAGATATTTCGAAAAAACGAAACAAAAAAAAACACTTTTTTTCATGCTCGATTAAAATACTTGGCCTGTCTGGTAAAGTAAAAAAAATATAATGATTTTTTTCACAAGATCGAATCCTATCGAGTGCTCATTAATTTTTTTCAAAAATAATTAAATAGTTCTCGATATGTAGAATTAACTATCAGACTATCAAATAAAGTTATTTAAAAGTTGGCGGTTCATTTGAAATATAATGAATATTTTTAAATCTGATTGTTGTTTAATTAGTAACAAATAAACAAACAGATTCAATTGTTTCCTATCTTCATTCTATTTATTTAATATTCGCTTCGCTTCCGAGCAATGTCAAATCTCTTTCATTGAATTTGTGAATTTCTTTAAGGATTTATTATCGATATATATTTCGAAGAATGTTGGCCGCCTCTATTATCTTATCATGCAACGGGATTCTTTCAATATTAATTTATTCCTCGCTTTAGTTGGTGTTGAGAAATGCTTGAGGAAACTTGAATGGCCATCTAGACAGCTGCACACCCACGCAATGGTAAACAGCCCTTAATATATTTATATTTTTAATAAACATATTTAATTAGATAGTTTCTTTAATTAAATTATAAAAATTAAGAAATTAAAAAAATATACATAATGATTATTATTTTTATAAACTTATTGTTGTTTATTTACTTTAATTGTTAAAAATAAATAAACAAGAATTTTGAAATAATTTAATTGTTATTAGATTTTACAACTCAAATTTAAACTAGATCTAACGATTGAATTATTATTTTTCGACATGCAAAACTCACCTCTTATTATTCAATTTTAAATACCTACTAGATCGATTCTAATGCAAAATGAAAGAGAAATTTATTTATTTTTTATTTTACCATATACCTACAGGCAGGGTGGGTATTTATTTTAGCTGAAATTCTTCAAGAACAACGTAAAATTATTCTAAAAAATTTTTAATCACAGACCTGAGTATAAATTTATAGATTTAAATTATAAGTGAAAGTTTTGTGGTGGACACACTATATGATTTTATCCTTATTTAATTATTATATTACAACTGAATATATCTACTATGAATTTAACAATAATTACTGAACACAATGAACATACACAAAGAAAAGCTGAATGCAAACATAAAAGCCTTAAAGATGATGTTACTGGGCAGTTATATATTCTTTAATTTGGAAAACTTTTTCTCTTCCAAAGACTAATATGTCCAGTTTTTTAATTTTTTTTATTTTTTTTAATGCAATCGAATGCAAGAAGGGGTGCACCAGTAAAGATGCAGCCCCTATGGATCTCGAAAGACCCTTGCATTACCGAAGAGAAGAGAAAGTTGATTAAGTGAGAGGGTGTAGACGTAGGTGTCTATGCACTCCGGTTTTGAAGGTTTGAAGATTATAGGTGCTGGGAAAGATAGAGGCTGGAAGAGAGTTCCAGTTCCTTGAAGTCATGGGGATATATGTATTGGCGAATGAAGTGGTCCGGCACTTTTCTAATTTAACCGCGAAAGAGTGTTGGGAGTCGGCAAAACGTGTGCTGCGTGCAAAGCATGCTTTGGGGGGAATTATTGATTTTATCTCATCAGAGCACCTGCCGTGATAGTATCTATAGAAAAGGGAAAGGGCAGAGACATCTCTTCGATGAGCCAGCGAGTCGAGGGAGTCGGTGAGGGTAGAATCGTCAATTAGCCTGACGGCTCGTTTCTGAATTGCATCCAGGGTAGCAAGAGAGTATTTTGAGGCCCCCTCTCCACAGATGAGAGCCGTATTCGAGACAGGGGCGGATTTGGGCCTTGTAGATGGTGAGAAGTTGTGGGGGTTTGTAAAATCGCTTGGACCTGAATAAGAAGCCAATCTTCCTTGCTGCAGATTTCGCCACATAGGAGATGTGTTCATTCCAAGACAGGTCAGATGCGACAGAGACGCCCAACATGGATAGGCTGTCACACATTTTCAGGGTATTCGAATCGAAGAGAATATCAGGGAAATCTCTATTTTCGCGCCTAGAAATTAGACAACATTGAGTCTTATTTGAATTAAAGTTAACTAAATTTTGAGAGCCCCATTTATTCAGTTTGTCTAGGTCGAGAGTAATTGAGGAGGTAACATTGATTCGATTGTTCGGGAGTGAGGGTTTACCGTGTAGAATGCTATCGTCGGCGTAACAATGAGTGGGGTTTGCCGTTTGATCGAAAAGGTCGTTTATATACATTAGGAAAAGTGTGGAGGAGATTACGGAGCCTTGGGGAACACCAGAGTTTGTGGAGAACGATTCAGAAGATGTTCCATCCACCACAACTTTTATACTTCGGTTTGACAGAAAGCTTTCTATCCATTTGCGAAGAGTTGGTGTGAATCCAAAGGCTGGTAGTTTGGCAAGAAGATTTTTGTGCCAAACCTGGTCAAAAGCTTTGGAGATATCAAGGGCTACAGCGAAGGTTTCTTTTCCGGCCTCTAGAGTATTGTTCCAGGTGTGGGTGACATAGGTTAAGATGTTAATTTACCATATAGGATATCGACAAGTATTGAATTAGTGCATCCATTGGTTCGATGTTTCGAAATATTTCAAAAATGGCTGAAATAATTTTGTTAAAAAAAATTGAGCAAAACTAGGGCGTTTTGGTCTACAAAAAAGTTCTAATGAGTAAATATCAAAAAAATTATATTTTACTAGATATTAATTAATTAATAAAGTAAAGGGTGTGTAGTTTCACAGTGAATGAAATAAAACTCAAAGAGGTTTATACAAACTCAATATATTTCGGATTATTAGTCCATCATCAGGAAGGAGTTTACAGGTTAAAACTAAAGTTTTAGTTAATAGTTAATAATTATTAGTTTAGTTATTAGTTAATAAACCTCTTTGAGTTTTATTTCATTCACTGTGAAACTACACACCCTTTACTTTATTAATTAATATCATGTTTCACCTAAAACCTACACCACTTTCTCTAAGTAAAAAAGTTTTCCATCTTGTTTTAAATTCTTTTTACTTTTATTATAAACAAACTTTTAGCTTGGAGGTTCGATGGGCATTTTCGAGGGGGGGTACACGTAAATCCGCCACTGATATTAATATTAATTTTGATTCCGTTTAATTTCAAAACTTTGTGCATACCCATGCCTTGATGATGGCAGACAGAAGTGGGTCAAAACGTTGACAAAATAATATAATTAATTTCAATTTTATTTAATTTTGGCTTCACATGAAAATCGACCTTTTTTTTTATCTGAATTTAAAATTAAAAGTAATATTAATATATCGTTTTTATTTAAACAAAAAAATTACACTCGGTCCTCCAGGTGTACTTAGATATTAAAAAATCAAATGAATTTTTGAGTATATATATCCCTAATCGTATGTTTCCTATATTTGATTCAATCGCGAAATTAAGTGAAAATAATATCTGAACTTATATATTTCTAACTTGAAATAATGAAGTTTAATAAATTTATAATTTTCTCATTAAAGATACGATTAATTAATGGCAGGCACCTAACATACGTGCTAACAGATCAGGCGCTCTGGACTGGGAGATTGAATATATAACATCTCAGATTTCAAATTAATTTGGTGATCCATCCAAGTGTAATGCGGGCTAAACGCAAAATGACGTTGGATTATAGCTAAATGGATCATATCTTTTTCATTCTCTCTTGGTCTAGACCAGTGGTTCCCAACCTGGGAGCGATCGCCCCCCAATAGGGCGATTTGGCTTATCAGAGGGGGGCGATTGGGGGGCGATGAGTATTCAAAGAAGGAAAAATTAAAATACACTCACGTGCAAAGAAATGGAATCACTTCCCTTGCGAGTTGTTAAATGTAATTTTCATTCTCAATTATAAATAATGTTATATTAATATTTTTAGAAAAAATATTCAAATTTCTAATAAATTACAAAGAAACATACTGTCGTTAACGCGGCATTTAGAGTATTTTTTTCTTGATAATAATATAATTCTTTTTAATGGTAATATTTTGGAGTACCATGCGGCATGTCCTTTGATGCTGGAACATGCCTTATTTGACAATAGGATGGTGGGACTTTACAATTCCCACTTTTTGAATCTCAATAAATTTAATTTATGTTTGTCATATTTTGGGTTAAGAGATTAAGTCCTGTCGGAAGGCTTTTTAACTGAAGGAAACACCAGATGTCAATAATAAATTCATTGATTGGAGTTTTTCTAAATTTCGACTTTGCGTGGGAATTTTCCAAGAGAGTAATTTCTAGAAAATAGGCAGGCTTCAATATTTCGAACCGAATAAAACTGCTTTGGTTCTTTTTATATACGATAATAAAATTGTTTAAAATAATACAACTGCTTTATTATTTACACTTTAGGCATACAATGAAAATTAAAAGGGGGCGATAGGTGTTAGTAAACCTCCAGAAAGGGGCGTTGGGCCACAAAAGGTTGGGAACCACTGGTCTTGACTTAAGACTCAGCAGACTCCAATAGCTTCAACCAGCAGTAGTCTCGTGATATATATCTTGTATAAAAAGCGTGATCAAAACAATTCTCGTTAATATGTTAATTATTCTTTGATATATTAATGAGAAAATTATAAATTTATATCCCTAATATATTATTTTTACATTATTATATGTATCCCTAATATATTATTTTTATAATTATATATGTATCCCTAATATATCATTTTTAAATTATATTAAGTTACTCGATTGTATGTAGGTAAATTGAAGATAACTCTAAGAACTTGAATTACCTGAATTTGAAATTCTAAAATATTATTCAATTAAGATTTGCTTTTAACTAAAGCCAGGTATACTACACGTAAAGAATCGTTTAAAAAGTTGTCCGCCTGCATCTATGCAACCAATTCGACGCCTCTGGGTCGGATTAGCCTACCCTACAGGCGCCCTTGTTAAATGAATATTTCTCATAAATAACAGTTATAATATATAGTGATTTTCCTCTCCGAGAGCCTATAGCTAGCTTCACAATATATTTCTTGACAAAGAATTTCTAATTTTAATGTCCATAAAAATAGACTTTTTGAATAATTTGATCTTTCCTATTTATAGGTTAAATGATTTTTAATTTATTTAATATAATATATTTAATAATAATCGAAAAACAATGAATAAATTATGTATTCCAATATTCATGTATATCCTTAATATATCATTTTTATTCCTTCTCTTTTTTGATAGAAGTTTTTTGTTAGAAACCTATTAATAGACAATCATGTTGTGGTTTGTTGAGTGTTGAATCTCTAAATTTTGTTTTAATTGAAAACATCTTATATGTATATGATTTCTATTTAACATCTAATTTGTTGATTTTTACTGCTAGTGAGTGGCATTATTGATTTTCAGGATTGATTATTTTGCCCACACTAGTTGTTTCATTTAACAGTTAGAGTAGTTGAGGTTTCGATTACAATGTTGCTATTAAAGCTTTTAGTTTTGTGATTAAATTTAAAATGAAAATAAATATTGAATATAATATAATTGAAAATAAAAATTAATCGCTTTATGGTAATTATAAATATTTATTGAATAAAAATAACAAATAATACAATATAACTACGATTTTTTGATCGACTTATTCTGAGATTGTTCTCAAGTATGATCACCCACTCTGATTTTAGGTTAATAACAATCAATATATTATTCCAATATTCATGTATATCCTGAATATTCATTTTTATTTCTTCTCTAATTTGTTAGAAACGTATTAATAGACAGTCATTGAGTTTTCGAAAAGCGTGGCGAGATCTTCCTCAGTCTGTGCGCGAGGTGCTAGTCCGATAATCCTGGCCTGTGGGAGGGTCCCCTGTACCAGCTGAGGGACATCTTCGCCGTTAAACCCGAGCTCTTTTAGTCCGTTTTCTATCTCCATCCGTTGCATATATTGCCGTACCATATCGCCGAGAATCTTCCCAGCGTCGGCGTGTTTTGCATTCGTAATATCCGCTCCGAGTATCGCGGCTGCCTCTAGATGTCTCTGCGGGTTGGCCGGGGCCGTAAATTCGAAAACCGCCGGGGCTGTCATGACTACGGACAACCCGTGCGGGATGATATCATGCTGGACATTGTACCCTTGGGGGCGGAATTGCCTCACATGGCCGGCAATCGGGTAGGCCATTCCGTGACAAAGATGGACGCCTGCGTTTCCGAACCCGACCCCTGCCATTGTCGAGGCCAGGTGCATCTGCGATCTCGCCTCAAGGTCTTCCGGATGGTAAACCGCCTGGGCAAAGTGGCGGCGCATTATATCCAGGGCGAACCGTGCCCAGACATCGGAGATGGGGTTGGCGCCCTGGTAGGTTGGCCTGAGGGCAGGGTGCTCGGGACGGGGCCGCTCCAGGTAGGGCAATGCCGTGAAAGATTCCAGCGCGTGGCAGAGGACGTCGAAGCCGCTGAAGGCGGACACCCTCTCAGGCATGGTCTGTGTGTGCAGGGGGTCCACGAGGCCCAGCTGGGGCCGAAGAGCTCGCCCGGAAATACCCGTCTTCACGTGGAGAGGCTCGTAGTCGAAAATGCACACGCCGGTTGTCTCGCTTCCCGTCCCCGAAGTTGTCGGCACTGGAAAAGTTTATTTACAATAGAAAATTGCATTCCAATGCATTGTCATTTTTTTAATATTCAAGGAGTTTTTTTTTCCTCCAAATTCTCATTGATAGAGGGAGAATACCTCCCGATATTTTGGTTATTTTTAAACAACAATTTAAGATTGTTTTATATTTATTTAATCTGAAAACAATCAATAAATATTTATATATAAAAATATAGTAGTATCCCTAATATATTTTTTTAGAAGATATAAAAATAAGTTTATTTTTAAAATTTTTTTAGTTAATATCGAGGCTTTAAATTTCAGCTATTTTTATTTAGTGTAAATTCGACCACCCAAAATGCAGAGGTGGGTCAAAAATGAAAATTCTAGCAATTTGGATCAAACTCAACAACATTTTGTATACATAATCTCAAGGCGGGCGTTTCAGCTAGTATTATTATAAGTACAGGATGAGTCACGGGAAATGGATGTTTTTCAGGAAAGGATAACTCTGCGGATTTTTCAAAATAAAATATTTTATTTTCATAGGAACAATCATTAAACTATGCCATTATTGAATACTTATGAGCGAAAAATTATGTGTGACAAATGATGGTCATTGTCACGAACACAAATTCGAAGGCGGTCTCGAAAATTAGCGTCCACTCTTGCCAAAGTTTCATCAAAACACACTGTACAGCGAATTTTACACAAAGACCTTTCGGGATTCACCCGTATAAAATTACGATAGTCCAACAGTGAATGAGCGAGATTACCAACAATGTCTCACTTTTTGCCAAACAATGCTTGACATGTTTGAAGATAATGAGCGATGAAGCTCATTTTTATCGAGAGCGCCTTCGAATTTGTGTTCGTGAAAATGGCCATCATTTATCATATATAATTTTTCGCTCTCAAGCATTCAATAATGGCATAGCTTAATGATTGTTCCTATGAAAATAAAATATTTTATTTTGAAAAATCCACAGAGCCATGCTTTTCTGAAAAACATCCCTTTCCCGTGACTCACCCTGTATAGTATAAAATCAAGTTGAACGATCAATGTATTGATTTCTCGTGCCATCTGGAGGCTAAATTGGAAGCTCACCTGCTATTAGAGGCTTGAGAGGGCAAGTGGGCTGCTCTGCTTTTCCGATCGGTGCGTTAACAAAATCGAGAAGCTGTTTGTGTGGGTGGCAGGAGAGCAGATTAGCCGCCTTAGCTGTGTCCATGACAGATCCTCCGCCCACCGCTAAGAAAGCGTCGAACTCTTGACTTTGCGCGAACTTGGCCGCCTCCAGCAAACTAAACAACAACAACACTTACTTTAATATAATTTTTGAATGCAACAACAACAGCTAGATATCCCAATTATGTTTTTTTTTTCAAAGAACGGAACGAATCAGGGTTCTTTTTTTGCGGCTTCAACAGCAGCAGCTGCACTTTTTAAGATAGAAGAAATCCAGCCTTCAAAGAATAAACCAGATAGCATATAAAAATTACAACACGAACAACTCAATTTCCGCAAATCATATCAAATGTTCAATGAAAGACAACAAAAAAAAACATTGTATTTTGATACCTTTGTGCTCATTTGCTGTTGTTGTTGTTGTTTACTGAAACCCTGCATTGATCTATTAATATTACAAAAAAATTGCATTGCAATCCAATCTCATTTTATACCAAGGCAAACGCAATAAATAAAGAGAGAATCAAGAATGCTCTGGTGACTGGGCTCTTTAATAAAAAATAATATATTAGGGATATATCTATACATAGAAAAATGTTTCAAAGTACCTATATTAGTCCAGGCAATTATTGCAGGAATACCTTTATTGGTACTCCAAAATTACTACCCTAAGTTTTCACCCAAATCTGTGTTGTGGAAATATTCCTACGCGCCTCAAAATGAGAAAATTTCGGAGTTTTTTCAGTTTTTCTTGAATAACTCTAAAACAGCTTATCAAATCAAAAAATATTCATTAGATAAATAAAAGATCTTTAAATTACCCGTAAAATGATAACAATTTCATCTATTTAGGTTCAGTAGAACCGGAATTAGCGCATGTCAAAAAACAGCCCCCAAAACTCGCACTTTTTTCTATTTTTCCCCATTTTGACCATGAAGGAGCACGTTTTCGACAAAGACCACTCTATACATTTTTATACTAGAATAAATTTGGTACAATGTAAACAAAGTTTCATCTTAATTGGATAATTGTAACCCGTGCCGCAATGAGGTTAAAGTTTTGAAAAAAATGCAAAAAATCTCAGTTTTTCCTTCATAAAATGAAAACCACTAATCCTAGAAACTTTATTTTTATCTCATTGTCTAGGAAATTTTGTTAACTTGAACATTCACCTGAATCGCTTTTTTGATAAAACTCTTAGATTTATAGATATCCAGCATTTCCCATGACAGGAAATGATCCATTGTTTCAAAAATGAGCACTGATGATGGCGTGAAAGTGTCAGCCGAAACTGTCTCCTAGTTTTAAATAAAAAATTGATAAGGACAGAGAAGATTTTGGTCTTTTTTCTCCTTACGGGAACCTGTTAACTTTTCTCATGGTTTTAATTGTCTCATTTGAAAACAAAAAAAAAAAAATTTAATTTATTTAGATTATTTAAACCATAAAACAAGTATAAAAACACTAGTATGTTTATTTAAAAAATTTTAACTAACAGAACAAAATTACAAAAATATAACGATTTTTGCAATTTTTCATAAGTTTTAAGTTCGGTGCGCGAACAGAAGATGTTAACCAATTTTAATTTTTTTTTTATGCCGTTTTCTCTTCTTATTTTTCTACAATAGGCAACTTTTCCTTACTAAAGTGTTAAAAAAAAAATTCAGTTTTTCGACCCACCCAGTGTATAGATATAGCCCAAATATATTATTTTTTCTTCTAGATTTTCAACAAAGATCTATTTATATATAGATGTATCCCAAATATATTATTTTTTTCTTCTAAATTTTCAACAAAGATCTATATAGATATACCCCTAATATATTATTTTTTCTTCTTATGAATTTTATTCTAGAGTTAGTGAATCTAATGAATCTGTAACTTTAGCTAAGCCTTAATCTCTTTTAGTTAATAAAATTGATGCTTAATGATGAATAATAATAATAATAATAAAAAGGAATGAGTGACCTGTCCTGGTTGGGCTCAATTCGCACCCTCTCGAACACCTGGCATTTGACTTGATATCTGGCCAGGGAGTCGAGTGTAGCGTTGACAGCCGGCAGGCCTAGTAAGTTCTCGTCGGTTACTAAGCACACCTGTTTGACCCCCAGGCTAGAAAGATCGGCACCCACCTCACTGGTCACGCCGGGACCGAAACGGACAGTGCTACTCGACATCTATAAACACACACACACACAATTCAGCTGTCAATGAAAAGTCGATATCAATTATTATACATAAGAAATCAATCAATAAATGGAACATGAAACGTTTCGGGATAAATAATTCCTCTATCCTTCAAATATATAGGTATATTGGTTGATTTTATAGAAAAGTTATACTTAATATACAACCAATAGCATTTTACAATCTAATTATAAAATTATAGGGAGTACAAATTAGTTAGGTACGTTTTCAAATAATGGCTCTGGCTGCTATGAATGGTTTCATAGTGAGCTCATTTCCGTGGTTTCAGAGAGGTTAGATATCTGTCAATAATATTCAGTTTATATCGCTTTGAATTTCATATAAAAACCTTCTTTTTTTACTATGTTGAATATGTCAAATTTTATGTTAATTAAGCAACATTTGCAGAAAACTAAGGGCCAGTTGTATGTCGGTTGGTAAGTCTTTGTAAAAGTTGACAAAGAGTAAAACCTTAGAATTCACCATGTGCCCGTCGGAATGGCCAATAAGATGAAAGTGGGTGTCATCTGATTGGCCATCCGGCCAGGCACAAGGTGGATTCTAAGGTTTTACTCTTTGTCAACTTTTACAAAGACTTTACCAACCGACATACAACTGGCCCTTAGTTTTCTGCTTTAATTGGAAGAAAGTGCAGCTGAAGCGCATCGAATTATTGTTGAAGTTTATGGCGACAGAGTACTTCAACTGATAGATAATTCATGTAGAATGGTTTCGACGTTTCAAGAATGGTGATTTTAAAATGGCCGGAATACCAGCAAAGAGATGACAAAGTTATTCTTCTGCATGACAACGATCGGCCTCAAAAGTCGCAAAAAAATATTTGGAAACGCTCAAATGGGATGTTTTACCGCACCAGCCGTATTCTCCCGACATTGATCCTTCTGATTACTGGTTGTTTCGACGAATGCAGCAGGATTTAGCAAGTCACAGGTTCACTTCTTTCTCAGAAATCGAAAATTAACTCCTAACTTGGATCGCCTCAAAAGACGAGACATTTTTTCGAAAATTGCCTGAGAGGTGGTCAGAAGTAGTAGACAGCGATGGACAACACTTTGATTAATCTGTTCATTTATTTTGTTCTGAAAAAAATGCATTTTTATCACACAAAAAACGGACCGAACTAAGATGTACTCCCAATATATAAAGCCAAAAAATTGATAAAAATTGAATGAATAAGACGAAACATACTTGTGTACCAAATTTCAGCTCCAAAAAAGTCGCAATCTTTCTAAAAAGCTCACTAAAAACGTATCTAATAGTGAAAAATAAATAAAATAAAATAAAACATATTTATAAGAATTTTGCTGGTTGGTGTGTACTGGATATATTAATTTTTTATTGTTAGGATAAATAAACTGAATTTGCTTCTTTCCAGTAATTTATTTTGTTTTTCAAATGGTTATTCCAAATATTTCGAGAGCGTTCTCAGCATCTCTTCCTCAGTGGAAACTGTGGGACCACACAATAGGCAAGTCAGTGAGTTGTTATAATTACAGGTGTCAAAAAAGTACTCACCCACTCCCCCACCAATGTGCCGACTCCATCAGTTTGTACAGAACATTGATAAAAAGCTCGATCACACAACACACACATACATATATATACAAATTTAAAATGAGACAACATACGGATATACAATTATTTACATCTCTTTATAATAAAGTCCAATGAAATTTAAAAATCGAAAAATGGTCAGCACCAGAGCTGGTTTAAATTTAACTAACTAATTACTGTTAATGACCAGTCGAGGGAAGGTCAACGACCACAAAATTGTCTACGCTTTCTGGCACGCGCAATTAATTAATAAAAAAGCATAAATGTTTATTTATTTGTCATTTCAATTAAAATTTTGTATTCCCTCATTAAAAAGCCCGTGTCTACCTTGTAATTTACCGTGTTTTTTAGGCTTTGTTGGATGAAACACGATTCCTTGAAAAAACGTTTTGTTTTATTTTTTTCATAGTCAATTATATTAAAATTTTCAAAATCAAAATTATGACCCTCAATCCGCGCATGTTGTGCCAATTTGGAATAACCATTTGAAAAACAAAATAAATTACTGGAAAGAAGCAAATTCAGTTTATTTATCCTAACAATAAAAAAAAAAAAAATTGTTTAAAAAAATAAACAAACTTTATTTCACCGTCCACTTGATGGATTTAGACATGAGTACATAATGGGCACGAGGAAAGCTCTTTTGTTTACATATTTTAATAATAGATTTTTTAATGGTAAATTTAAAATTGTGAATTGCTTAAAATGATGTTAGTATATTTAAGTTGAATTTTTATATTAAATGAACGTAATATTAATGGCAAATAAACTGCAACGGATCGTTGCTAAACTTTATCCAAATTCATTTGAAATATTAATATGTTTATTCCTTTATTATTAATCAGATATCACTTGCAATTTGCAGTTCATGTTGACTTTAATTCAAAAATAATGATCGATTCTCCTTTAACAGTCGAGGAATAACAATTCTACATTGGATTTTTGACATTTCGGTTATTATTGGTAATCATTGCTTAAGACATGGAGGAATCGACTTAAAATCAAAAATAGCGATTGATTCTCATCTAATACTTGAGGAATAATAATTCTACCTTAGATTTTTGACCCTTCGATTATTATTGGTAACCATTGCTGAAGACATGGAGGAATCGACTTAAAATCAAAAATAACGATCTATTCTTATCTAATACTAGAGGAATAACCTTATTGCATTCCATTTTTGACGTTTTGACTATTAATGGCAACCTCTACTGAAAACGTGGAAGAATCGACTTAAAATCAAAAAGACTAAATTCTTTTTTGGTAAACAACTCAAGCTTCGCATTGGATAAAGTAAAAAAGGAATAATTATTAATCGCAAAAAGAGTATCAAGCAAGATGGGTCAAAATTTAAATGGACAATAAATAAACTGTTTATGGTTTCATTGGAATCAGAAAATCAATTACCTGAATCTGGATATTAAACTAAGAAGTTGAAACCCACTAATATATATATATATATATATATATATATATATATATATATATATATATATATATATAATTATACATATATCCCTAATATTTATTTTTTATTAATTTGATTTGAAAAATTATTTTTAAATTTTCTATATACCTATAGAGTAAAACTATAATAAACTACCCATAAACAAATAGAGTATTCAATTTCATTTCGAAATAAATAAATAAATATATATATTTAATTTGTAATTATAAGTAATTGATTTTGTTTTATAAAATTGAAACGGTTTCGATTTTCTTGAGAGAAGACCTCCCAAGTAGGAAGAAGATAAAGAAGAGGACAAGAAAGAGAAAGAAGGTGGAGGAGACCACCCACAGGGTCACCAGACACCAAACACGACACACACACACACATACACACATACACCTTTTTCTAGCTCGAATCCTTTAAAGTTAAATCTGATCCATAAGTCTCCTTGTTGGTGATTTCTACATATTATCATTAAAGGGAAAGTATTATAAATCGATGTTTCCGGCTTTAAACCCCGGGATAAAAATTTATATTAATAATTAGAAATGAATTTAATTTTATTTAGGAACGAATCAAAGATTTTAGTATAAATATTTTTACATTGCATATCAGAGGGCTTCGTCCCCTCAGGAATCGACATTATAGGTATATAAAAATAAATTGACACGTTCTGATGTGGCCATCCCCTTGACTTTACTTACCATACACTTCTGGTTGAGTTTGGTACAAGGGCCTAGATTTTCATTTTTTGACCCTACAACCCCCTCCGCAACAAATTTTGGTAAGTAACCCCCCCCCCATTTTGGGCGGTAGTTTTTGCATTTTTAGACTTCTAGGGGCCCACTGCTAATGTGTACAAAATTTCGTTGAGTTTGATCAAATGGCCTAGATTTTTATTTTTTGACCCCCTCCCCCCACTCTGGTTTTGGCCTCAGAAAAAAATATCTTTTCGTTATTATAGGTTCATTTTATAGTATATTTCATTTTTCTTGTTTTTTTTTTTTTTAGTTTGAACATTATTAACATTATAATTAACATTAAATTATAATTTTAATTTTTAACCCCCCTCCACCCTCCTTAATTTTGGGTCGATATTCACAAAATTCTAATCAGCTCTTAATCTCAATGCATCAAAACTACATGTGAAATTTGGTTTTGATATTCATACTAGTTTTTGAGTCAGCTCGTCCACAAAAATTTGGTAACGCACAGACTAACTAACTAACAGACTAACAGACATTTTGACAAAATAATTAATACATCGAAAAATATAATTATTTTGATGTTCACTTATTAGGAGCTTTTTTGTAGACCGAAATATCATAGTTTCGACCAATTTTTTTAATCAAAATAGTTTTAGCCGTGTTTGAGAGGAAAAAAAAGAAGGAAAAAAAAACACTTTTTTCATGCACGATTACAATACTTGACCATACCCTGTATGGTAAAGTAAAAAAAAATGAAAATGTGAAATTTTTAAAATATAGCTCATAGTATTTCACCATCAATGTCCAACCCAAAATAATTTATCATTTTATTTTGGTTCTCTCAAAAAGATTTTTTTTTACTTCTGGCTGAGTTTATATTTTTTTTTCTATAAATGATAGATTTTTAAAAATTATATAAATTTTTAAAATCTAGGTAGGTATATCTTAAAAAGTATTTTTTTTTTTTTTTTTTTTTACTCAAAAAGTATCTTCATCCCACTTTATTTAAATTTAAATTAATTATTTTTATCTTGTGGTTATTTTTTAATTTGGTACTTATAATTAAAAAAGATTAAGACGTCATTGCTCACTAATGCAAGTCTTGGCAGGTTTCAATACAACGCTTATATTATTTGAATATTTGAATTTAAATTATAAATTTTTGCCATTGATTGTGACGTCAGAGTAATTAAGTACTCTTTGAGCGTATGAGCTCTGTACTCTTTGACCGTCAGTGAAAGGGACTCGCTCTGCCATTTATAACCAGCCCTTTTCTCAGTGCAATTTACATCAAATTTTTCATATAATATCTGGTAAATAAGTATTATCATATTAACAAAATGATTATCTATATCTAATTAATCATTTGAATTGAAATTTTGGCTAATTAATGAATAATCTTTGATATTTTCAGAATGTGTTGATTTGGGTCTCTAAGCTGCCGTGATTGCATTAATGGCTTCTCCGAGTAAACAAACGTCATAATCCATCCAGAGAGAACTCTTCATTCAAATGGGTGAGCTTGCTATTAATATTGGATTTTTCTTTAATATTTAGACAAAATAGTTTTTCTATAAGCATAGAAATGGATTTGAATCTACTATATATGCATGTGTGTGTGTGTGTGTGAGATTCATTTATGAGCATAGCTCAGAATAAATCTAGTATATAATCAATGCATTTGGATTATTATTAGTTGTTTTCTTCTTATTCAAGTATTTTGTTAATATAAGAATATTTTAATATCTATCCATGTGTATTTAATATCATTCTCTAGCATTTAGCAGATAATAACCTGAAAAGGCTAATAAAATGAATCTTTTGATTGAAAATGTAATATTGGATTATTATTTTTCGTGCCCTAAATATCATTTTTTGGATGGCTTATGGGGTTCGCTACAAACATTGAATAGAAAAGCCAAAAATGTTAAGTTAGACAGATATTATTTATTTTGTCGATTATTAAATATAAATTAAAAATAAAATAAATTCTCAACAATGCATATGAATATTTTCTAATTTTTTTCAGAGCCTACTTGATTACAAAATAAAAAATAAACTGATGTGGCCATCCACAAGACTTTACCATACGCCTGGCCCCTCTCTTATATTTAATATAATCATTTAGGGGGTGTAGGGTCAAAAAATGAAATCTAGGCCCTTGGACCAAAATCAACCAAATTTTTTATACATACAGAGTGGGCTCCCAGAAGATTAAAAATGCAAAAACTAACTCCTAAAATTGGGAGATCATAAAATGGAGCCTTTGTACCAAACTCAACTACATTTTGTATAAGTTGCAGTACAAACCTGTTTTTAATAAGAACGGATTCTTACTAGTTGAAACGCGTTTCGCTGAATACCTTTGTAGCTACTAAAATTTACTGATGTTGGTTAAGTTTGATCCAAAGGTTTAGAATCTTCATTTTTGACCTTCTGCCTCATTTTGGGTGTTTATTTTCAAAATTTTCTAAACGAAAATGTCAAAAATTACTACTATTTTTGACATTTTCCCAAAAATTAGGCGGACTGTGAAAAATGAAGATTCTAGACATTTGGACCAAACTCAAACAACATCAGTAAATTCTAGTTGCCATAAAGATATTCACTGAAAAGCGTTTTAACTAGTAAGAATCCGTTCTTACTAAAAACGGGTTTTTACTGCAACTTATACAATATTTAGTTGAGTTTGGTACAAAGGCCTAGATTTCCATTTTATGACCTCCTCCCTATTTTAGGAAGTTAGTTTTTGAACTTTTACTCTTCTGGAAGCCCATTGATTATGTATACAAAATTTGTTTGATTTCGGTCCATAGGCCAAGATTTCAATTTTTTACTCTACATCCCCTTAAATGATTATAAATGATTTTATTACATATATTAAATATAAGATAGGGGCCAGGAGTATGGTAAAGTCATGTGGATTGTGGATGGCCACATTAGTTTATTTTTATTTTGTAATCAAGTAAGCTGTGAATAAAATTTGAAAATATTCTTATGCATTGTTGAATATTTATGTTTATTTTTTATTTATATTAATAATATATTTAATAATCGACAAAATAAATAATATGTTTCTTAACTATAATAATATAAGAACTCGTTCTTACTAAAAACGGTTTTTTACTGCAACATATACATTGCATTTTTAGTCTTCATGAAGCCCTATGATTATGTATACAAAATTTGGCTCAGTTTGTTCCAAGGGACTAGATTTTTATTTTTTGACACTACACCCCTCCTCCCTATTTTGGCGCCAGAAAAAAATAATCTTTTCGTTATCATACGTTTATTTTATAGTATATTTCATTTTTCTTGTTTTTTTTTTTTTTTTTTTTTAGTTTGAAAATCTTATAATTTTAATTTTTAACTCCCCCTCCCCTTAATTTTGGGTTTGATTTCAACCAAACTAAAATCTAATCAGATCTTAATCTCAATGCACCAAAATTACATGTGAAATTTTGTTTTGATATTCACACTAGTTTTTGAGCTAAGGCGTCCACAAAAATTTGGTAATGAAAACCGTACAAACAGACATTTTGACAAAACATTTATTATCTCGAAAAATATAATTTTTTCAATTTTCCCTTATTAGGGCTTTTTTGTAGACAAAAACGTAATGATTTCACTCAATTTTTTTTATCAAAATAATTTCATTCGTTTTTGAGATATTTCGAAAAAAACAAGAAAAAAATACACTTTTTTCCATGCACGATTACAAAACTTGACCATATCCTGTATGGTAAAGTAATAATTATTTATTTAATTATACGACGCATTTAGATTTAAATGAAAATCGATTAAATCTTTTAAGTTAAGCAATAAATGGTTATTAATTTCCGGATAGGTGATCATTTAATAATAATATTTTATTTGAATAAAGTATCTGATATTAGACTGATTTATTTCTCTTCATGCCATCAGCTTTAGACATATAGGACTATAGATTATGATAGTTAAGTAGCATACATCACGGTTAATTCTTGGATGGGTAATCTAATAAGAATCTGAAAGGGTTTCCATACTACTTTACAGTCACAATGCCGGTATGCCTCCTCTTTTATAGGATATTAATTAGGCTCTGGCGGCCAGCGTCTCGGGATGAGATTATTAGTTGTCCGTTATTGATTTCACCTTAATTTTTAGAACCCGCCCTATTACTCAGTCCCATAATGAAAATTTGGTAATTATTTGATTTTTCCAATATTTTGGGGCTACCTGCTTTACTGTTGAAAATTTTTAATTTTCTCAGATTGTTAGAAATGTTTCATCTGGAAGAATCCTTGTTTTTTCCATTTTATGTACTTCAACCCCTATAACTAGACTCCATTTAAATTTTTTTTTGAATTTCAATTTTTTTATAAAATGCCCTTCTATTAGAGTAAATTTTAACTTTCTAATTGGAATGCAAGATTTTGAATATGCCTGTATTTCCCCCCTTTTTAATTAGAAATTCATCCCCCATAAAATGATTTTTTTACAGAAGTCTTTTCATTGATGAATTTGTGGCCTAAATTCTACCTGAAATTTTCTGAGAATAAATTAACGAATTTATATCGATCAGGATTGGCCCTTATTTTGGGTATTTTTGAATTTTTATGCTATCAATATGGTTTGAAATAAATAAATAAAAAAATATCTTTCAAGTTTAAAGTCTCAATCTCAATTTTAACCTTTGCCGAACAGCGATGTAAGGTTTTGGCATTGAACGATCAATTTTTTATTCTGGCCAAAGTAATTATTCAAAAAATTTGAAACTTTGTATACTTTATCCTTATAATAGTAGCTACACTTCAGAAATTTTACAGATTTTTAGCTATTAAAATTTTGGAATTACAGCGCGATAGAATACTACTATATTTTAGCGTTAGTAAGCTATACAGTAGGCTCCAAAATTATAATAGCTACAAATCTGTAAAAATTCTGAAAAATAGCTACTATTAGAAGAACAAAGTGTACAAAGTTTCAAATTTTTTGAATCATTACTTTGGCCGGAGTACAAAATTGATCTTTCAATAACAAAAACCCCACGTTATTTAAATGGGAAACTTCATCGCTGTGCGGCACAGGTTAAAATTGAGATAGGGGCTTGAAACTTGGAAGATATTTTTTTTATTCATTTCGAACCATATGAGCCTGTCTCAGCGTAAAAATTCGAAATACTTCAAATAAGGCCCACACTAGTCCCCTAGTGACCATATAAGAAATATAAGCGTCTAGGCTCAATGCATAATAGTGTAAAATATGTATAATATATTTCGATTCGCTTGAATATTTGAGGCCTACTTCCTTCCCAGAGTTCCTGGATAGGCAACTTCCCCTCTTCCCTCCCTCCCGGCTGCCTATCCTGCAGGATCGCCTGTGATTCAATGCACGGCGCCCAAATAATTATTTCTTTATTATAAATACATATAGAAAGATTTCAATACAGGTCTGGACATGTCCAGTCTCCCCACCACCCTATCCACCCCGCCCCCTCTTCCCCTTGACCAAAGGCGCCACTAGATCACGTGATGACGCTAATTAGTTTCCGACCCCCGGAATCAAGTAAGCATCTCAACCCCCGCAGCTCCGAATATTTGCATCCCTCTGTGTCGAAAATGAACCATATCATCTGAAAATCCGCTAAATGACTAGGTACACACTCAGCTCTCTTCTGAACAAATTCTATTATCATCCAATTAGACTATAGGATTGAATATTGGGCCCCCGGGTCTCTGAAACCACCTAGCTCACATTATACGAGATATATGTTTAATAAATACCTGTACCTAATATAATAATTCAATCGATAGTCTATACTAATATAAAATATCTTTTGATTTAATAATAAATATAATAAAATAATCTTAAAACTCTGATTTCAAAATTCGTAAGAGATCTCAGATTTAATCAATCAATTTCTTTGGTTATTAATGAAATAATTTTACAAATTTGTATTTTCCATCTTAATAGTAGTGAGGAGAATATACTTTTGTTAAATATTTTTCATGTCCATTTATTAATGCATATTTAATTTCCCACAGGGCTAATAAGAGGCTTCCTCCATTCTCCGAGTCATGCAAGTCTTAACCTGTATTCGTCAGGGCTCTCTCTAATCCACAGGGATCTCTTCCATAAATAAATGTAAGTGTTACGTATTTAATGTTATCTCTACTTTTTTCTCATTTAAACATAATAACATTTTAGCCTCAATTTAAAAAAACGTTGTAGTATTAAAAAAATAGTTAATATTTTCTCTAAATAACCTTAATATGATTTTTATTTAATTATCTATTAATCTCGTTTAACAGACATTTCTCTTATTCCCTCCCATTCAAATATTCTCTAGATATCAATTTGCATGCTCTTTTAATTGACAAATATTTTCTAAAGCTTTCCAACATGTGTTAGTGAGTTGAGCTTATTATTTAGCGCGGATGAATCTAGGAATGCCCAAACCTTCTCTGAGCAATCCTAGCATTTATATATTGAAGGAGACAATAAAAGAGTGTGTCTTCTGCTGGAAGTATAAATTTTATTTATTTATAACGAGACTATAGTTTCGAGGGCTTTGCCCTCTTCATCAGTCTATTACAATTGATTCACATTTCTTAACCTAACCACATGAAAGAATTAAATTAGGTTGGAGTTGGTTTTTTAAGTTGGTAGTTTAATTTTAACAGTTTTTTAAGTTGGTAATTTAATTTTAACAATGTTTCACTATAAACCAACACCGCGTTCCCTAAATTTTACACATGAAAAAAGTTAACCTTTCATTCATAAATTAATTCCTGTGAATACATTGTAATAGACTGATGAAGAGGGCAAAGCCCTCGAAACTATAGTCTCGTCATAAATAAATAAAATTTATAATTCCAGCAGAAGACACACTCTTTTATTGTCTCCTTCAATATATAAAAATTCTGCTACTCTCGGCAAAAACTTTCAATTTAATCCTAGCATTTATCCCTTGCCCGAGCGAGATTATTTGCAACGGGATTTTATTTATTTTTCTATTTAATTCTTTATTGTCCAATTTATTTATCTTTTTAATATAATATTATTATTTCTCTTTCGATAAATTCATTTCAAATGTATTTAGTCAAGGGGAACAAATTTATCTCATATTATTTTCTTAGTGATTGATGAGTACATTGAGGGAAAATTCTGAATATAATTATTTCATTTAAAAGATTTTGTTGTGCCGAGAGTAGTAGAGTTGTTGATTCATAAATGGAAATGGAAACATTGAGGTTATCCTCTGCTTGATGCAAATAATCATAGGTATACATTATATAAAGGGAAATAAATGAGGTTGTCCTCTGCTTGATGCAAATAAATATATAGAGGGTGTTCAAAAAATAGATGTCACAGACTTAGGGCCAGCTGTATGTTTGTTGGTAAACTCTTTTAAACGTTGACAAAGAGTAAAACCTTATAATTCACCTTGTGACCGGCGGGATGGCCAATCAGATGACAGGCACTTTCATTTGATTCGCTATCCCGTCAGGCACAAGAAGAATTATAAGGTTTTACTCTTTGTCAACGTTTAAAAAGAGTTTACCAACAAACATACAGCTGGCCCTTAAAGGTGGATAATCACTTTTCAAAACAATAAAAAAAAGTTCATATAAATATATCTACGGAAATGCCTAGTTTCAGACCTATAGCGATTTTAATATTTTATTTTTCTCATAGTACAACTCATACTTTTAACATTATAATAAATTCATAGTGGCCGTCTACAATGGAAAAACAGTCAATTATAAATTATAAAAAATGCTCGAAATGTCCACCTTGAACTTCATTACAGCATTTCTAACATTTTTTATAATTTATAATTGACTGTTTTCCATTGTAGACGGCCACTATCTTATCTTATTATATTAAACGAGCAAAGTTTATATATATATATATATATATATATATATATATATATATATATATATTATATGTTTATATATTTATATATATATATATATCCGGTCGGGTTCTCGAAAACGGCTTTATCGATTTGGATAAAATTCACGGGTTAGGAGGGTTTTGTATTGGACTTTCGATCTGTCACGGTCTTATCTTCGGCTAAGTTGTTTTTGATGGGTTTTTTGTTAATTGAAATAATTATTCACAGGTGGTTGTCTCGATAAAAATGTATAATTACATTTTTATTCAATTTCCTTTTAATAAATAATTAGTTTTTTTAATTTTATATCCCACAATATGATCATTATAATTATTATTATATATTAAAAATTGGGCAATTTAATTGATACAAAAAGGGCAAAATGAGAGGAGATGAGATACCAATCGACTTGATTGGGGAATAATGGAATTGAAATAATTATCGGAAAAGAGGTTTTTTTATCTAATTAGATTTTTCCTCTTATTAAAAACAAGGACTAAAGATGAATAAGGACACTCGATGGTGGAGAAGTAATCTCCGGAATCGAAGCAAAAATACAATGTATACATTAATTAATGTAAAATAATTGGTTTAATAAAATTTATAAAAAAAAAAAAAATTTAATTGATTAAAAATCGAGTTTTAAATCCCACAAATATTAATTTGACAATATAATTGATGAACTCAAAAATTGTTATTTAATTAAAAAAAATAATTATACCGTATTTATTTATGTTATATACCTATATACTATATACATAATCTGTGAGCCACTGAAGGCTAGAAATGCAAAAACTGGGTGCGTGGGCGGGGGTGGAGGTAGATGTGGGGGTGCAGGAGGTGGTTTGCAGTGGTGATTTTATTATAATGTTAAAAGTATGAGTTGTACTATGACAGATATAGAATATTAAAATCGCTATAGGTCTGAAACCAGGCATTTCCGGACATATGTTTATATGAACATTTTTTATTGTTTTGAAAAGTGATTATCCAACTTCAAATCTATCTATTTTTTGAACACCCTGTAGTCTGTATATATTATATATTTTGGAATTCTTATGCTCCCAGAGACTCATATGGTTCGAAATAAATAAAAAAAAATATCCCCCAAGTTTCAAGTCTCTATCTCAATTTTAACCTGTGCCCTACAACGATGCAAGTTTCCCATTTAAATAACATAGGGCTATTGGCATTGAATTATCAATTTTTTATTCCGGCCAAAGTAATGGTTCAAAAAATTTGAAACTTTTTAGACGTTATCCTTATAATAGTAGCTATCCTTCAGATTTTTAGCTATTATAATTTTGGAGCTTATAACTTACTAACACTAAGATATGACAGTAATTTATCTAGATGTAACTCCAAAAGTATATTAGGTAAAAATTTACTATATAAAGTGTAGAGTTTCAAATTTTTTGAATCATTACTTTGGCCAGAATAAAAATTTCATCGTTCAATGCCAAAAACTCCATATTATTTAGAAGGGAAACTTGCATCGCTGTGGTACACAGGTTAAAATTGACATAGAGACTTGAATATGCGCCTCTGGGAGCATAAAAATTCGAAAATACCCAAAATAAGAGCCACCCTAGTCCCCTGGATTGAATATAAAGTATGATCCCAGGTGCGAGTGAGAGGGTAAGAATTTCTATCTCGCTCTCTTTATCTTCCATTAGATATCTGCAGAAGCATGTGTGTGAGTGTGTGTGTGAATTAAATATATTTCTGATATATTATAATTTTATTTGCTCTTAGGTTCCTTGAAGGGCTCTGACGTCACAGCTACCGATTCGAGTCTGGACTTGTCCAGGGGCCCTCAGCCCCAATCCACTTCAGTAGAGTCCATCATACTCGCAATTACTCCGTCTAATTAGCTTAAGGAATCGACGATTTATCAAATTTACAAGTTCAAATACATGTGAGTTACAATATATTTATTAAATTATATATAGATAAATATTTATAATGATATTTTCAATTTGTATTTTCGAAATATTCCAATATTTGCGTATTTTCATGCAAAATCAGGGGATCTCTTCGACGTCACCAATTTGTCTGAAAATCTATCCTCATATTTTAAGAGATTTCGTTATCTTGATTTAACTTTTTTAAATGCATTTTTTTGTATATAAGTTCTGTAAGAAGGCTCATTTAGTCAGTCATTTTGATTTTTTCGTCACTTTGATCGATAACATCTCAAAACTCTGAACTGTTTCAAAAAATCGGGATATTGCATGATAATAATGAGCGTATAAAACTCTACTGGAATCCATTGTTAGGTTAACGGATACAAATTTTTGTTTAATTTTTGTTGAGGAGTTTTATTATCCATTATATCAGCATAAAATAAACCATTTTATCATATTATCTTATTTTTTTTTAATTTTGATCCAATCATTTCTCAATATAGATGGCATCTATCCACCTGCAAGATCTCCAGCTCTGTACTTCAACGAGATCTTCAAACTTCTTAAGCAGCTGTAGTTCTACAAAGCATCGGGCATCACTTCAACCCCTGAGCATCCAGTCACCCACCTGGACCAAATAAACAAGGTAGGACTCATGCATTGGCGCAATAGATTCTGGGGTGTCAATAATTTCCAAATTTAGCTAAATACAAACTCTTTCGGACTTGTTTGATTTTTCTATTCAGTTTAGTTCACTTGTAGTTTAGCTCGTAGGATGCATAGGATAGGATGTTTTCTCTTTCAGGTTTTTTCTTTTTTGCCCTATCCCCTTTTTCTCTTACTAGATTTCATATTAAAACATTTTTGAGCAAATTTATTGATATTTTAATAAACAAATAAAATTATAGAATTAAAATAATACTCTTAAAGTATTGTTTTAATGTTAATTTGTAAATAAATAATTCAATAATTGATAATTAAATCTTCTTAAATTTCACAATTGTTTAAATAATTTTGATAAAGTACCAACTTAATAAAAATAAAAAAATATACTTTATTTCAATATTACCCGATTAATAAAATCTTTCTCTCCACAGGTTGATCAAATGTATAATAAAACAATATTATAAAACAACTCAAAAACCTCTTCTGTTTATTCAAATATTGAAATAAAATTATATTTTTCAAATAAAGTAGAATAATAAATTCAAAATTTTAGGTCAATTGAATTTATTTCGGCTAAATCTATATAGAATGTATTTACATTTTAATATTCACCCCTAAATATTTTTAAATAAAAAACAACCCTTCCTCCTTTGAATATTAAAATGAAATACAATTCTCTTTTCAAAATTTTAAATTCTCGTTTTGAGAATTTAATAGTTAGGATTTTCAGAGTCCCTCAACAACATTTAGGTCCTCCGAGGCTCTACGAGGGTTGGTTGGTCTTCGCTTCACAAAGTAAGAGTGATTAGGGCTCGTTGTTAGATTGTCTGACTTATAGGTGTTGCATTTAATGTGCTGCAGAGATTCTCTTTCAGAGACGCAGCCCGCGACCTCCGTGGGATTCATCATCAACTTGGTACCTTAGCTATTCAGATAATTAGGGCTGAGATGTGCGTATTTGTCCCGGATTTAAGGGACTCTCTTTCGGCCGTCTTATCGAAAATAGTCTAAAAAGACACGCACATCTCTTAGTTACTAGACTAAATTGCGTGTTAAATTCATACATAACTAAAGAACATGGGGGGATGCGCCAATGCCAACGATTGAAAACAAAAATAAATAAATAAATAAAAATACAACCAAATATATTTAAGACACCTCTGACAGACCGATTCAACGTTTTGATTTCTCAGAGCAAATAATAAATCTCCACATATTTATAAATTAAACAAAAATATTAAAGATAATAATTAATTCTTGTCAATTGTTGTAAATAAATAAATAATAAATAATAATCATAATAACTAAAAATAATTAATAACAATATATAAATTAGAAACAATAATCATTAAAAAAATTTATTTCTAACTTGTGCATATCATAATTTAATTTTTTTCTTTTTTTTTCAATTGAAAATCATAAAAATAAATAGATAGTATTTATTAAAAATAAAATATTTTACATTCCAAAATTTCAGTCAATATAATTTCAAATTTAAATTTAAAACTTTTTATTTAATTATATGTTTTAATAAAAACTTTATTTTGAAAAAAATATTTTCCTGCCTTTCAAATATTATTAAAAATAAAATATAAAATATAATAATATATGTGGATATATAAGGTATAATATGTAAAATATATAAAATAATATGAATTTTTACATAATTAATTAAATTTCAAATGTTTAAATCAAAGATTTCTTGGTTTAATTATAAGAGAGTAATTTTAAATAATAAATAGTAAATATTAATAAAATACTATAACCATATCGGTAATTGCTTTGAGGATTCATTATTGCGTGGATTGAAGTCTGTCGCCCGGAGCCTGCAGGCTTTCCTCTTGGGTCCATTAGAGGGGATATCATGCTCAGTGTTTTCCATTTTGGGCCTCTGCTGGACACTTATTTAGATTTTAAGTTTATCTCTCAGGTTGCCCTCTAATCTAATCTTAGCTAGTTCGCTCTGGTTAGGTCCTTAATTGTGCATGTGTTAGCTGTAGGGTCCAGCAGAGAGCTAATATCGAATTCACTGTCTTGTTCTCGCCACGAACGAACCACGAGGGGAGTCGGCCAGACCGGAATCATCGGTTGAGGTCCAGGTCTCCTCTAATCTTAAAATGCGATGCGATTTTGGAATATCCTTAAGATCTCACACAATATTATTAGTAGCCAGTGAACAAGAGTTCGATGCTAGATTTTGCCCGGTGAATGACTCCAGGAGGAGGGCCTCTTATTTCCGGATCTGCCCGGAACACGTGCGTAGTCTTCAGGAAATTTTAAGGCAATGACTGACAGAAAGATCCTCTACCTTTGTAAACTTCTTTGTACATCTCTCTGACAGTCAATGCTGTTGCTCTTTCGGATCTAGGGACGGAATACCCAGCCAGACAACCAACAAAAGATCATAAGATCGTCTACTGTGGGTATTCCCCGAGGAGGCTCTCCTGTTGCTAGGGACTGTGCGATGCGTTACCCGCCTTGGTTTCGGTCGCCTCACAATTAAAGTGCCCCTTTCGTCTCTTATACCTATACAGGTACAGGCTAGGTAGGATCTCTTTCAGGAGCCTTGGGTTCATTTACTGGGGTCTAAAGAATCAAATTTCTTTTTCACTGGCCGGTTTTTTCGCGATGCGCGGTTTCCGACTCTAAAAGTCCAAATCTTTCGTTTTTAAATTGAAATTATGAGAATTTCATTTGAGGCGATTGACCCTTGGACTTCGAACAAATCCAAACCTGATTTCTTTGATCAAATCATGAGATATTTGATTCAAAGCAATTATGCCATTTGGATTTATAATCAGAGGCAGAAATTAAATGCCTCGTTTATTTGTTCTTCTATTTCCATAGACGATTTCTGTGGAAATAGAAGTTTGTACTAATCTTCTGATTTTGAGTTGCCTTAGATTTCCACACTTCTTTCATCTGCAGCATCACACTATAGTTCGGTTCAACCTGCCATTGCGCCAGTGACTTGAAGATTCACTAAGTAAGTTAATACCTATGTGGCTTTTGTTGTTGCTATTAAAACAAATAGGTTGCAAATAAATATCGTCAAAATACACCACTAACTTTTTTTGTCTCTTCCACAAAAGTGAAAATGTTATAATGAGATTTCATTTGGTTTTGATAAAAAATGAAATTCAATAAACATTACTATCATATAGTGTAATTATATTCTAAAATATCCGAAAACTTCCAAAATTTAATTAATTTCAAACAACATTGTAAATTAAAATTTGTTATTTTTATTACTTTACCATACAGGGTATGGTCAAGTATTGTAATTGTGCATAAAAAAGTGTTTTTTTCCCTCTTTTTTTAGAAATATCTAAAAAATGGCTGAAACTATTTTGATTAAAAAAATTGAGCGAAACCATGGCATTACGCTCTACAAAAAAGCTCTAATAAGTGAACAACGAAAAAATTATATTTTTTGAAATAATAATTGTTTTGTCAAAATGTCTGTTAGTCTGTGCGTTATCAAATTTTGTGGACGAGCTAACTCAAAAACTAGTGTGAATATCGAAACCAAATTTCACACGTAGTTTTGGTCCATTGAGATTAAGAGCTGATTAGATTTTGGTGCATATAGACCAAAAATTAAGAGGGGGGGGGAGGTTAAAAATTAAAAATCTAAGCCATTTGACCAAACTCAACAAAATTTTGTATACATAATCAGTGGGACCCCAGAAGACAAAAAATGGAAAAACTAACAGCCCAAAATGGGGTTGGGGGGGGGGGGGGGTAAAAATTAAAAATCTAGGCCGTTTGAGCAAACTCAACCAAATTTTGTATACATAATCAGTGGACCCCCAGAAGTCTAAAAATTCAAAAACTAACCGCCCAAAATGGAGGAGGAGGGTGCATGGTCAAAAAATTAAAATCTTGGCCATTTACCAAAATCAACCAAATTTTGTACCTATACATAATCAGTGGGACCCCAGAAATCTAAAAATGCAAAAACTAACCCCCCTCCCCTACATGATTATAAATAATTTTATTCAATATTAAATATAATTGAGGGGCCAGGTTGTGTGGTAAAGTCAAGTGGATGGCCACATCAGAACACGTCAGCTTATTTTTAATTTAGAGAGAATTGCCATCTACTTTATTAAGGTACTTCTATTGAAAAGGTTGATTCTTGAATTTTTCAAATTAAAATGTTATTTTTTGTATTAATTAATTGTTACAATGGAGTAAATGTGTGATTGTTGTTTACCTCGAATGCATATTCTTTTTGCTGTTGTGTTTTTAAATTAGAATTGAGACGTTTGACCATATCGCCCGAAGTTGAATGGGCAGGACATCGACATCTGAAAAATAGAGAATAATGAGTAAAAACAATACTTACCCATTCTATTCTATAGAATATAAATGTGAAAGTAAAAAGATAAATAAATAATTAAATTCAAAACAGGTTATCATTAACTAAAAATGTCTATAAATATGTTAAAGTTACTTTTTTAGACACAATTATATTGATGGATTTTTTAATTTTGAAGTTGTATAACAAATAAGTTTGTTTAGTTTTCCTTTCTCGAAAAATTATTGACCTCTTAATTTTATTTTGCATTTATTCAAATTAAACAATATTTAATAAATAAATATATATAATACTTAAAAGTCCAAGCTTCACTCAATAAATTTTTTTGTTTTTAATTATTTATTGTTTATTTAATCAACCACTTGTTTTGTTTAGATTCAAAATAATTATTAATTTTTATTCAACAATATTGTTAATAATCAGTTTAATTAAAAAATCTATCAAAATGTTTTTCCCTCAAAATTGAAAACAAGTTATATAATAATAATACATATTTCAAAATACTTAATTCTTAATAAATTATGCTTTATTATAATACATGAATACAGTTATTTATAAAAACTACCAAAATGATTTTTTCCAAAGTGGAGACCTCGTCCTCAAAAATTGTTAATAATGAGAAAGAATTTAATTTATAGGACAGAATCTAAGATTTTAATAGAAATATTATTAAATTGCGATATCAGAGGGGATTCATCCCCCAGGAGTTCCCCCATCCCCCCCATTATTGTTAATAATGTTTGTTTAATTAATCAAAATCGTTTGAGTCGTTTTTGAGATAATAAATTTATATATTTTGATTGACACACCTGTGCATGGGCTCCAACAGCGGGGTGCACTTGGACACCCCTGTCATGAAAGAAAGTACACAGAAAAAGATTAAGAATTGATTTGAATTTGACATTAACTTAATTTACATAACATAAATGACTAATATCATATTCCTATCCATAATTATTATCTACTATTATAAATCATATTTTATTAGTATAATGTGTAGATGCAGATGCACCCCCCTGAAAATAATCCTGTCGGCACCCATGCACCCGTGAATAATAAATTTAATTAAGAAAACTCCTATCAAATTTAAGTTGAGACTGATCAGACCCTGATAGAACGATTCCTCGACCCCGAAACAGCCTAATCGGTGATTTTAATCGAAATCATTAGAGCCGTTTTCGAGAAAATGATTCGATTTACATAAACAACAATCGCTCCTTTGATTCTTTAAGATATATGTTTGTAAATAATTTATTTTAATTATATTTTGAATGCTTTCATCCTTTAAAAGTACTGTATTTAATTTTACATGAATAGGAAAAGAAAAAGAATATTATTTTGTTCGTTTATTGACAAAACTAAAAAAAATATATTAGGGATATATATATATAATGATATTAAGAATTTATATACTCTATGTAAAAATAATATTTTTAATTATACGGGTCTAGACCTTATTAGGTTATCAAATGATAGATCAAAATCTATAAGACCATGTCCCTGTAGATTATTATTCAATTTTTTATATAATTCTAAAGGTTTTCTTCTCTATTTTGTATTTCGTTTTTTTTTTTTTTTTACTTTTCAAATCATTAATCATTTAATTATTATTAATTTTCTTTTCATTGGCAGTTCAGGAAGAAGTTTGCCAATATTTGGCATTGAAGTTAAATATGTAGATTAATCAAATGCAGAGATTCAAGGTAGATTGCTTATCAATCTCAATCTGGACATAGTAGGTAAATCAGGAACAGCAAGCAGCACGCAGCTACAAGCTACAACCACCTGTTGACCTGCTGTTGACACCTGCAGCTGCTGCAGCTGCTGTTTCTGCTGCTGCGGGTGTCTCTCTTTCTAATTACTGTTCCTCGCTTTCGGACCAACTCCTTTGACTTTAAATTGGACCTTGTATTTCCACATTCTTTCAATTTTATTTCTATTTTAAGAGAAACAAAATTTCTTATCCAACTACCTAGCTATTTTCAAAATTGAAACTTTCAAAATCGTATTTTCCTGCATTCACAATTAGCTTTTTTTAAATTCAAAGATTTTAGTCGTTTTTTAAAAATATATATATTAGGGATATATATAGATTCATATATATAATTAAATTAATTAATAATAATTTGTTTTTAACCGGCTTCAAAAAAATTTTTAAGAAAAAAATAAAAACCGACTTCAAAAAATTAAGGTGCAACAAATATAAAAATAGACTAAAAGGTATAAAATAATTATTATCTTATTTAGTTACAACTAAACGACGAAATATTAACACGAAATTACTTTTTAAAGTCGGTGCCAAACAAACTATACCTATAAGCGAGCGTACCCGCCAAACGTACTAAGTAAGATCCGTCGAGTGCGATTCATAAAAGGTATATGTTTGGCACCAACTTCAAAAAGTAATTTCGTGTTAATGTTTCGTCGTTTAGTTGTAACTAAATAAGATAATAATTATTTTATACCTTTTAGTGTATTTTTATATTTGTTGCACTTAATTTTTTGAAGTCGGTTTTTATTTTTTTCTTAAAAATTTTTATTTTTCTCTTTTTAGTGATGTTATTAATAGTGATTATATCATCAGAACTTGACCAAATTAATATGACACCATCCCTAAGACACCCCATTTCGGATAAAAAAAGAACCATCGAAATCGGTTCATAAACAAAGAGGTTAGGTCTAAACAAACCTAAACAAACCTAATAAAAAAGGTCTAATACCTATGAAAAAAAATCGAAAAAAAAATGGGATCAATCGGAAGCTAGACTGGACCCAATGCAAAAAAAATTTTCAAAATCGGTTGACAATTGGCGGAGATATGAGGTAACATAGGCACAAAAAAAAAAAAAAAAAAAAAATTCAATCGAATAGAGAACCTCCTCCTTTTTTGAAGTCGGTTAAAAAGGAGGAGGTTCTCTATTCGACTGAATTTTTTTTTTTTTTGTGCCTATGTTACCTCATATCTCCGCCAATTGTGAACCAATTTTGAAAAAAAATTTGCATTGGGTTCAGTCTACCTTCCGATTGGTCCCATTTTTTTCATAGGTATTAGACCTTTTTTGTTAGATTTGTTTAGGACTAACTTCTTTGTTTATGAACCGATTTCGATGATTCTTTTTTTATTCGAAAGGGGGTGTCTTAGGGATGGTGTCATATTAATTTGGTCAAGTTCTGATGATATTAAGTCACTATTAATAACATCACTAAAAGAGAAAATAAAAATATTTTAAGAAAAAATAAAACCGACTTCAAAAAATTAAATGCAACAAATAAAATACACTAAAAGGTATAAAATAATTATTATATTATTTAGTTACAACTAAACGACGAAATATTAACATGAAATTACTTTTTGAAGTCGGTGCCAAACATATACCTTTTATGAATCGCACTCGACGGATCTTACTTAGTACGTTTGGTGGGTACGCTCGCTTATAGGTATAGTTTGTTTGGCACCGACTTCAAAAAGTAATTTCATGTTAATATTTCGTCGTTTAGTTGTAACTAAATAAGATAATAATTATTTTATACCTTTTAATGTAGTTTATTTGTTGCATTTAATTTTTTTGAAGTCGGTTTTATTTTTTCTTAAAAATTTTTATTTTGAAATAACTTTTTAATTAAACTAATCATTAGCAGGTGGCTGAATAAAAATGCATCGTGTGATTGAATCAAAACAAAACAATTGGTTGATTAAATAAACAATAATGTGGTTTTCATTATTCTTGGGCTGCCCTTGTATCAATTTAGTATTCGGTTCTACTAGTTACGTCATTTTAAATATGAGTTACCTCTAATTAATTAAGCTTTCAAATTTTAATATATAATTATATTTGTAATGAACTATTAGTAGTTTTTAAAATAATTTAAAAAAAACAATTATTATTTAAGTAATTTAAAAATAAAATTAATTATCAATTTTTATTGTTCCATCTGCCTCTGAATAAGTACTTTAATTAAGAAAAAAACATAAAATTAAGGAAAATGAGGATCTGAGAGATCGAATTGTCGACCCAAAAAACCCTCTAATTTGTGATTTTCATCAAAATTGTAGAACCGTTTTCGAGAAACTGATTCTATATTAATACAAGAATTGCCCATATAATAGTTGCACTGAAAGTTATTTTAAATCAGTTTGTCTTTTATTGAAAAAAAAGATATTAGGGATACATATAACATATGCGTGGGGTCCATGGATGCTGTGGATGCGGCGCATCCCTAAAATTTCGAAGCATTTAGAGTATTTTATTTAAATTGCATTTCACCACTCGCATTTCACTTCTAAACATTATCGTAATTTTCTAGTGGATTTTTTATAAGTAGGTATACTTAAATAAATATTAACTTGCACAATGGGTCTTTTATCCCTGTTAATTATAATGGAAAGATTACCTGTGGGATTTAATCTGAGAATATTAATTAATCATTAAATTAAATGTTGTTTATACTTTAATTATTTAATAATAATTAATTGACAATAAAAATAAATATTAGAATCTAATTATTTATTGTTTATTTATACTTAAAAATTTTAACAATTAATCCAGTAAAATTGTGTTTTTATCAGTAAAGTTCTGATATATGTTTTTTGGGGCGCTGAATCCAAATGTGACGTCTCCCACCAAAATTTCGTGACGCAACAATGTAGAAAATGCAAAAAAGGTGAAAATTTCCATTTTTTGGTAGTTTTTCGCTTATAACTCGAAAACTATCAACTTTTCGTAAATAACCTTCCTATTCAAAATGAAAGTTCATAAAATTTTCTACAAATTTTATTATTTAGGTTTTTTTCTCCAACCAACCGTTCGGGCTCAAGTTGAAAATCCAAGCCCCCCCCCCGGATCACCCAAAAACTCGCACTTCTTTCAATATTTTCCCATTTTGACCATGAAGGAGCACGTTTTCGACAAAGATCACTCTATACATTTTTAAACTAGATTAAATTTGCTACAATTAAAACTCAGTTTCATCTTAATTGGATAATGGTAATCCAAGCAGCAGTGAGGTTGAAAATTTGAAAAACTGCAATTTTTTGCAAAAAATCGCAACTTTTCCTTCATATAATAAAAACCACTGATCCTAGAAATTTGATTCTTATTTCATTCTCTAGGAAATTTTGTTGACTTGAATGTTTACTTGAACCACTTTTTGCTATAGCTCTTAGATTTATAGATTTCCAGCATTTTCCATGACAGGAAATGGAAATGATCAATTTTTTCAAAAAATCGTAGTATATGGTATATATATAAAATATATCCACAATAGTGTATTTTTTCTTCTTTTCCATGTGATTTCTTATCAAATATTTGCTCTCATTTTTGAAAAATAAAATGCGGAAAAGAAAAATTGCACTTTTGAACTTTGTTCAGCGCACCTGATTAGACTCCCTAAAGGTAAAAAGCCTTGATTGATGCTTATCTATGATTGTAGTATAAAATATTCAAGCACGACTTTAATTAATTATCTACTAGATGGCACTACTGGTCATTCTCCTCGTGATTTCTATAAATACAAAATGATTTTTTTTTTAAGGTGACCATCGAAATGAACGATAAGTGAAGTGCCGAAAAACAATTAGAAAGTATCGAGATGTTGTTTGATTAGATGGATGATTTGTTGAATTTAATCAAACAGACACTTTTCTGGGCTGTTATCAGCGTGTTTTTTTTTATCTCGTTTTCATTTTTATTATTTCTTTGTATAATATTCGCTCATCCATGTACTTGAGTTGTTCAACACCCATATCATGTCGCAATTTAATAGTTTAGTTCTATGTAGTTTTATAGTTTAGGGAACTCACGTGGCTGCATGTATGGCACGTAGGAGGTCGAACGCCCTCTTCCTTGTTGGGGCCGGCATCAGTGAAGATTCTTGTTCCTTCTCTCTCTACGGCCAACTGAAACAACGAGAGTGAATGAGATGGAAACTATTATAGGAGATAAAACACCCAGGAGAGAAGCCCAGTCAGCCTCTTCGCGCATGCTGAACAGAACAGAGTCCATCCCAAACAACAACTTGCTAGCTAGATTCAATATAATATATGTACATATCTATTTGTACACACAGATATATCCGTAATATATTATTTTTTCTTTTAAAGATATTATTATAAATATTTAGCACGAATTTTAATAAAGTACCTGAAGCCACCGAGCGATGCACGGTAACACCTGACCCCCCTCCCGAAACCATATACCTCGCCCCCACCCCACCCCAACCGCGCCTCACACCCCCGGATCCTCCACAACTGCACCCCACCTCCTGCACCTCCCACATCCACCCCATCCCGCACCCAGTTTTTGCATTTCAAGCTTTCTAATGGTCCACATATATATTATGTGAATATTTGTTTACTCGTACACTAAGGGCCCCCGCAGACTGCAGACTTTTTATCGGCCGATTGTTTAGTCGGGTTGGGCTGAAAGTGCGCACACCGAGCCAACTAAACAGTTTGGTTGGTGAACAGGGCGCAGACTATCCAACAGCCGGCCGACTATTCTCGAACTAGTTTGTAACTGACTGTTGAAGCGGTCGCACAATGAAAATATTGTCCAGAAAAATTATTGCTCTCATCATACTCCGGAGGAGGAAAATCAAGAAGAGATTCCGAGAGTATTGGGTGCATCCCATTCTCAGTGATAGATTAGTTAGTGGAAAATTTTATACTATGCATTCCAAATTACTTGATTACCCGAAAAATTTTTTCGCCTATTATCGAATGAGCATTACCAGCTTCAATGAACTTGTCAAGCTAATTGGACCAGCAATAGCGAAGGAGGATACAAATAGAGACAGAGAAACATACAAACAACAACTATCGGCCGACTAAACAATCGTCATGTATGCGCAGGCGTGTATGCGCCAATACTGATTAAACAGTCGGCCGATAGTTGGCCGACAGATTAGTTTGAATGTAATCGGGTAGCCCATCAAACTTTTTTATCGGCCGATACTGAATCGCTGTAGTGTGCGCATATGCATTCCTCTCCATACTGATTAAGAAGCCGACCAAACTATCGGCCGATAAAAAGTCTGCAGTCTGCGGGGGCTCTAATTTGCCCACATTCGTTCATATTGATAAACATTATAAAAAAATAAATAGGAAAATAATAATAAAAAAAATAATCGTATAGGGTCTGAAATAAAAACATAAAATTAAATAAGATTTGTTTCCAAGTGTTATATAAAAAAGCCACTTCAATCACTTTATTTGTAAACACACCTGTAATGTTATGATTTAGACACCTGTTAATTAAAAACAAACAAAAAATTCCTAATTTTAATATAATACTATATAGAATAGGCCAGATTAATTTGCAGCAACGCTGATGTAATGCTGTCGACAGGGAGCGCTGACGCGGTCAGTATATTTGCGGCAAATTTGAAATATAATTGTAATTTGTACTCGAATTTTGAAATGCAAGACTCCAATTGATTTTAAATTAAGAAACATTAAATATATTGATAATTATTCCTCCCCCCCCCCTCACCACTCAAAAATTAAATATTCAATTCGCTTTTCTTTGCGCACAGAAGAAGAATCTTATTTGATTTATATTTTATATATTATTTGTTTATTTTTTTAATAATTTACCACTTTTTTATAATTTTTTAAAAATCTAAATTTTATTATTCTTATTTTTTGATTTTTACAAAATTGAACGACTTAGACATGCATGCCCGAGTTTCTCATGCCAATACTGGAAGGAGCAGCCTGTCATACAAACAACACCTGATCTCTTTTAAATATTTGGAGCCTTAAATATCGATTATCGATCCCAAATTTTAAAAAAATGATATAATGTAATTCTTCTTCTCACACGATCCCACTTATTTAAATAAATCTACATATTTCCACACAAAAAATATCACTGCTGCTGTAGATTATAGAAAAAAAATACTCCCAGATTCATATCTAGAGCCTCATTTCTGTAGCTGTGTCAGGACGAAAATGAGGCGAAATTTTTAAGAGAGTATGTATTTTCGGGAGTTTACAGGTATACATTTGTAGTGTGGTTTTTTAAGAGGAATAAAATTTTTGGACCGAGACGCTGCCCGCCAGGGCACCAGGCCGGAGGGCCGAGCTTTGAGGGCGTGCCGTAGGCCTGCACGAAAAGCTCGTATATTAATATTTGCTATAACCCATTAGTGGGTTTTAAAATTAAAAATCCAATTAAAAATAAAACATAATTGAAAAAAATGTAAACAAACTTTTTTATTGAGATTTTCATCTATCAATAATTACTTTAATTAAGAAAAAATCAATTAAGATGAAATTTGCGGAGGTCCAGACCTGGCCAGATCGTTTTCTCATTCTCAAAACTTGTTAATAGAATTTGTTTCATCAAAATCCGTAGAGTCGTTTTCAAAATAGAACCAAGATACAAATATATATATATATAAATAAATATACAAACAATTTTTGCTCGTTTAATAAGAGTAGATAATCATGCCCAATTATGGTTAGGTGAGGGTCATTTTTTTAAAAAATATATACATATATACATACAGGGTGTCCCGTATCGCTACGATAAACCGTGAACAGGGGATAGTGCATTTTACGACGGTCTAGAAGCTAAATGATTTTTTTAATAAAAGTCATAATTTTCGAGTTATAGGCATTTTTTTGAAAATGTTGAAAATCACTACCCTGCCATAAATAATGAGTTGCTGTGGCTACAAATTTACATATTTTATTATTCTAATTTTTTTATGCAATCCTGAATAATCCTGCTATTGACCAGAATTCAAAATAAAACCATAAGTACTATACTTTTGGAGAAAAAAAATATTTTTTCCGGACTTATAATTTAAAAATTTTTTATCAGCTAACTTTGAATCATCTTTAATGTAAAATAAAGTCTAGTAAACAAGCATGGGAAGTTATTTAAAAAATTGGGCCATTTAGTCAAGATTTCAAAATGGTACAGCACTTTGTACTTCCTTCTTTAGAAAACAAAAATATTTGTATTTTTTTTGCAAAACTATCTAATTTAAAACATATTTTGATAGTGGTTAATTATATAATATGTTAATCAATTATGCCGCATCTTAATTGAATTCATCTTTGGCTATTAATGGCATTATTAATAGCTATTATTGTATTAATGTCTATAATAGCCAAAGATCAGTTCAATTAAGTGCGACATAATTGATTAACATATTAAATAAAAAAAAAAGACTTTTTTCGTCTAACCACACTAAATTTGCCGCTTTTATTCGATGATCTACAGACTTATTTCGATATCAATGGACACTCCAGATTTTAACAATGAACTAAATATCATTTATAATATAGCTGTGAATAATGGCTACAACACACTGATAATTAATAAAATTTACAAAATATTAATCGAAAAATAAGTATCTCTCACACACACTCACTAAATTCCGGAACTGATAAAATATTTAAAAGACTCCCCTTCATTTGGAACCACTTTACAAACCCTATAGCTTCAAATCTTAAAACATCTGGTATAACTCCTGCCTGCTTTATATAATAAAAACACTTTAGGTTCACAGCTAATTAATAATAAATTAGACAATATTGACAAATTAGATAAATCAGGTGTATATAAATTGACTTGTGATAATTGCGACTCAATCTACATAGGACAAACTGGACGCTCATTTAGAACTCGCTACTCGGAACATGAAAGAGCCTTTAATAGTCTTAGCAGATCAGATGATATTAATATGGAATCTACTTCTACCTTCGCCAATCATCTACATTTGAATAAACACACCTCTTCTATTAGCCACCTAGTTCCGTTACATTTCGAAAGAAAGGGCTTACAGTTTAGATTTTTTAGAGTCAACCGAAATAAAATTAGCTCTCTCAAATAAAACGAATATACTAAATAATCAATTAGAAGTTAAGAAAAGTACAATCATTGATTACATTCTTTAAATATTTGCAAATTTGTTTTCATTAATTCTCTCCCCCCCCCCCCCTACACCTACCTGAGTGTAAATCCTCATTTCTCAGAAGGCCATTCAAAATTAAACAAAATAGACTTCCTACCTTTCTCCCTCCACTAATTTTAAATATTTACCCTTTTGTTATCTTAAAAATAAATTTTACCATTGACTTGTATTCAAATTCGACTTATCCAGGTCAGTTACTTTCTGTTTCTCCTGAAGATGGGTTAGTCACTCGAAATATATATATCGAGATTAAAGATTCTTCAAAAATAAATTCGTTTTATTTTTTATATCTTAATGTGAAACCTACCAACTATTTTTTATCCAATAATTAAAAAAAAGACTATCAAAATATGTTTTTAAATTAGCTAATTTTGCTAAAAAAAATACAAATATTTATTTTCTCTAGAAGTATAGTACTTATTGTTTTATTTTGAATTCTGGTCAATAGTAGGATTATTCAGGATTCCGTAACAAAAATTAGAATAATAAAATATGTAAATTTGTAGCCACAGCATCTTATTATTTAAGGGAAGGGTAGCGATTTTCACTATAACTCGAAAACTATGACACTTATATTTAAAAAAATTATTTAAGTTCTGGACCGTCGTAAACTGGCCGGACTGACGGATCTTTAACACCTAGTGTTTAAAAGTAAAATGTTAACGTTGCTGTTAAAACTTGGTTTAGAGAATAGCATTTTTAACGCTAGTGTTATTACTTTACTTTTTAACACCCAATTTAAGATGTTAAATTTTAATGTCTGTTTTTAGTGAATAGACCTGTTTGAGTGTCTATAAGAAAATTTAATTTTTATTTAATTATTAAAAGAATTTTTTGTTAAGGGAGAATGGTGTGGGTTCTTTGATGAAATACATATTTTTTTAAATAAAGTAAAGAAAATTTTGAAAAATTTTAGAAACTTTTTAAAAATTTAAAATATATATATTTTTGTGAAACCTACCTAGTATTTTTGTCGATTCACTTCAATATTAGATTCAATGTATGGGATTCGGATTTGGATCCTGCACGAAGGTTAACAACAAAATTTTATCTTATTCTAAACAAAAACAAACAACAACTGACTAAAAACATGCTATCTCATGTCTTTTCGAAGTTCAGAGATGCCAACACACACAGAGTGGCTCATCCAAAAACTCTAAACCGAGAAACATCAAACTCATGCCCGCGAATTTAGAGCCGAATTCTCTCTTGACAATTTTATATTTTAAATTTTAAAAAAGTTTCTAAAATTTTTCAAAATTTTCTTTACTTTATTAAAAAAACTCATTATTTGAAATATTATTTTTTTTATAATTGATCAAAGATATACGCTACAGTTTCGGTAAAATAATAATTTTAAACGCTATTTCCTTTATAGAAGAATTAGTTTTGACATATATTTGGACAAGAATTCGTGAAAAATAATAAAAAATTTATTGTTGTAACAAAATAGTCTAAAGTTGACATTGTTTTTATTATTTATATTCTTATGGTAATATATAAATGAAAAAGAAATCAACCTGAAAAAATAATATATTAGGGATATAGATAGATTTATATATATAAGTATAGTATATACAGAAAGATCACTCTCTATGTAGTTGTTTATTCTGTTGACTTTTATGCCAATGTAACAAAGAATTGAAGGGAAAAGTGAAACTTTTATCGACTTATTGAAAAATGCAAATTTTTTTTTAAGTTTTAGACTAAGTACTATATAAGTATATGGGGAATTTCAAATTATGATAAAATCAACGGGACTACCCGGAAACCTGTTTGTATAGATAAATAACTAATAAAGTAAAGTAAATTTTGAGCTATATCGAACATCGCGTAACCGAGCCGTAGTCCTTTATATCTACTCTTATTAAACGAGCAAAAATTGTATATATATTTATAGATTTATATATTTGTTTGTATATTTGAATCTTAGTTCTATTTTGAAAACGGCTCTACCGATTTTGATGAAACCAACTTTATTAACAAGTTTTGAGGATGAGAAAACGATCTAGCTAGGTCTGGACCTCGACAAATTTCATCTTAATTGATCTTTTCTATATTAAAGTAATTATTGATAGATGAAAATCTCAATAAAAAGTTTGTTTACATTTTTTTCAATTATCTTTTATTTATTAATTGGTTTTTTAATTTTAAAACCCACTAATAGGTTATAACAAATATTATTATATTATGTTACAATTAGGAATGTTTTTTGTTTTTAATTATCAGGTATCTAAATCATAACATTATAGGTGTGTTTACAAATAAAGTGGTTGAAGTGGCTTAGCTAACATAGAATATAAACCGATTTTTCTAAACTTTTGTAGGCTAGGGCTCCGATTATGCGATGTTCGATATGGCTCAAAATCTACAGTTATTAGTTTTTCATCTATACGAAAAAGTTGTCCCGTTGATTTCCACATACTTCTAAAATAAGAACCACTCTAATATGGGGATATATATGAATACTTATATATATAGGTATATATCCCTAATATATTTTTTTTAGATTTTTCAATAATTTATAAAATATGGCTGCCTCTTTATTTATAATTCTAGATAGGGTAAAGATAATGAGATAAGGATAAAGATTGTTTAAATAAATCGATTGATTTCTAATCTCTTATCATTTCTCTCTTTTGGCTTTCTGATTCTGATCTTTATGAATTCTCACGTCTTCTTTTCTCCACTCAATAAAAGTATAATAAATTATACATTTTTTTTGCCTGTCTGAAATTAAAATACAATTAGATATTAATTTTCTAATTAATAGGCTGAACCTTGGTATAATGATATGCAATTATTATTATTATTATTATTTTGTGATTGTCTTTTAATACAATTAATTTGTGTTAGGCAAGTTTTCGATTAAATCTAAAATTGCTAGAATTTTGATTATTATAGGAGTCAAAAACATTAATTTAATATTCTAAGCTACTAGTGGATATAGTCTAGCAGTAATTGTTGCCAGTTTACTTATTTTTTTTTTATTAAAACAATCAAAGCCGTTTTCGAATAAACTAAAGTTCTAGAATATACTAGGTACCCATTCTGAATAATAGATGCTTTTTGTACTATGGACCAATTTTTTTACAGGTTATGTAAAATATAATACATTTCATTAAATCATTCATACGTTTTGTGATTAGAAAATAGCCCCTTAATGTGGTCTACATTTTTATTAAATCTGATTCAAAGACTCTCTTCTTAAATAATTCAAGAATCTTATATTATTAAATATATATATATAGTAATATATATTATATAGAATCGGTTTCTAGAAAACGGCTCTAACGATTTCGATGAAAGTGACGGATTAGTGGCTTTTTAGCTTGAAAAATCGATTTGTTTTTAATTGATTTTTTTCTTAATTAAATTTATTATTCACAGAAATATAAAAAAAAAATTTATGCATATATTTATTATCTCAAAAACGACTCAAAACTAACTTTATTAGCCATTTTCAAGGAAGAGGTCTCAACTTTGGAAAAAATCATGAAATTAATAAAGGTTTATTTTCTCATTTTTATCCATACAGCCAATGGTCAAGTCATTTTTCTCAAAGACCTTGGAAGGGTAAAAGGGCTGGATCTCCAGGAACCGACTGCAGTGTGCCGAGTCTTGAAAAAGTTTCACCTTTTTCTTCAGTTCTTTGTTACATTTACATAAAAGCCAACAGAATAAACAACTTTTTTTTTTTTTTTTTTAATGCAATCGAATGCAAGAAGGGGTGCACCAGTAAAGATGTAGCCCCTATGGATCTCGAAAGACCCTTGCATTACCGAAAAGAAGGGAAAGTTGATTAAGTGAGAGGGTGTAGACGTAGGTGTCTATGCACCCTGGTTTTGAAGGTTTGAAGATCATAGGTGCTGGGAAAGATAGAGGCTGGGAGAGAGTTCCAGTTCCTTGAAGTCATGGGGATATATGAATTCGCGAATGAAGTGGTCCGGCACTTTTCTAATTTGACCGCGAAAGAGTGTTGGGAGTCGGCAAAACGTGTGCTGCGTGCAAAGCATGCTTTGGGGGGAATTATTGATTTTATCTCATCAGAGCACCTGCCGTGATAGTATCTATAGAAAAGGGAAAGGGCGGAGACATCTCTTCAATGAGCCAGCGAGTCGAGGGAGTCGGTGAGGGTAGAATCGTCAATTAGCCTGACGGCTCGTTTCTGAATTGCATCAAGGGTAGCAAGAGAATATTTTGAGGCTCCTCTCCACAGATGAGAGCCGTATTCGAGACAGGGGCGGATTTGGGCCTTGTAGATGGTGAGAAGTTGTGGGGGTTTGTAAAATCGCTTGGACCTGAATAAGAAGCCAATCTTCCTTGCTGCAGATTTCGCCACAGAGGAGATGTGTTCATTCCAAGACAGGTCAGATGCGACAGAGACGCCCAACATGGATAGGCTGTCACACATTTTCAGGGTATTCGAATCGAAGTGAATATCAGGGAAATCTCTATTTTCGCGCCTAGAAATTAGACAACATTGAGTCTTGTTTGAATTGAAGTTAACTAAATTTTGAGAGCCCCATTTATTCAGTTTGTCTAGGTCCAGAGTAATTGAGGAGGCAATATTGATTCGATTATTCGGGAGAGAGGGTTTGCCGTGTAGAGTGCTATCGTCGGGGTGGGGTTTGCCGTTTGATCAATAAGGTCGTTTATATAAATAAGGAAGAGTGTGGAGGAGATTACAGAGCCTTGGGGAACACCAGAGTTTGTGGAGAACGATTCAGAAGATGTTCCATCCACCACAACTTTTATACTTCGGTTTGTCAGAAAGCTTTCAATCCATTTGCGAAGTGTTGGTGTGAATCCAAAGGCTGGTAGTTTGGCAAGAAGATTTTTTGTGCCAAACCTGGTCAACTATATATAAATCTATCTATATCCCTAATAGATTATTTTTTCACGTTAATTTTTATTCATTGTTATACTACAATAAGAATATAAATAAAAAAACAATGTCAACTTTAGAATATTTTGTTACAATAATAAACCTACCTCGTATCTTACTCAAGTTTTATTATTATATTAAAATGTTTCGCCTAGAACCAACACCGAACTCCTTAAAAGTTAACAATAATAAACATTTTCTTATTTTTCGCGTATTCTTGCCAAAATATATGGTTGTTGAAATAAACGGTAGTGGTTAAGTTGAAAAAAAAAAAATTGAAAACGAGGTCATTAACTAAAGGAAATGACGTCTAAAATTATTAATTTACCGAAACTGCAGTGTATCTCCAATTTTGATAAATATAATATACATAATAATATTCATCTGATATTTGCTTCAAATTTTAAATGTCCTACAACCTAAATCGCTGCTATGTATTGATAGTGTTATCAAAAAAAATACATGTCAATTTAGAACTTTTTACGAGAACTTATTTTAATTGTGAAAGGATTTTTATCACTTAAAACAACGTATTTCAATCTCCGTTATATTACTTTCATGTTGGCCTTAAAATTAACATTGAATTGAGCCACTTTTACTGCAAACTAAAGATTTAATCGTTTAAATTACAAAAAGAAAAAAATATTTTATTGCAATGAATTGCAAAAAAGGTTTATATCGTATTTTTCTTCTCTCATAAAAACCATCGGATAAAAATTTAATTTTCCAAGACAAAAAATTTAACGATACGATCGTTTATATTTTACCTACATAGATACTAGATATACTTGTATGTAGAAGAATGATGGGAATATATGGAAATTCGGAATTTGAAAGTGATTGAAAAAATATAAACTAAATGAAAAGAAATCTTGATAAGTAAACAGGAAAAACGACATATGTACGATATTCTCTCCGCGCGCAACAGAAGCAGCGCCATAGGTGACACTTTTAAGAACTTCGGGTACAATCTACCTTCTTATTTAGCATTCATCTGTGTATATTAACGTGTATTTTACTGAATCAAAACGTTTTTAATTATTTTACTTTAACTTATAAAGTAAATCAATTGATGATGAATTCAAGTAAAAAGAAGTTTTCAAGTGCTCTGTGACGAACTGTAAAAACAGTTCACTAAATTTCAGCTATGAATTTTATTGTTTACACTTTTTGTTTATTAAAATCGATTCAATGGGTAATTTTTTCAAAGCCAGTTTTAATAATTTTATCCACTATTATATTTCATGAAGGTTAACCTCAATATGAATATTTAAAGATTTTTTTTTAATTGAAAAATTATATTTTTCAAGCTATTATTTTAATTGTGTATCAACAAATTTATTTATTACGAAAATTTAGGATTATTTTAGTTTTTAAATATTGTATTTTTTATGAAATTAATTATTTTTCGTAAATACCTATTGCTTTTATAAACTATTATTGTACCTGAAGTTGTTTTATTAGCCACGGATGGCGCTAAGCGCGGTTGCGCACGGAGCTGAATATAGTGACAGAAAAAATGAAATATTGTGGATATATAAATATATATATATACCTATATAGGTATATATCCAGAATATTTCATTTTTATACATAAACAATTTTTTTAAAAAATCAATCACAAAATTCTCCCTTTATCAATAAATTCTTTGATAAATAGTTGCTTTAAAAATACATATAAACCAACTAAAAACAAATAAATATTTTGAAAATGAACAATTAAACAGATTCTCTTGGAGATTGAATTACCTTGAATAAAAATAAAAAAATATAAATATTTGAAAAAAATACTATTTTTCAAAAAAAATTTCTGATAGATATTAAAAAAAAAATAATCGAGATCTAACTTTTTAATGATTAAAATTTCGATCATTTCTTTTTTCTTAATTTCGAGAAAAGATGAATTTCGTAAATATTTACATTATTTTTTATTTTTATTCAATTATTTCATCTCCAAGACAATCAATATTATTGTCTATTTTCCAAAAAAATTTTAATGTGTTAAGGTAGTTGTTTCGCGACAATACCAGCAAAAAGTTAATGCTCAAGTATATAGAACAGTCAATAAGGATTCATAGTTCATAAGGACAACACTTTTTGCTGTTTTTGTACCAAATCTAGCCAATCCCGTGCTCGTTTGAGAAATTTGGCAACATTGAAAGAGATTGAGTATTTTTATACATGACATTAAAATGACAGATAAAATGAATGATAAAATACATTTTAAAGGTCGATTTATTAATCAAAAAGTTCTAAATAAACGACTAAAAGCTGTTGCGGTAATGAATGACGGAAAAAAACGAAAAAAATGTGTACTAAGAGTGCTAATGTAGGTACCCGAATAATTGAAGTGGGCGAGTTGGCGAATAACCTAACCTGTTGTCACTGTCAGAAAGATATTTTATTAAAAAATATTGTTGATGAAAGGCGATTAGGTTTGAATTCTATTTTTTCAATAAAATGTCAATATTGCTATACATTAACTCATGTCAGTACTGGAAAGAAGCATACATTTTGGGTGGTTAGTTTTTGTATTTTTAAACTTCTAGGGGGTACGCTGATTATGAGTACAAAATTTGGTTGAGTTTGCTAAAATGGCCTAGATTTCGCCCCCCCCCCCACCATTAATTTTGGCCCCAGAAAAAAATATTTTCATTATTATAGGTTTATTTTATTGTATATATCATTTTTCTTGTTTTTTTTTTTTAGTTTGAAAAGATTATAATTTTAAATTTTAACCCCCCCCTTAATTTTGGGTCGATATGCACCAATATCTAACCAGCTCTTAATGTCAATGGACCAAAACTACGTGTGAAATTTGGTTTTGATATTCACACTAGTTTTTGAACTAGCTCGTCCACAAAAATTTGGTAACGCACAGACTAACAAACAGACTAGCAGACATTTTGAGAAAACAATTATTATTTCGAAAAAAAAGAAGTAAAAAACGCTTATTTCATGCACGATCACAATACTTGACCATACACCCTGTATGGTAAAGTAAAAAATGATTAGCCATACCCTTATCCGGAAAAAAATTAAACTTATATACTTTAAAGAGTGAACTAATAATAATAAAAATAATAATATTTTCAAAAATTTCTATAAATATCGTTTTGTTATTTTTTAACAAATGTAATCAACGCCTACGTTACATCTTATGAAAATTATAATTTTGAAAAAATCTAGCGCACGCGCGCTTTCTACTTTTACTCCCTCTTTCGCTGGTTTAATAAATGCGCTGTTGCCAAAATGTTTTTAGTGAGAATTTTTTTATATACATTTTTCATTATTTATTCCTTATTATCTCAGAAACTGTGTTGTAACTATGAATGAAATTGTCTTAAAATATGTATTGGTTATTGTTTAATGTTGGTTTAGTTTTTTATAAAAATTGTACCAAGGGTTTCTTAATTATAATTAAATATGTATGTAAACTTTCCGATATCCCGTATAGTGCAATGCTAAAGAGCCCGAAAAAATCGATTTTTGAAATTAAATATCTCCGGAACTGTATTGTTCATCAATTTCGTTTTGCCACCAATCGATGCACAAGTATTTCAATAATAATATATCTAAATTTCAGAAAAATCCTACGAAAACGCATTTGGCGGAACAACTACCTTAATAGGTCCTTTATATTTCTTTTTTACCAAGCAACTATTTTTCCAAGATTCCATTGATAAAGGGATAATTTCTTCCGAAACGTCTGAATGTTTATTAAACGTACTAATATTGCTAATATAAACAAATTGTGTTTATTTAATACACGAAACAATCAATAAATTATTTTATTATATATATAATTATATATATATATCCCAAATATATCATTTTTTGTCTATATATATTTTCCTTCCCCTTTCTCATGACAATACTTATCCGCCATTTTGATTTTATTTACTCTTATTTCAAAATAACAAATAAAACAAATTAATTAATTAATATAATATTATTATTTTTATTTAAATATTAAAAATATATAGATTATAATACAATGAAGGATGACAGTTGTGAATACAAATATTTTTAATAAAAATAATATTAATAATACAAATGGAGAGAAAAAAATATTGTACAACTTAAAATATACTGAATTAATACTATTAAAAATATATTCCATGCCAGTTATTTAATGGTTTATTAATATATATTTATGTACATGATAAGGAAGATAGAAAATGAACTTTCTTTGTCTCTTTTTATTGTGTTTCTATCTCCTTTCTTTCATTGAAGAAAAATAGGGAAAGAGGGTAAGAATAACTTACAATCTATTAACAGCCATTCAACGACTCATTCTTTTTATTTTTACTAATTAGAGGGCGCAGATGTGCTTAGGAACGTTCTGGTGTTATCTTTGAATGATGGTAGGTGGTGCTCTTGTACGTTTCATTTGGATAAACGCCTTTCATATCGATTCGTGTTGAAATTGGTGTGGTTGGGAAGTTCATATCCTCGCGGAGAGGATGATAAGAGGGCCGATTGCCGATCATGATCCGTTGCGGAATCTGCGGTCTGCGTGTAAATCGTGCGATTGAGAACGCGAGAAGGGCCAAGCTGAAGACAATCGCGAACGTGATTATCGCCGTGGCTGCTGTGGTCCAGCCGTTCTCCTCCAAATACGGGGGAGGGAAACCGTCCAGATTTTTAGAATCGTCCTCGTTTAAAAGTTGATCCAGGTCTTCGTCCTCTTCCGGGTACCTATGACGATACATGTCTAAATTTTGAAGACCCTCCACGTTTACCATCTTTTCATCGTCATCGTCATCGTCATCGCCGTCCTCATCGCCTTCAGCATCAACGGGGTCACTGAGGGCGTTCACGAGCAGATCGCTGTCGAGATGGCGCAACTCTGCGTCGACAAATAAACCGCAGATAGATTTCATGAGATGGTCGCTGACTGAAGCGGGCCGGGTTTCGAGCCAGAGGATGAAATTTTCATCACACTCGAGAGCATTGCCATCTAATCGTATCGCATTAAGCGACGGCATGACTTCAAAGTCGGACGGTGAAAGTGACGTCAGTTTGTTGTTAGAGATGATAAGTTTTTGTAGGGATTTCAAATTAGCGTTGTGCTCCGTAAACAGTGTGGTCAGTTGACAATTCGCGAGGGACAAAAGCCGAACCGGGGTGCTGAATAAAACTGCCGGGTTGACACTCTGAATGGGATTGCGATCGAGGTATAATTGCGACAAAGTAGATTCCCGGGGAAATTTGATACTCTCCAGACTCGAGATTTGATTGCCAGACAAGTCAAGGACTTTCACTTTGGAGCTGATGACACCGCTTGGGATCTGAGTTAGTGAATTATTGGCGAGAACCAGCCGCGCGAGAGATGGATAACGTTTTAGTTCGGTGATGCTCTCCAAACCACAGTCGCTAAGATCCAACAAGTACAGATGATCCATATGAGCATCGAAAGACCCAAACTCAAGTAAATCAACGTTGCCGTGAAGACGGAGCGTTTCTAGAACGATGTTATAGGCGAATAAGTCAGCGGGGAGACGACCATGGAGATGATTGTCGGAGAGATCCAAATTTTCAAGATGACGGAGGCTAGCGAGCGCTTTGGGGGTGATGGTGTAGATCCTGTTGTTCTTGAGATCCAGATCAATGAGGCTGGGAAAGGTGACGAAGGAGTTCTCGTCGATAGTCTCGAATTTGCAATACGAAACGTCGAGTTTGATCAGATCGGTCAACTCAACACCAGACAAGGTATGGAGCGGGTTTCGCGACAGGTACAACTCCGCCAGGGAGAGGTTGACAAAGAGATCGGATGCTATAGATGTGAGTTCGTTGCGGGACAAATCGAGTACTTCCAGCTCGCCGAGTTCATCAAACAAATACTCAGGAAGCTTTTCAATGAAATTACCAGAGATGTTCAAGTAAGAAAGCGATGGCATTCCGGAGAATGACGTCGACGAGAGTTTCCCTCCGAGGGAGCAATCGGTCATGATCAGCTCATCGAGCAACGTGTGTTTTAGAATGATATTGCTAACACGGATATTCGGATTTTTCTTTACGATTACTTTACGCATTTCGGGATTTTGCGAGAACATTTCATTCGGAAATGTTGACAAGTTGTTGTCGATAAACGAGACGATATTAAGGTCCTCAAGCCCGGCAAACGCTTGCGGCGAGATCGACACAATCTTAGTCTTGATGATCTCAATTTTGAGCGCTTTCTGCAGACCACGATTCTTGAAGAAGAAGTCGTCTAGTAAGAGGTCTTCTTTTTCTAAGAAACGAACCGCGACGTGTGTATCCCCGGTGAAGTTGAAGAAAATGGGATCCTCGGGGCAGAACACATCGATCCCGCATTCGTCAGCGTTGACGAGGAACACAAACGATAGAAGAAGAAACAGTGGTATAGAAACCACTTTAGATAACGCCATCTCGGCCTGCAACAATAAAACCAACAATCAAATTAATTGAATTCAAAAAAATAAATAATAACATCAACAATTAATAATTTATTTAATAAAGTTAAAAAAAATAATCAACAATTAACAATTATTTAATCAATTGAAATAATAATTATTTAATGAATTGTTAGAGTCTAGATTGTTGATTTATTTTTAAATTAAAAGAAATAGGACTTGATAAAAAAAACACATATTATTTTCAAAAGTGCTATGTTTCGTCTTTAATTTATTAAATCTTCATCACTGTTATACTAACATTATTTTTAAACAAATTTAGAATACAAAAACACAACAAAAGGTAAACTATTAGTGTAGCAACAATGTTTGTAGGATAAAGTATTGTTATACTAACATTATTTTTAAACAAATTTAGAATACAAAAACACAACAAAAGGTAAACTATTAGTGTAGTAACAATGTTTGTAGGATAAAGTATTGTTATACTAACATTATTTTTAAACAAATTTAGAATACAAAAACACAACAAAAGGTAAACTATTAGTGTAGTAACAACGTTTGTCGACCAATGTATTGTTATACTAACATTTTTAAACAAATTTAGAATACAAAAACACAACAAAAGGTAAACTATTAGTGTAGTAACAACGTTTGTCGACCAATGTATTGTTATACTAACATTATTTTTAAACAAATTTAGAATACAAAAACACAACAAAAGGTAAACTATTAGTGTAGTAACAACGTTTGTCGACCAATGTATTGTTATACTAACATTATTTTTAAACAAATTTAGAATACAAAAACACAACAAACGGTAGACAATTAGTGTAGCAACAATGTTTGTCGACCAAAGTATTGTTGCTAGTAGACTAAATAAGATAACAATTTGAAATTTTCAAGTAATATGTATTAATTTTCTCTAAAATCATAAATTATTTAAAAATTTTGATTTGATGACGATTTCGTGGGGTTTGAAAATTATAATTAATTTTTTATACTAAAGTTTGAAATATCCCTATAAAGATTTTGTTAAGTAGAATAAAGTTGAATTTTTTTAATGGATTTATGAGGGCGTTAAAGTACCCATTTTTTGTACCCAACGGGATTTCGTAATGTCTTAAATAAGAATTATGAAAAAATTGTAAAATCGGTTTTATTTTTAGCTTATTATCAAGAAATAAAAGCGATTATGATATTTCAAGTATTTTGTCTGATAATATGATCTTTTTTCCTTCTATTAGCTTATGTATATACTTTATCAGAAAATAAATAAGTGGTTTGGCAGTTCACTAGAAAAGTGAGTTACGAAACCTACAACGTCTGAGTCCAACTCGCATTTGGCCGCTTTTTCCGCTTTTAAATACATTTGTTTTATAAAAATTGTATTTCCTTTAAAAGTCTCAATTAGAGACGAAACAATTAGGAAATAAAATGTTAATTTAAAAAAAATGTCAAGCTTTAATTTAATTATTGAGTAATAATTATTTCGCAAATTGATTTTTTAATAATTAATTATTGTTTAATTGTTTATATTATTAAATATTAAACACACATATTTTTAATTAAACAATTGAATTGATAATGGTTTATTTTTATCAACTACTAATCGTGGGTGAGTATTACGTAATTTTTTTTAAAAAACAATAGAAAATAGCTCAGCTAAGCGATATCCTAATGAGCTCCTGATTGTCAATTAGAGGCCGTATTCTAACTTACAAAGATCGAAACATGGTCAAGTTTAAGATCTGATACAGATTATATATTCGTAAATTACGTTTCGGTATCTTAAATATTATTATTTTTACTTACAAGAGTGTCAATTGAAGTACATATTGTAATTCCTTTCTCAAGGTCGTTCACACTTTGAGGTCGACTAAATCCAAGGTTATCAAAGTTACTTTTTACTTTGTCTTCTCAATTCTAGGGAAAAGTGAAGCATGACTTTTTTTCCAAAATTCAGTTTGAATTTTTTTTTTTTGAGTCATTCTAATTTAAATTTAGTCGCTTTCTTATCAAGTCTGTCGAGTGATATAGAATATAGATAACGAGAAAACTAACGTTAGAAATTAAAATTGCTTTATAATTAAGCCACTTGAAATGTCAGGAATTCACTCAGACCAGGAAATATGCTTCGTGGTTAGTTAGTTTGTAGATGTATCTTCTCATCTGCCTGCTGACTCATTACGTCACCTTTGTCACTTTAATTTGCCAACACAGGTCAAATAAATCAACGGGGAAAAAAATAATATATTAGGGATATAAAGTTTTTCATTAAGAGCGACGCATTTTGTTTTTTTAATTAAAAGACTTGTTGGTTAGTTATGGAAATGATTTTTATTTCAAATGAAACTACAATCGATGCTATTATTTATGGAATACGAGATCGCTCAAAAATGTCCGCCGCGGAAGTGCATACGCTAGACCCAATTTTTCATGACTTGAGCTCACAAATCGGCCGAAATACCAGGAATTTCGTGTTCGATGTTGGCCTGCAGCTCTTCTAACGTTGCTAACTTGTTGACATAGACCAGCGATTAAATAGAATCACAAAGAAAAAAGTCGAAAAGGGATAAATCACACGTTCGAGCAAATTAGCGTAAACGCACGCAACGTAGTCGATAGAACGTGAAAAAGTTGAATTATTTGCAAACGTTGTTGAAGTGTGTATCTCCGTATGATTAAATGGCATAGGCTGACGTTTTAAAATGTGAAAGAGTTGCGAAGTCAACTTTACTCCTATTCGAGAAATGTCAAAAACAAAATGCGTCGTCCTTATTGAAAACCCCCTTATATATCTACAATATATTATTTTTCGTCATTTTAAAAAAAATTCAAAATTCAGAATATTTGTAAATTGAATTTATTTTTGAAAAAAAAACCATACCAAAAAATCAGACTAATCTTTACTTTCACCTAGAATTGAGAAAAAAATATTTCCTATCTATAAAAGGTCATTATAATAAATTCTAGTCTCAATTTCCCCAAGCAACTTCTATAATTAAGTCGGTGAGTAAATTATACCTAGTAGAATCCAGATTACAACATAGGTTGTTAAACAATTCGAATATTTATGATATATATTGGCTTTTGATCGAAGAACATTCTAATTGTAGAACAATCGATTTTGTATTCTTGATTCTACAATAATTTAACACGACCTAAGTGTAGAAGTTGTTTGACTGAAAAGTTAAGATCCTATGTATATTTTCTCTATAGAATTGCAATGACCTATTAAAGACAGAAAACATTGTCCTGTCAATTCGAGGTGAAAGTGAACATTCATTCATTAGTCAAGCATTTTTTTTTCAAAATTAAATTAATTTTAAATATTTTGAATTTTTTTAAAAAAGGAAAAAATAATATCTTTGGGATATATATATATAGAAGAATAGGCATTCTAACTGGCTGTTTATTTTGCGAGCTTTTGTTAAACGAACAATGGAGTCTCTGAACATAACAAAGCCACTGAGATTAAAATACTGTTGCCGTGAATTACATTAGAGTTGTTGATTTATTAAGAGCAAATCAAAGAGTATGTGTCTTTTGCTTGATGCAAATAAATATACAGAGATATATCTAAGTTATTGATTGTTTATCTTAATAAATAAATACAAATTCTTTTATAATTTTTTTAAATCGGGAAAAAATAATACCTTGTGGATATATAGTCCAGTTAAAATAGACATTTAAGCTTACAATAACTCGCATAGAGCTGAAAATTGGCACAGTTCTTAAATAACTATTACAAATGAAATATCAAAAATCTCCATCCTCCCGACCCCTGCAAAAAAATTATCCAGGGTCAAAGGTCCAAAATATCTATTTTTCGCATTTTAAATTTATCCAGGGTCAAAGATAAAAAATGACGGTTTTTCGCATTTTTCTCGTTAACCGTAAGTGTTATCGTAAAAATACGTAAAGACAAAAGTTGTAGATCATGAAATTCTCTATAAAAACTGCGATTTTTGGAAAAATTGCAGTTTTTGCATATTATGTAGACTCTAAAGTACGATGTCTCCAACTTTTTGCAATATCTCACGAACGGTGATTCGAAGAAAAAAAGTATAAAACAATTTTTGTAGAGAATTGCATGATCTACAACTTTAGTTTAATCTATTTTTATGATAACACTTACCGCTTACGAGAAAAATGCGAAAAACCGATATTTTTGACCTTTGACCCTGGATAAATTTTTTGACCAGAGATCGGGATTTTTTATATTTCATTTGTAATAGTCTATTTAAGACCTGTACCAATTTTCAGCTCTACGCGAATTATTGTAAGCTTAGCATTTTTTTTTGTCTATTTTGACTGGACTAATAATATCTATAGATAGAGTAAGCATTCTAGCTGGCTGTTTATTTTGTTGGCTTTTGATAGAATTGTTGAACATATTGTAATCTGGATCTTACAATCACTTTCCCTAAAACCGACGTAATTGTAAAAGTTGAAATGGTACATTTTTTATAGAATAACCTTTTAAAAACTGAAATCATAGTCATAGGGTAATAAATGTACAATCCCTGATTGTGATTTAAGAGAGAGAATGGAAGAAGAGATACCAAAAGTTCCTAGTATTCTTCCTTATTTATTAAAACTAGTAGTAATAGTTATTTCTGATGCAGAGAGGCCATCGAAAATCCTTCTATCCAGGCATTCTTCCATCCATATTGAGCATTACGAACGGAAATTCCAATGCAAAACGTGCTAGCCATGTTGCCAGATTTGACCTCAATTGATATTCTATAAACGAGATGACATCCAAGTTTTCTAACACCATCTATCTCCATTTCTAAACTCACTTTTGGTATCTCTTCTTCCATTCTCGATTAACAATATCAACAAACAAAACTTGCCATTTTATCATACTTCAAATTAATCATTTCTTGATTTATTATTATTCGTGGCTGTCTGTCTGTCTGTCTGTCTGGTTTGGTGATTGTTCAACACCCAGGATGAATATTCAATTGACGATTGCTTGTTTGCTTGACTCTTCATCTCCCTCTCTCAAATCATCAAATTGCATTGAATTCTATTTGTGTTCGTTATTATTATTATCAGTAATGATTAGAACAAACCGAACAACTCGACTGATAACGCTGCATGATTAGCAAGGACATTCAATGGCAAACCAAACGTCACACCGTCTTCACTTGAACTCCTCTTTTAAAACAGGTAAAAACAATCGGAAATAAAAATAATATATTCGGGATATATGTATATAGAATTAGAGCGATCTAACTGACTCTGAACAATGAAATTTTAATAAAATGAAAAAATAATATATTCGGGATATATATAGAATTAGCGCAATCTAACTGGCTGTTTAATTTGCGGGCTTTTTTTAAACTCTCAACTAGCCAAATTAAATTTTAATAATTGTTGCCGAGAATCACATAGAATTTTGATTTATCAAAAGCAAATCAATTAGGGTGTCTTCTGCTTGATGCAAATAAATATACATTGATATATAAGTTGAAATAATTTAGAGATTGTTTTTTGTATTAAATAGGAGTAAATACAAATTCTTTTATACAAACAATCTTCAAAACGTTTCCGATAAAAAAAAAATAATAATAATAATAAAATAAAATAAAAATGGTGTTTATTTTTGAAGTATAAATTACATGTGGTAGGTATTAATATCAAAATAAAAAGTTTTCTTGTAGCCTTTGGGTGCCCCGTACTATAATCTTGAATCATTTCCGGGCCACCTATACCTACATATTATTACTTATTGTTTGTTTACACTTTAATTACAATTGTTGGGAAAAAATTTTTTATACAATTTGTGGAAAACCCTTGCAAACGTTTCGGAAGAAATTCTTCCTTTATCAATGGAAATTTGAAAAAAATAGTTGCTTTAAAAATGACATAAAATATAAAGCGACTATTTTTCAAAAATTTTATTGATAAAAGAAAAATCTCTACCGAAACGTTTGGATTTTTAATAAACGTTTTGAGATTGTTTTTGATAAAAAAATTATTTAATAGATATATAGACATGTATATTCAGAGCTAACTAATAACCTTTGGATATTAATTCAAATTAGATTTAATTTTATGCTAAAAAGTTAGACAAATAAAATATTCATAAAGTACCTACTGAAGATATAGGCCGAACCATCGAAACTACATTCTCGAGAAAATAAAATTTTATAAATATTATTATAAATGGGAATGTTTTATTTATATGTATATGCTATATGTACTTAGAATATGTGTATAATAATTTGTGATAACACGCCAAAAAGTTAAAAGTATCCTGTCTCTTTTCTAACCTCATTAACATTATATATTAGTTCGAAATAAGCCATTTTTTTCTTACTTCACTGTCTTCACTGTCTTTTTTTTACCAGATATTTTTCTAAATTCCAGACATACATGAATTTCATGTTTCAGTTATATACCTTATTATAATAAAAAAAATATAAAACCCATATCTATACTTTTTTAATTCAAAAACATTTCGCAGTTCAGTCAATCTCGGAAGAAAACACAACAGAATTAATGAAAAAATAGGTAGAAATAAAATAAATTGTTACCAACGTGAGAGACAAAGCAAGAGGCAAAAAATAATTTCTTAGGGATATAGCTAGAATTATATATATTTATATATAGAATAGGCATTCTAACTGGCTTAGGATTTTGTTGTGGATTTTAATAAAAGAAAATTCGAGTTGTTGAACAATCCAAATCGAGTCTTGAAAACGAGTTTATCTCGATTGCATCTTATGATGCAACCTAACCAATTAATTAACATAGAGATAATAAATAAATTCAAATTGTTTTCCTTGATTCAAAGATTAGTAATTATTTATCAAGGCACGAGTTTATTTTCGACCCGTATACACCTATTAATTTGTAGTATAGGAAAAAAACTGGTGTGAATAGGAAACAGTTTTAAATTGCAGCTCAAAATTGAGTGGTTATTAAGACCTCGCTTGCTAGAAAAGTTAAACAGGCTGAAATTTGGCTCCTATAATAATTTATTCGAAAATATATATACAGGGTTAGCAAGACCACTTTTGAGGGCCCTAAAATGCGTTCTATTGGTCCAAATGAGATAAAATTTGAATTACAGGAAATTCAAATGATGCGCTTGATATTTATTTAAAAAAAAATAAAGATAAGATGTGAAATAAATATTTATATCCTTAACTCATGTATTTACTATATTAAATAAAATATTTATTTACTCTTATCTTTATTAAAGATGTTTCACCTTGCACCAACACCACAATCTCTACTGATTAAAAAAAAAATAGTATAAAATCCTCCGGTAGGTGGTGAATTTTGGTACTAATTTTTTTTTTATTTAATAAATGTGAAGTCTATCATTTGAATTATCTGTAGTTCAAATTTTATCTCATTTGGACCAATAGAACGCATTCTAGAGGCCTCTAAAATGGTCAACTTATCTCTTGCTAACCCTGTAAATACACACAGACAGACATAAAAGCAATAATTTGGTTATTTTAAATTTGAAATATTACTGGAGAATTGATGCAAAGGCAGCCCATGGATAATGAAAAATAAAATTTAAAATAAAATAATTTATACAGTTTAAATATTTTGAATTTTTTTTAAATGTGAAAAAATAATATATTTGGGATATATATATATATAGAATAGGCATTCTAGGTGGCTGTTTCTTGAATTGTTTAGAAGAAATTTTTGTTTTTTCTACCTCTTAAAATACCTACGTAAAAGTATGGAAATGACGTCCCTATAAATTATTACATTCGAAATTTTATTTCCTTTCCTATGAATGAATGAATGACTCGCTTTTTCAATAGAAAAATACTTCTACTATAACTAAGAAACAATAATTAAGCAGTCAATACCAAATTTAGATTAAATGCTTGTTGGAAATTGCTGACTGTAGCGGGCGGGCCTCGATCCTGATTTGACATCGAGGTTGCTATCTATTAAGGCTGGAAGGTTATCAGTTGAATGAAAATTCACGAATTAATTTAATAGTAAACTTACAATTCATCAATGACAAGGACAACAAGATGGGAAATAACAAAAAAAGGTCCTTAATTTTTTTTTTAGTTCCGTGGCAAAATTGAAATAAAAACAGAACTCTTATTTGTTAGTGAGCTATAATATTAAAATTAAAAACTTTTAATCAGGTGAAAAGAGTTTTATAATCTACAGGTAGTCTAATCTTAACATTATACTATTAAATGAGCAATTCTTGTAAATAAAATACAATATAGAATCAGTTTCTCGAAAACGGCTCTAACGATTTCGATGGAAATTACGGGTTAGAGGGTTTTTGGGCCTCAACTTCAGGTAGCTTTAATTTGATAGGTTTTATCTTTACTAAAATAATAATTTACAGGTGTGTGTAAAAGGTTTCCTTTTTCTTTTGTATGTCCAACCAACAATAAGCTGAGAAATTCTTGTAAAAATATATAGAATCAGTTTCTCGAAAACAGCTCTAATGGTTTCGATGGAAATTACTTATTAGAGGGTTTTTGGGCCTCAACTTCAGGTGGCTTTAATTTGATAGGTTGTATCTTTACTAAAATAATAATTTACAGGTGTGTGTAAAAGATTTCCTTTCTCTTTTGTATGCACACCGACAATCAGCTGGGTCAGGTCATTTTTACTGAAAGAACTTGTAAAAACCGTTCAAGAACCCAAACTAGTATTCGTCCGAAGAAAATTAATTGAAAAACCTAGAAAAATAATTTTTATGAAAGTCAGAATGAATTTTCCTCCTCGAAAATTCTTAATAAAATTTGCTTAAGTCGTTGTGAAGATAAATACATAAATTTTTATTATAATTTAAAGGAGACAATAAAAGAGCATGTTTTCTGCTGGAAAAATACATTTTTAAATTTATTTATAACGAGAATATAGTTTCGAGGGCTTTGGTCTCTTCATCAGTCATAAATTTTTATTGACCCTCTGTGAATAATTACTTTAATTTAAAAAAAAACATAAAATTAAAGTTAGTTGAAGATGAGACCCTGATATATCGATTTCTAGACTCAAAAACCCACTAATCTGTGATTTTCATTGAATCCACCGATTATATTTATGAATTACAAGTGACATGTACATATAGTAAAAAATTGTTGAAGGAATATTACAAAAAATAGATCAAAACCTAAAAAAAAACAATATGATAAAATTTAATATATTGGGGATATATATAAATTTGGATGTTTGTTGGTCTGTCTGTCTGTTTGACCTTAATGGACTCTGACACCATTTGTCTGATTGAGATAAAATTTTTACACATTATTTTCTCACTTTCGCGGATCGCACTGATTTTCAGTATCATCAATTTAAAATCAATTTAATTTTTCAATTTTATAATAAACATGAATGAATAGGTTTTTGTTATAATAGAATAAAGAGAGAACAAAAGAAGGGTTCTTTTTAGACCTTTTCATTCAGAAAAGGGTAGATGGGCTGTTTACCTTTTATATATATGAAAATTTTTCCAAGCATTGTTCGATTTATTTTTTATTTGCATTTTAATAAACGAATATTTTCAAAGAAATTGAATCTTTCTTTAAATGGTCAAAGTCACCCAAGAAATCTCTATATAGATAAAAAAAAAAAAACAATTTACATAAAAGGTAATCAATTTTGGACAGCTAATACTTCAATCCCGAGACGCTGCCCGCCAGGGCACCCTGACTGGAGGGCTGGATATATATATCCCCAATATATTAAATATTTATAATTATATATATATATATATCCCCAAAATATTAAATTTTTATAATTATATATATATCCCCAATATATTAAATATTTATAATTATATATATTTATCCACAATATATTAAATTTTTTCTCTTTTAGTTAAGTAAGAAGACAATCTTTCTATTGGCTTTTTTCTCTACTTTTTCTTTATTTTGACTCGAACCTTAGCGTCAAATATGCTGACGAATAAATTCTTTGTGTTGTGGGAATGAGATGTTGACCTCGACTTCAATATCTAATATAGTAGAACAAAGAGATAATAAAATAAAATAAAAATAAGTAAATAAATTTTCGTTTTATAGGTATTCTTGATATCATTATTAATTACCTACACATGTATGACGAACGAAATAAGGTAATAATATATTAAATAAATAAATTATTTGAAATGGAATGATTAATATAACACCCACATATATATATATATAAACACACACATGAATAATAATTAAGTGTAAAAATGTTTTTTTTAATTAATCATTAATGAAACAAATAGTTTGAGAGAAAAATATATTGAAAAGAGTTGTTGATTCAAAATGTGAAATCAATGAGGTTGTCATCTGCTTGATGCAGATAAACACACACACATATACGAGTATATAGCTATATAACGAATATAAATATAATTAATTTGTTTTAATGAGAAATATTTCAGCTCTTATTTTTTACATGGCTTCAACTACCTGATTGTATGTTTTCGTTTTATTGTAATAGCGACCCGGAGTGCTATCGCCGATTGCCAGATGTATCGCAACGGCTAATAATAATGACCACCTTATTGATTTCCTCTGGGGAGATGGCCCAGCCCAACGCTTTTTCCAATATTTCCAATATTTATTTAATATTTTACCCAGTAACATATATTCCCAGTCAAATATTTATTTATTTTTCTTGACCATGACGGTTTTCTGCCTATTTATTTTTTATTCATTGACTACGGCAACTTCCTGTCTACTTATTTATTTGAATGTTTTTTAAATTATTTATTTTTAAACATTTCTTTAAACCCAGTGAGATATTTTATTTATTTGATTATTTATTTATTCTTCCCATTGTATTTATTTATTTATTTTTATTGTTTGGACGACGTGCGGTATTCCCTTTTTTATTTGTATTATTATTATTATTTTATTCTTGGTCGCAGCATACTAAGGTTTCACACCGTTCTGCTGTGGCCACACCCTGAGCCACTCAACCGGATCCTGAGTGGGAGGATCGGAGGGCTATAAGGGGAGATGTGGAGGCCCTTTAAAAAAATAATAATATAATATATAGTTTAAATTTTTATTTAAATCACACATACTATTAAAATTGTAATTATTTGTTTCAATAAATAATTATAAAGTAATCATGTGTGATTTAAATAAAAATTTAAACTTTAATCAAATTAATCACAAAAATAAAAGCTTCAACAGCTTCATTACTAATAAATCGGGGTATTAGAACCCACGAGAAATTATAGATAAAATATTTGAAAGCTATGGAGTCGTGAAATTTGGCTCACAGCTTGGTATTAATAAAACAAAATTTTCTTTCAATTTTTTAGTTTTCTAACTTATACCTTTCCCTTTAAAAAAAAACTAAAAAAAAACTTTCAAATTACTATAAAATTTAGTTACAACGTATCGAGTATTGTAAAAAATAAGATTATCTTTTTTTTTCAATTTTACATGAATTAATAATAATAATAATTTTATCAAAATGTTTTATTTAGTTATTTGTTATGATTGAAAAATTATTTGTTAATTTTTTCGAAACTTTAGAGTCTGAATGCTCACATTTTATATGATAATAAATAATAATAATATTGGCCATAATAATTTGATAGAATTCGAAGTCCCGTATATAAATATATAATTATAATGATAATAATTCTATTTGAATTTTCATTCATTTATATACTTATTATAAAAAATATCAAGCAGAGGAGAACCTCATTAATTTCTCTTCATAAATCTTTTCATTCTTTTATAATTAATAAATAAATACATTAGAAAATCATAAAAACTAAAAATATAATATTATGGATATACATGTTTATAGGTATATCCATAAAATATTATTTTTAATTCTTATTAATTTAATGAAAATTTTGAGGATATATCAGTTTTTTGGTGATAGCAGAGGACAAGCACATCGATTTCTCTTCATGAAAAATAAATTAATGATTTTAATAATAATAATAATAATTAGTGTTATTTCTATTAAAACATGTTCTCTTGAAATGATTATTTAATTAAATTAGAACACGTACCAGGTTCATGGACAACGATCCAGAGGACGATTCCAGATCAAAAATAACATTTATTTTGTGTGTGTGTGTGATTTTGAATTAAAAATACAAAACAGTTTGAGCATCTGTTGAGAACTAAAATCTAATGTCGAAATTAAAATAAAATAGAAAACTGATCAAAAAACCTCAGTATCCGTTCTAGAGAGATAGCACCGGGGAAATTATCAAAACACACACACACACACATAAATACCTATAAAGATATATTTCTAAAAATCATATAAAATTTTTGGAAGAGATATATATAAAAAAAATGATGATTCGATGAAAATTAAACGATCAAAATCTCCCTATATCTAGTAGTATCCCTAATATATTATTTTTTAAATATACCTATGTATCTACTTATTTTTGAAAAATACGCTATAGACTCATAAACTAACCAATTTTTTTTTATAATTGTTTTAGGAAAATGATATTTTTTTAGGTAACAAACCTTATAATTATCAAATAGCTTATTTTCTGATATAGTAGTATATATAGTAGACCAGTGATTCTCAAAGTGGGGGTCGCAAAAAATTGATGACGGATCAAATCCCCAACTCCGGGATGTTTTTCTAGGCATACTCATTCTCCGGAGAGGTCCTTTGAATCTTCCAAGTTCAAAAGGGGGTCGCGGACCAAAAAGTTTGAGATACACTGTACTAGACTATAAAATATTTAAAAAATCACGACTTTAAAGCCTAAAAAAGTTCATTTTACTAATTCTAGTAGGTTATCTAATTTTAGCTGGCAACGATAGTTCACCTATTTCCCGATTATTTATCAGCGACTCTACAATCGGGAAGAGCGTACCGCGTCATAAAAAAGTATTTGATTTTTCTTTTATTTATTTATTAAACTCTACAGAAGCCTCTATGAGAAATTAAAATCTAAAAAAAAAAAAATACTAAAAATAGTACTAGAATATTTGACTACACTGGAAACAGGAAGTAGCCAACAATAGACTGATTTCCATTACAGATTATGCAAAATATGGTACAAGTGAATAGTATAGTGAGATTTAATGCTTTGGAAATATATTTTTGCGACGAATAACCAGTTTTTCAAGTTCCATGGATTTTAGAATAATCAAAATGCAAAAATTGACGACATTCATGTGAAAAATTAAACCTATATCTCATTAAAAGTATACAATCTATAGTTGATTTTGCCCGAGGGGTGAACCGCGACCTAAAATTGTGTACACCTACTTCCACTTTCATTTCCAAGTAGAAGACAATAGATTATCTAATGAATTCCAAAGTAATTCCAAAGGCGGTGTACACCTAATTCCAACCGCGGTTCACCCCTCGGGTTTGCCCGAAACTTCTCTTGTTTTAACCAATACAACCATCAAAGCATCAAATCTCCAGTTATTCTAATTTACTATTATTGTTGTCATGGCAACCCAATGACGTTTGTTTACTTAACAGGGGTAGGCTTGTTTATAAACAAAACATTTTTTTCTAACCTCTCTTTTTCATTCGGATAAAAATTCACTAAAAATTATTCATATATTATTATATCAAATAAATACATTTCTTTATAAAAACAATCGAAATTCATTTTGGGTGAAATTCTACCTTTAACAATATTGAAAATTTGAAAAATATTAGAAATAGTTGTTTTATAGTTATGGAAGAATAATAATAAAACACTAGGACTTTTATTATTATTTTTCATATTTTCAATTAATAAAGGGAGAATGTCTGCAGAAACGTCTTAAATTTTTATTAAACCTTTTTCGATTCGTTTTATAAGTAAATTAATATATTTATTTTATACTTAATAAATAAATAAAAAGTTTAAATAAATAATGTGAAATGACAAATTCCGGTTCTTGAACGAGATAACTACTGAGGATGGTCGACCAGTAGTGACCGAAACTGTATAGTTATCAATTAAATAATTCAAATAGTTATTAAAATTATTGTTTTATTAAATTTGTGACAAAACCAACCCTTCAATTTAATGAAAAAATAAATAAATAATATATATTATACGAGCTTTTCGTGCGTGCCTTCGGCACGCCCTCGAAGCTCGGCCCTCCGGGCTGGTGCCCTGGCGGGCAGCGTCTCGGTCCAAAAATTTTATTCCTCTTAAAAAACCACACTCCAAATGTATACCCGTAAACTACCGAAAATACATCGTCTCTTAAAAGTTTCGCCTCTTTAATTTTTGAGTGGCCTGGGGGGGGGGGGGGCAAATATCAATATATTTAATGTTTCTTAATTTAAAATGAATTGGAGTCTTTCATTTCAAAATTCGAGTCCAAATTAGAATTATATTTCAAATTTGCCTCGTTAATTAATATATATTTAATGTTTCTTAATTTAAAATCTATTGGTGATTTTTCTTTTTCATTCGAGTTCAAATGAATACAATATTATCTCGACACAAAGTCTAAATCAAAAATATATAGTTTTAGTAACAGAAATCAAGTTATAAATATTAATGTTACATTGGTCTAATGGCTAGAGCTCATGCCCTTAGTTCAAGAGTTCGTCGGTTCGATTCTAGGCAAGAGGGTAATTTTTTTAGAGAAATTTCTCTAAGCGTTGTTACAAATTAATCTAGACAAATATATATAGTATGTAACAATATGTAGCCATATTAGCTGGGGCAGATCTTAAAAGGTGTTTTCTTTTAAAAATACAAATTCCAATTGTCGAGACAATTTTTACTTTTTAATTTATTATTCAAAACTAGTTATTAAAACTAGTTTTTATGCTTATAAACATATTAATTTTTCCAGCCTTCAATGATGAAATAAATAAATAATTTATTTTCCCATAATAAATAAATAAAAAGTTCAATAGTATTATTATTATTATTAATTCATATAAAATTTAATTAAATAATAATTCTTCCGCAAATTATTTAGTACCGGGATTTGTAATTTACACAATCATTCGTAAAATTATTTATTTATTTATGGCTTCGGATACTTCTTCATTTTAATTCATATAAATTTAAGAAATAATTAATTTATTGATTGTTTTTAATAATTAAATAAACTCAATTCTTTTATACAAACAATCTCAAAACGTTTATTAATAAAAGTTTCGGGAGAAATTCTCTTTTTATTATGGAAATTTTGTTTAATATGTAGTTACTTTAAATAATAAATATTTTAATAATAAATAATATAATAATTAAATAATAAATATTCATTGATAAAGTGAGAATTTCTACAGAAAAGTTTGGAATTTTAATAGTAAACCTTTTGAGATTATTTTTATAAAATTATTCATTAGTTTCGATAGTTTAATCTTCATCATCAATATTTTTAATTGGAAATATTTTATTTCTGTTATCAAAATCTCTAATTTCAATTATATAGCTATTAAAATAATTTTTTCGACTTTTTTCAAATAAATAAATGAAAATTTATTTATTTATTTACAGTTTCGGATACTTCTTTATTCTAATTTAAGTATAAATAATTTATTGATTATTTTTAAAAATTAAATAAAGTCAATTCTTTTATACAAACAATCTCAAAACGTTTATTAATAAAATTCCAAACGTTTCGGTAGCTATTCTCTCTTTATCAATGTAAATTTTGCAAAATAGTTACTTTAAGTTGAATATTCATTGATAAAGTGAGAATTTCTACAGAAACGTTTAAAATTTTAATCATAAACGTTTTAAGATTATTTTTATAAAATTATTCATTAGTTTCGATGGTTTAATTTTCATCATCAATATTTTTAATTGGAAATATTTTATCTGTTATCAAAATCACTAATTTTAATTATATAGCTATTAAAATAATTTTTTCGAGTTTTTTCCAATAAATAAATGAAGATTTATTTATTTATTTACGGCTTCAGATACCTACTTCTCATTTTTTTGTTAATATATAATATTAGATATTAATTTCTATAAAATTTCATTAAAATTTAAAGTTTTGAATGATCAAAAAAATAGACAAAATATTTTTCTATCATAAATAAATAACTAAATAAAAATTCTGATTGAATTATTTTGAATATTATGAATTCATATAAAATTTTATTGATTTTATGTCGATGTGTCAATGTCACTTATTTTATTCCTCTTCTCCCTTTAATAAAAGTATTACAATTTAATTGTATATTTGGTCAATGGTGTTGTAATTTACACAATCATTTGCAAATAGAATAAATAAATAGATAGATAAGAGCGTCCCCCCAAGTATATCTCTATCTGTGAGTCAAGTTATTCCTTAGAAAAATACACATATTATAATAAAAGATAATAAAAACCCAACTAAACAATTTTAAACAAAAAAAGGAACAAAAAAGTGTTGAAAATTCCTCTGTTTCGAATGTTCTTTTGTTATTCTTTGTGTTTGAGTGTTTTTTTGTCCCATTTTAGGCCACCCACCTGTGGGAACTTGAACGAGCGAATAGGAACGAATTCCTTCGAACTGACCATCAAACGATGAACATTAATTTATTTTTTATTTAAATCACAATATATATTATTAATTTAGGTATTATATTATATAAGTAGATATATAATAAATCAAGATGTCATAGGTGAGATAAAAGTTTTCCAATAAGGCAATCTTATCTATCTTGAATGAAAAAATAATCTATTGTGGATATACATGAAATCATATATACCTATATATAATTATATATATATCCCGAATATGTTATTTTTTGAAATTTCTTTCTAATAAATATCCAAAATCATTAAAAGTTGTTTGGGTGGGTGGATGGGTTACCTGTGTTGTTTGCTAGGCTGAGTGCGTCAATGGAGGTGTGGGGTGTGATTACGTAGATCCTCTCGGGTTCCAACTGTTCACTCAACTGATTGCTGGCCTGTTGAGTTGTTCGGGTTGTTCGTTATTCAGGTAGTGCGTCATCCAGGTGTTGTACAAGTACAACGAGAGGGCGCCTCATGGCTTAGCAATAAGAGGGGCCCCCTTGTCCCCTTATAACTATATATCCACCCACACGCAAGATAAGATAAATATTTAGATAGGAATCCGCGGGTAAATTCAATCACAACATAAAATATAATAGAGATAAAATAATCAAATTCAAAAGACACCGCCCCCACTTTAAAATGGAAATTTTTTTAACCCTTTTAAATTTTAAATAAAGTATCTGGAAGACCGTTCTTCTTTTAGTATTTTTTTTCATTATAAATTTAATCAAACACTAGTTTTGTTTTGATTCAACTATATGATTTATTTTTATCCAATCACACTGTTAATAATCGGGTGAATTAAATTCAACCACAAAATAAAAAAAAGATAATAGAAAAAAAATCAAATTCAAAAGACACCTCCTCCCCCCCCCACACACACTAAAATTGCAAAAAAAAATTATTTTTAATTTTTTAACCCCTCCGCCTTTTAAATTTTAAATTAAGTATCTGAAAGACCGGTCTTCTCTTAGTATTTTTTTAGTTTTGTATTCTTTTTTTATTTAATCAAACACTTGTTTTGTTTTGATTCAACTACATGATCTATTTTTATCCAATCTTACTGTTTAATATAATTAGTTTAATTAAAAAATGTATCAGAAATATTTTTTGCCTAAAATTAAATCCTGGTTATTTAATATATTATATATGTTCCAGTAAAAACCCGTTTTTTAGTAAAAACGGGTTCTTGCTAGTTTATGAGCGTTTCACTGAATATCTTTGCGGCAACTAGAATTTACTGATGTTGGTTGAGTTTTGTCAAAAGTTCTAAATCATCATTTTTGACCTTCCGCCTCATTTTGGATTTTTATTTTCAAAAATGAGGCGGAAGGTTAAAAATGAAGATTCTAGACCTTTGGACCAAACTCAGCAAATATCAGTAAATTCTAGTTGCCGCAAGATATTCAGTGAAACGCTTTTACTAGCAAGAACCCGTTTTTACTAAAGAATGGTTTTACTGCAACATATATAAATATATATTATATTTTAAAATAAATTATTTATTTTTTATTTATTTATTCTATTAAATGAATACATTTCTTTAAAAAACGTTTAAGTATGTATAATTAAAACGTGCCGTGAGAAAAAATATAATAATAATATATTTATAGTGATGACCTGGAGAACCAGCCCACAATACCTTTCTATATTTATTGTATTTCGTATATAAAATACAATTCTTTTATAAAAATTAGAAATTCATATTTATAGTATAAGATACTATATTTTAGTATGTTTGTTTATTTAATCATTTATTTATTTTATTATAATTATATTCTGTTATTATTATTAATCAACTTTCATATACAATATTTGAAATCACCTCAAATTTGATAAGATTCTATTTTATAAGAATTTAAAAACTTAAGAAAAATAAATTCTAATTTTGATCAAGAGATGGCGCAGTATGTATCATTTCAATCAATTTAATTTTTTATAATTAGTATTTTTTTATATATAAAATATTTAATGATTGATAATGATAATTATGTAAATTATATAATTAAGTCAATTTTATCCCTTGTTTAGAAGACAATGGTTGATGATTGATTGAATGGGATCCACTAGCGATTGTAGTTGTAGTCTAACTGGCAGGGGCTACCGAAAATTAACAATTTACTAGATATTAAAAATATAAACAAATAAATAAATAAATATACATCCATTTAAATTTTATTCTTTGATAATAAATAAATAAATACAATATAAAAAGGAATTGCAATTCATATTCAATTCTTAATAATCAAGTATAGTATAGGTATACAATCTGTTTCTTCGTTGAGATGTAAAAATAAAACATTTGGGATATATATGTTTATAAGTACATATAAATAAATACAAATCTTTTATAAAAAACAATCTTCATAAAACGTTTATTGAAACTCCAAAAGTTTCATAAAAATAATGACACCTTTTATCATTGGAATGTAATTTCAAAAAATAAAAATTAAAACAAAAAATAATTTAAAATTAAATTCCATTGATAAAAAGAGAAATTCTCCCGAAACTTTTGGAGTTTCAATAAACTTTTGATGAAGATTGTTTTTTTTTTAAAGATTTCTATTTATTTATATACTTATAAACATATACTATATCCATAATGTTTGATTTTTACTTTTTATTAATTTTATTAAAATTTTGAGCAGGTAACAGATTTTTGATAGAAAAATAATATATACCTGTACCTTTTTTGGTTATTTTTGAGCATTCGATTAATAAAACATCGCATTTAAATAAATAATTAATCTTTTTATTCGAGTTCAAAACTATAGTCTCTCTAATAAATAAAGTATATAAACTCATTATATATAATATCTTTAGTATTTGCATCAAGAAGAGGTGAACCTTATTGATTTCTCCTTAAAAATAAATCAACAATTCTGCTACTCTCGGCATACTAGATCTTTTCAATTACATATACCGGGTGAGTTTTTTATTTTGAGACAGTCTTATAACTCAAAAACAGTGCATTATATTAAAAAAAGTTTCAAATAAGAGTTTGTTTATATCAAGGGGGAAACTAAACTACGCTATTGTTTGTTGACCTAGAACAAGCTTTCAAGGGTATTTCGAGGTCAAGTTTTGTTTTTTAAATGGAACTCTATATTTTTCTTTACGTCTACTTAATCTACAAAAAAAAACTGAACAACTTTCAAAGGAACTATTTTTTATACGACATCAAATAAAAAAAAATAGATGAACCAATTATTTAACTTAATTATCAAATAATAGTGATTCAATAATTAATTATTAAATAAATAATTTCATAATAATTTAATAATTTTGCGACACTGTTCAGAGACATTCCAGAGTGTATTGCAAGTCTTCTGGATGAATTCCAGTTCAATTTCCTTATTTTGGGCTATTTATTTCAGTTTCTTCGTAGACCTTACATTTTCTGTTTTTTTTTTTTTTTTTTAACGGATTTACAACACGATAAATTGAAGCTTGTGAGGGTGTATTCCTACCAGGAAAACGCTCGGCATCCATTTCAATGGCAGCCCCATAACACTTCTTCCACATTCACCGCATAAATTAAGACCATTTTAATTTTGTCTTCAACAAAAAAATGCTCCATTTTTATTATGGTAATACAATATAACTACTGGATTGACACGAGAAATAAACTTTTTTAAACTCAAAAATTTAAACTAGTTCTATTAAGTAGAAAATAATCTCTTAAATCTGAGTATAACGAAGTTTTAAGATCATTATAAACACTTATTTTCATTGTTGTGACTTTTCAATTTGATAATTATTTATTTAATAATTAATTATTTAATCATTATTATTTGATAATTAAATTAAATAATTGTTAAAATTAATTATTAGGATTTTTGAGATCTAATTGGTTCATGTATTTTTTATTTGATGTCTGATTAAAAAAATATAAATAAAAATAGTTATTGTGAAAGTTCCTCAGTTCTTTTTCCTAGATTAAGTAAACATAAAAAAATATAGGTTTCTCTTTAAAAAACAGAACTTGACTTCGAAATACCCTTGAAAGCTTGTTCTAGGTCTACAAACAATAGAGTACTTTAGTTTCCCCCCTGATATAATTAAACTTTTTATCATATAATGCACTGTTTTTGATTTATAAGACTGAAAAAACTCATCCAGTAATATGTGATTTTTTGCTGCATAGTTTAATTCAGCAGTTGCCAAAGTGGTGGTCCGCGAGAAAATTTCGCTGGTCCGCAGAAAAATGTGGAATATACTTACTCATCATGTTAAGTTATGTTTTAAGATGCATTAAAACATGATTCAATTCATAAAAATACGTGACAAGTTATAAAAACTTTTTGTTTGTACAATTTTTGTTTATTTTGTTTATTTTATTATGGTTTATTAATAAAGCTTTCATAACTTGGTTACTATTAATAGTTTCATTTTATTAACTAGGTACATTTTATGTGTTCTTTGATCACAATTTTTTTTATAAATATATTTAACACTTAAAAAATCCTATTAGTGGTCCGCGGGATTTAAATTATGAATTAACTGGTCCGTGAGGTCAAAAAGTTTGGCGACCGCTGGTTTAATTGAATCTTAACGAATTTCTGTTAAATGAACATTTTGATATAGGTACATAAAATATTCTAAGGTTTCATTATTTAAATAAGAAAGAACATCATTTTTCAATATTTATGGTCCTAATTGGGTGATGAATCACAGATAACATAAAGTAAAAATTTATTTATGCATATAATTCCATTTACTTGAATTTTATGGCGAAATCCGTCCAAATTTATTTGTGAGATTTTATCGACCCTAGTAGAAAAAAATTGATCTTATTCTCCTTTTAAACGAGAAATAAGAACGATATCTCAAATATTCAAGCTACGGAACCTTCGGTTTATGAGTCCGACTTGCCTTTGGCCAACTTTTATTATAAAACACGTTTTTTAAATAATCTTTCATTAGATTTGAAACGTTTAAGAATAATGGAGTGATTTTATTTTCACTCAATAGATAGCGCAATATGTCTGGAAAGTATCATTGCAATCACTTTGGTATATACATATAAAATATATAAAGTATATGGGGTTTTTTTTATCAATTTTTTTCCCTTACCATAATAAGAAGTGAGAATAATGTATAATAAAATAAAAATAATGGACATTCGATGGTGAGGCTTTCGCCCTTGAGGTCGAAGTTTTTTTTATAATTGTAAAACATGGATTTTTTTTATATTGGATAATAAAGATCATTATTTATTTTAGCTATTATATAAAATATATATTTTTTCAAATTACTAATTTAAATAAATGATGCTCGGTGTGGCTACCCACTCTGACTTTACCATGTACAACCCGCTCCTACCGGCACATATTTACAAAATTATTTATAATCATGTAGGGGAGGGGGTTAGTTTTTCCATTTTTATACTTCTGGGGTCCCACTGATTATGTATACAAAATTTGGTTGAGTTTGCTCAAATGGCCTAGATTTTTAATTTTTAACCCCATTCCACCCCCTTAATTTTGGGTCGATATGCACCAAAATCTAATCAGCTCTTAATCTCAATGGACCAAAGCTAGATGTGAAATTTGGTTCCGATTTTCACACTAGTTTTTGAGTTAGCGCGTCCACACAAATTTGATAACGCACAGACTAACAGACAAACTAACAGACATTTTTGTCAAAACAATTATTATCTCGAAAAATATAATTTTTCGATTTTTACTTATTAGAGCTTTTTTGTAGAGCGAAATGCCATGGATTCGCTCAATTTTTTTAATCAAAATAGTTTGAGCTGTTTTTTAGATATTTCGAAAAAAAAAGAAGGAAAAAACACTTTTTTCATGCACTATTACAATACTTGGCCATAGCTTGTATGGAAAGTAAAAATAAAATAAATATTTATATTAATATTTTTTTTTTTTTTTTTTTTTTATTGTTTGAAGAGAATTTTTTACAATCAGTCAATAAAATTTTGACTATAAGTAAAATTTATAAAATTTCTACATTCACGCAACACAATTATATCCCATTCACACAATTGAGAGGTTATTCTTCCAGTGAAGGATCCCTCAATTAAATTTATTAGTCCAGCTGTATGTGGCAGAACGTTCTTCCATGTCCAAAATGTGGTATTTTTTTAGTCTCCTTAGAGTTAAACTGTTGTCCAAAAGAGTGATGGCTGATGAATTCGAATGATCTTCCAATTTTTTGATATGTTTTTTATACTGATCAAGGATGACTTTTCTGACCGATGGAACGATAAGGTCGTTGTGTATGCTAGCATTGGTGACATACCATGGAGCGTTGACGATATTTCTTAGTATTTTGGATTGAGTCCTCTGTATTATACTAATGTTTGACTCGCTGGCGATTCCCCAGATTTGACAAGAATATGTCCAAATTGGTTTAAGAATTGATTTGTATAGCAGTACCTTAGATTTTAATGCCAATTGAGAATTTTTCCCAAGAAGCCAGTACATCTTTTTGTATTTTAAATTTAATTCATTTCTTTTTTTAATTATGTGCTCTTTCCAAGTTAATCGTGAATCAAGATGCAATCCCAAATATCTGACCGAGTCGCCACTTGGGATAATTCTCGAATTTAAATATACAGGAGGGCACGAGATTCTTTTGTTTGTAAATGATATATGTGTAGATTTTGATTCATTTACATGAATTCTCCATCTGTGTAGCCAGTCTTGAATGATGTTGAGACTTTCCTGTAGTTTATTTGACGCTGAGACAGGATCAGGATTTGTAATCATCATAGCGGTATCATCTGCATACGTTGCGATGAATATATCTTCTGAAGTTGGTATGTCGGCAGTATATAGAGAATATAGAAATGGCCCGAGAATACTGCCCTGAGGAACTCCTGATCTAATGGGATGATATAGTGAAAATTCATTTTCGATCTTTACCTGGAACCATCTGTCTTCCAAGTAAGATTTTAGTATCCAATAGAAATGGTCAGGGAAGATTTTTTTATCTTGTAGAGAAGTCCCTGGTGCCAAACCTTATCAAAGGCCTGTTTGATATCAAGAAAAACCCCAGAACATATGCTGTTTTCCTCCATTGCACTTTCTATATTGTTAACTATTCGATGTATCTGTTCAGAGGTTGAGTGTTGAGTGCGAAATCCGTATTGATGATATGGTATTATTTCGTCAAAATCTATACTTGACTTGAGTCTCTTTAATATTAGTTTTTCAAAGAGCTTGGATGTTTGTGGAAGTAAACTAATGGGTCTGTAAGAGGAAACTTCATGTATATTTTTTCCAGGCTTGATTATCATAATTATATGAGCGTGTTTCCATTGAATAGGAAAATATCTAATTCTCAAGATAGCATTAAAAATTGCGGTTAGAAGTACTAATCCTTTTTTTGGAAGTTTTTTTAGTAGTTCGATTGTTATTAAATCATAACCGGGAGACTTTTTTTTATTAGGTTCATTTTTGATGAGTTTTTCGACTTCATTTATTGAAAAGAAAGGTATAGGTGGGGATAATTGAAATGGGGTTTCTAAGAAATTTATTATTTCATTGTTCACTAAATTTGTGCATGTTTGGGGGAACGGATTGAATGTATGTTCCAAATGTTTGGAAAAAGTGTTTGCTTTTTCAATATTTGTTCTTGCCCATGTATTTGTATCTGTTTTTAGTGGGGGTGAGAATTGCTTTGGTCTTTTTAAATATTTGGTTGCTTTCCACAAGGAATATTCATTAATACCTTGTGGGGATAGTTTCGATAGGTAATCCTGTAGGGTATCATTTTTATTTTTTGTAATTAAATTTTTTAATATTTTAGAGGCTCTGTTATAGGCCAATTTATCAGATATATATTGACTTCTTTTGCCAAATTTTTCTTAGTCTTCTTTTAAAGTTATTTTTTCCCTCCAGCACTCAGTTGGGTAATTTATTTTTTAAGTGGTTTGATTATCTAATTGAGATTACTTAGATAACCTGGCTGCTTCGTGGATGTGGCTATTTGGGTGTTCTATAGCTTTCTCAATATCCTCTTCTGTTTTAAGAGGAATTTTTTTGGTATTTAAATATATTAATATAAATAAATAAAAATTCAATTTGTTAGGTAAATAAATTTAATAGTTTATTTTATTCACAAGCGAAAATGACGGATTATTATTATTGAGCCTGGATCTCGCAAGCGATCGTTGTTGAAGTCTACTTAAAAGGAAGAATACAAATACGATTAAACGGATTGGAGAATGGGGAGGGAACCAATCGACTTGATTGGGGAATAATGGAATTGAAATAATTATCGGAAAAGAGGTTTTTTTATCTAATTAGATTTTTCCTCTTATTAAAAACAAGGACTCAAGATGAATAAGGACACTCGATGGTGGAGAAGCAATCTCCGAAATCGAAGCTAAAATACAAGGTATACATTAATTAATGTAAAATAATTGGTTTAATAAAATTAAAAAAAAAAAAAAATACGATTAAACGGATTGGAGAATGGGAGAGAGAACCAATCGACTTGATTGGGGAATAATGGAATTGAAATAATTATCGGAAAAGAGGTTTTTTTATCTAATTAGATTTTTCCTCTTATTAAAAACAAGGACTCAAGATGAATAAGGACACTCGATGGTGGAGAAGCAATCTCCGAAATCGAAGCTAAAATACAAGGTATACATTAATTAATGTAAAATAATTGGTTTAATAAAATTAAAAAAAAAAAAAAAAAAATACGATTAAACGGATTGGAGAATGGGGAGGGAACCAATCGACTTGATTGGGGAATAATGGAATTGAAATAATTATCGGAAAAGAGGTTTTTTATCTAATTAGATTTTTCCTCTTATTAAAAACAAGGACTCAAGATGAATAAGGACACTCGATGGTGGAGAAGCAATCTCCGAAATCGAAGCTAAAATACAAGGTATACATTAATTAATGTAAAATAATTGGTTTAATAAATTTATAAAAAAAAAAAAAAATACGATTAAACCAAAATGGACTGACCACCTCTCTGAAGATATTCGAATAGACATGGTTGCAGGTTAGTGGAGAAAACAGATGTGGTTTTTAGTGGGTATTGGTAGAAATTCTGGAGTCCCGCGCTACTAAGGAAGTCCGTATAAAATGGTTTCCACCATCAAAAAAAAAAAAAAAAAAAAATATTTACTTCGCAATCGTTCCCATCTACGCAATATTCCCTCTCGAAAATTAAACAATTTATCCACCTATTAAAAATATAAACAAATAAATAGATAAATAATCAAACTAAACCCAAAGAAACAGTTTATATATATATATATATATATATGACAAAGAGAAACAAAGAGGTGCAAATAAACATACACACATATATATATATCGAGATGATATATCTGTATATATTATTTATTTGTTTGAGACTATAGTTTCGAAGACTTGGTCTTCATCATCAGTCTTTCTTTAATTATAAATGTTTTTCATGGAGTCAATATCCATATGATATTAACTCCATGAAAAACATTTATAATTGAAGAAAGACTGATGATGAAGACCAAGTCTTCAAACTATAGTCTCAAACAAATAAATAATATATACAGATATATCATCTCGATATATATATGTGTATGTTTGTTTGCATCTAGAGGACAACCTCTTTGTTTCTCTTTGTGAATTAACAACTCTGCTACTCTCGGCAAAACAAAAACTTTTCGATTAAATATATATATATCCCTAATATATTATTTTTTGTTCTTTAATTTATTCTTCCAAAACCGAACTGGCCGTGAATTTAATTTTATTGAAATTTCGGAAGTTATACTAGAAGTAAATAAATTAATAATTTAGTAAATTGTTATTAATGATAACTCTATATTTTACTTTATAGTTTCAGCCATCACTGATTCACCATCTTCACTATATTTTTCATCATCTCTGCTGACTAGTATAGAATTTATTTGTTAGAGACTATATGGTTTCGAAGGTTTGAGCTTCATCATCAGTCTTTTTAATTAAAGATATTTTATCTGTTATTTCTCATGGCTTTAAATGCCCAATTGAATGTAGGGATATCGTAAAATATTTCTAATTAAAAAGATTTATTATTTGGCCGGAATTTTATACATGGGTTACTCTTTCTTAATTTCAACTTTTTTTTGTATTTTAGACATTTTGTAAAAAAAATCAAAAAATTGTTACTTTTCTATAAACGGCCCATAAATTTGCTTTATATACTATTTATCAATCACACAGTGGTAAAGGTTTTTGATTTTGTATGTTTTCCTTGTTTTTAACAATTAAAAAATAATTTTAAGTTAAATTTTACAATAAAATGTTTTAAATTGTTTAAAACGTTGTTCCAAATGATAATAAAAATAAATATGTAAATTAAATTTACCGTGAATTAGCATACTTTTGTTTAAAAAGAAAAAATATTGGTGGGCCAATTGAGATGGGACGGGGCCCGTATATTAATTTTAACTTTAACTGAACAATTTTGAGTATACTTGATTTTTTCTTTTTAGTTTGAAATCACTAAAGTGGTGTATTTTGACCAGCTCTCTTTGCATGTTACATAAGGTATTTAAATTAGAGTATTCATTGAAAGTGCTAAGTTAATTTTAATTAAACAGGAATTTATTTATTAAAATGGATTAACATTTTTTTTATTGTTTTTTTCAGCTGAGAAAATGTCTCTGTGTACGGGAGACCATATGATCTATATACCATAGGCTGGTCCGGTAGAAATTCTTAGCATCCATCCCGGTAAGAAGATTTATTTATTTTTTAAATACATTTTAATAAAAGAGACAGAATGAATTATATTCAATTAAAATTTATTAATTGTTAACAAATTAATTTAATTAAATTGCTTATATATTATTGAAAATTTATTATTACTATTTAAAAGAAAATAGATAATTAATTAATTCTCATCAATGTTGATAAATAATATTTTAAAGTCTCAAATATAAGGAACATATTATTTTGAATAGAATTTAAATAAAGTTGTTTAGTGTCCCGAAATTCTTTTCAAAAAACAGCTCTTTGAAAACATCAAAATATTTATATCTTAGAAGTAAAGACGAAATTTAAAGTTATTTACTAAAATTAAAAATTTTAAACTAGATTTCCATTTAAAATCATTTCCGAAATTGTCAGGAACAAAAAACCAGGTGAAATACTTTGCTTTAAAGTAGTCTGTTTATTACTTATTTACAAACCCTTACCCTTTTAGGGATCTTCAGTAATTAGTGTCGTTTTAATTTTTCATTTATATATCTGTTATTTCTTAGTTAAGTAAATATAATTGTTTATTTAATAATTGAAATTTCAATTAAACTTTAAAGTGAAAATGACGGATTTTTTCATCAATCCGTACAATTGTTGTAGTCTACCTCGCAGGGGTTCCCATCTACCCAATATTCCCGATTGAAAATTAAACAATTTATCATCTTATTAGTATAATGAAGTTGTTAAAGCTTTTATTTTTGTGATTAATTTTATTAATAACCTAAAATCGGAGTGTGTGCTTATTCTTGAGAACGATCGCACAATAAGTTGATCGAAACGTCCAAGTTTTATTATATTATTTATTCGTGTTCAATAAATAAATTTTGTGTAATTTTACTAAAATTTCTCAATTAATTTATCATCTATTAAAATTGTAAACAAATAAACAATAAAACAAAATCTAAATAAACAGTATATATATATATATCCCTAATATATCATTTTTTCAGTTAATTTTTTCTTCCAAAACTTAATCCTGAATTTAATATATTCTTGAAATTTCGCTGGTTATTAACAACATATAAAATACTTTTTTATTGAATGAAGAGCATTTTTAGGCAATATATTTTGAAAATTAAAAATATTATATATCGTAAATTAATTATTATTTATAAACTCTGGATGAAGTTTTTCTACTTTTGGTATTAATATTATTTCTAAACTCTAACAAAATTGTTTATGATTGTATTTCCAAACTAGTTTTTATTCTACTATTTCAAGATATCGATATTATAAATTTGCATTAATTGTGGTTGAGACAAAACAAGATTGTTGGTTTATTTATTTATTTTTTCACGGCTTCCTGGAGCCATCATTCTTGTTATTATAATTTTTATTTATTTTTTAAACTTGTTTGAAATTTTATACATGATAATAATTTTTAAAAAAATATGCAAACATCATAAAACTAGGAGATTATCTTTCGTGGAGGGGACGAATCTTCCGTGACAGTGACTTTTCTTTCCACTGGTTAGACAAAATTATTTTCCGTGTATGTCTGTCCATCTGTCTGTCTCGTCTGGTGTGGTTTTTATGATGGATGGATGAAATTCCATTCGCTCTGTGTGGTTGTGTCGATGAGAATCTCAAAATAGAATTTATGCTCGAATAGATGCCATGCCCGTTGATTTATTCATATTGTTTTTATTATTTTTTTACTTTAACTTGGATCTAAAAATATCGTATATGTATAAAGTAAGTGGATTTGTAAAATCTAAAAATCTTTTCGAACTAATCAATCATCAACAAAACAAGACATTAATTAGGGAAATTTATCAATTATTTATTTAAAAAATAAACATAATATCAACAATCCCAATTAATTTAATAATCATTGATTAACAAATAATAAGAAGTACCTTGACACTGAGCGATGCTCGGTAACTTTTTGCTTCAGTTAAAAGCTATATATTAATCCCCGAAATCCTCCACCCCGCCCCAATCCCGCTCCCACCCCCGAAACCACCCACCTCGCCCTCCACCACTGCACCCCACCTACTGTATCCCCACATCTACCCTTACCGTCACCCCCCCCCCAGTTTTCTAGCCTTCTAGTGGCCCATTGATTATGTGTTGTTATAGGTATAAAAATAAATACCGTATCATTATTTTTTATAATTAAATAACAATTTTTGAGTTCATCAATTAAATTGACAAATTCTTCTTCTTCATCTTCTTTATAGGCTTTCGCCTGTTCTTTCAATAAGAAAAAAATATTTTTTTGCAACGAAATTTTCTCTGGAGAGAGACGGACTGGTAGAAATTTTAATTGAATGTAATGGAGGGCAGCCCAGAGGTGGTGAGGAAGGAAAGAATTAACACATATAAAATAAGGTGTAATTTATTGGAATCCTTCCTCCTTTCCTTTCAAACCGGCGTTTCGGAGGATTTTTCCCTCCTTCTTCAGGGTTTCAAAGGGTCAATGAATGAAACAAATAAAATGTTTCCTTCTTCTCTCCACAGTAGTGTTCAAAAACTTTCTTCATTTGTAACAAAAGGCATTTGTCTTTCTATGCCTTTTGTTACAAATGAAGAAAGTTTTTGAACACTACTGTGGAGAGAAGAAGGAAACATTTTATTTGTTTCATTCATTGACCCTTTGAAACCCTGAAGAAGGAGGGAAAAATCCTCCGAAACGCCGGTTTGAAAGGAAAGGAGGAAGGATTCCAATAAATACACCTTATTTTATATGTGTTAATTTTTTCTTTCCTCACTACCTCTGGGCTGCCTACCATTACTTTCAATCAAAAGAAAAATAGATTAAAGACGTTAGTTTCTTGCTGCGACATCTTTCCATCTTTTTTTCGGCCGCCTTCTGCTCCGTTTGTTCTAATATATAATAATATGTTTGTGGAGTTTAAAACTCGATTTACAATCAATTATTAAATTTCCTACTCTTTTAATATACATTTAAAATATTTGTAATGATTTTTTTCTTATTGTCACCGGGAACAAAGCCCATAAGTAAAGTCTTAGTAGGGTTAGTGAGGGAGCCGAGTTTTTAGCCGGTAGAAATTTTTATTTGCCAGCCAGGATCGAACCCCGGCCTTCCACTCCAACATCGTCATAATCGATCGATGCCGAAGCGAGGCCAGTGCGTTAACCGTGCTCGGCTAACCCGACTCCCGTAATGAATTATTAGTGGGATATAAAATTAAAAAATCAATTAATTATTAAAAAGAAATTGAATAAAAATGTAATTATACATTTTTATCGAGACAACCACCCGTGAATAATTATTTCAATTAACAAAAAACCCATCAAAAACAACTTAGCCGAAGATGAGAGCGTGACAGATCGAAATGTCAATCCAAAAAGCCAGTGAATTTCATCCAAATCGTTAGAGCCGTTTTCGAGAAACCGATTCTATATATATATATATAGGAAATGATTGAGATGATGAATGATTTTTAATATGATTGGCTCGAAGGGTTAGTTGGAAGGAGATTTGCCGGGCTTGGATGGGAGATGATTTTCAGAGATGATAATCTCTATTGGCGGCCTTAGAGCCAGTTAAAAATGCTATTTTAAATAAGAATTTGCACTAGGCAGTTGAAAATATGCTTTTAACAAAATAACGGCACATGGCCCGCATTTATTGCTTCTTCGTTACAAAACGTGTATACAAATTACTTCTTTGACACAAACCTTTTCGTTCCAAATCGTTCCAAGGTGATCGCAATCACCCCGGAGAGCTGCTCATTCAATGAGTTTCAACCATTGACAACTCACACTTAACAACTGAATGATAACAACTGAATTCGCTTCGAGGAGCTGGCTTCTTTTATAACCTAATTAGCTCTAATTAGCAATTAAGCTGATTGGTTAATTCCTCCCGCGTTTTAAGTACGTATGGATAATTTTTCCCGCGCTCGATCCTTTTATAAAAGGGGCGTGTCCTTGCTGCTCACCTGTCATTTTATCGAAAGATTTTGACGGGGAAACAACAAACGTCTTTCTCAAGGCGAAACTGAATCCCTATTTTCAAAAGCACTTTACAGCGAATGAGCGGAGAATGAAATCCCACATATATATACAATAATTGCTCGTTTAATATAATAAGATAAGATAAGATTTGATATTATTTTATTTATTTACTCAATAATGAAGTAAAATTAGGAACTTATTAAAATAAATAAAAAATAAATATTATGTCGCCTATAGGCCTATAGAAATATAGAGTTATACCAAGCTGTGAGAATAAATTAAAACAAAGATCTCAATTTGTTATGCGATACCTTAGAAAACTTAGATCTTATATATTATAATATATTATTAAATTCTTGTATATATAGAATCGTTTTCTCGAAAACGGCCCCAACACTTTCGATCAAAATCACAGATCAAGGGCTTTTTGGGGTCGAGGAATCCATCTGTCAGGGTCTTATTTTCGGGTTACTTAATTAGATCTGCCTTTTTTCTTAATTAAAGTAATTATTTACATGAATGTCAATGAAAATGTTTATATTTATCCCAAAAATAACTCAAACGATTATGATTAATGAAACTTTCTTATCATTTCAAAGACGAGGAATCAATCTAATCACTGAAAAAAACTATCATTAATAATTTTGAAAAGTTATTATCCTTGAGTGTATGTGTGTAATGGACCACCAGGTTTTTATCCCATCTCTTCAATTATTCAAATTTTATTTCATACGCATATTTTTTATATTTATTTATTTATTTAATCATTTTTGATTCAACGTCATCATTTTTCAATTTATTTTTTTTGTTTTTTTTCTTGAATCGATTGATTCAGTGAATAAACCCGACCTGAAATATTAAAGGTGAAACCGGATATGAAGAATATATTATTTATATGCATATATACATACATATAGACATATATGGATATAAATATTAATGAATCGGTAGAGGTGTTGGGATACTATAATCTGCATGCTCATCCATTTATGTAGATTTAAGCCAATTCAAAGAAAAATAAATACACACATAGACTCTCTTTTAATCTTTTGACTTATTTATTTGTTATTTTATTTATTTATTTATTTATGCCTAAATATTCGCTCAGAAATATATATATATTTTTTTTAATTCAAATTTTAAAAAGGTAAAACATAGAAAGTATGCTTACATTTTATAAGATATCACGATTTCTCCAAATCTACTGGGGCTAGAAACTCAAAAGAATTTAAAAAATAATTCCTCTTGATTTCTGGATTTTTTGGTTTTTGGACATTTTCTAAAAATTTTTTTTGAATAATTGTTACTTTTATATAAAAGTCACATAGATTGGATTCTCTCTCCCATAAATACTCTCAAATTAACATTTATTATTTATCGAGTCATAATGTAGTGTAAAAATGGAAAAGAAATCAACGAGAAAAAATAATATATTAGGGATATATATGTGGGATTTCATTCTCCGCTCTTTCGCTGTAAAGTGCTTTTGAAAATAGGGATTCATTTTCGCCTTGAGAAAGACGTTTGTTGTTTGCCCGTCAAAATCTTTCGATAAAATGACAGGTGAACAGCAAGGACACGCCCCTTTTATAAAAGGATCGAGCGCGGGAAAAATTATCCATACATCACGTAAAACGCGGGAAGAATTAACCAATCAGCTTAATTGCTAATTAGAGCTAATTAGGTTATGAAAGAAGCCAGCTCCTCGAAGCGAATTCAGTTGTTATCATTCAGTTGTAATGTGTGAGTTGTCACTGGTTGAAACTCATTGAATGAGCAACTCTCCTGGGTGACTGCGATCACCTTGGAACGATTTGGAACGAAACGGCTTGTGTCGAAAAAGTAATTTGTATACACGTTCTGTAACGAAGAAACAATAAATGCGGGCATTGTGCCGTTATTTTGTTAAAAGCATATTTTCAACTGCCTAGTGCGAATTCTTATTTACAATAGCATTTTCAACTGGCTCTAAGGCCGCCAATAGAGATTATCATCTCTGAAGATCATCTCCAATCCAAGGCCGGCAAATCTCCTTCCAACTAACCCTTCGAGCCAATCATAATAAAATCAAAATCATCCATCATCCTAATCATTTCCTATATATCCCATATATATTATTTTTTCTCGTTGATTTCTTTTCCATTGTTACACCACATTATGACTCGATAAATAATAATTGTTAACTTGAGAGTATTTGGTTTAAGCTATAAACTGTTTCTTTTCTTTTTTGCGTATTGGTAACTTGAAATTTAGTGAGGAAATTACATTTAGAACGTAAATGTTATAGTAAATAAATATTTTAAAGAAAAAAACGAAAAAATACTCTAAATACACGATTATATTTTAAGATATCACGATTTCTCCAAAACTACTCGAAATAGGAACTTGAAATTTGATCAGGAAGTTACTTTTACGACATAAATACTTGCTAAGAAGGGTTTTTAAATTTATCAAATTGTATATGTGAGAAAAGAAAGAAAAACAATTAAAATCACACACACAGGTTTGGATTCGGTTTTATCATGATTTCTCCAGAAGTACTGGGACTAGGAACTTGAAATGTTGTCGGGATAGTAATTTTTCGCTAATAAATAATTATTTTTTTTATTTCAAATTTTAAATCAGTAAAACAGAAAAAACTCTAAAAACACGATTTAATTTTAAAATATTACGATTTCTCTAGAACTACTGGGACTAGAAAACCACAGTTTATCAGGAAGTTACTTTTAGAACGTAGATGTAATATTTTAAATAAAAAACAAATAAAATATTGTTAAAGTTCGTGGCTGTGATGAAACCCTGAATAAAACGTTTCGGCCTGAATTTATTTGGCCATCTTCAACTATCAATTAACTGAAGTGGTCCAAATATATTCAGACCAAAACCTTTTATTCAGGGTGTTTTATTGAACACAGCGCATCCAACTTTCGCCTGATATCTCCTCCTTCATCTAATACTGTACAACAAATAAAATACTCTAAAAATACGGTTAATTACATTTTGCAATATCACGAATTCTCCAGAACTACTAATAAATCTATAAAAACATGGATTTCATTTTACAATATTAAGATTTTACTCGAAATACTGAAATTTTGTTTTGAAAATGCTTATTAAGAATGATTTTTTAAAATTTCAAATTTTATAGGAGTTGAAAAATACATAATAAAACACGGTTTTATCAAAATTTCTCCGAAATTACTTAAACTAATTTCATTGAAATTCAATTTAGGACTTACTTTTTAGACGAGAATGCTTGATAAGAACTGATTTTAGCAAATTGTAGTATGGGAGCAAGTTGTCACAATTAAATCAATTATTAATTGATAAATAAATAATTGATATTTATGTTTAATTTTAATTAATCATCCAATACGCTTTGGAAAATTAAACAAATTTAATTAATATTCCAATGTTAAATTTCTAATTGTTTTTTTAATTGTTTCAACAATAATAATAATTAATCAGGTACGTTTGCAGGTATTTGGACAGGAAGGTGTAAATCAAAAAATTGTCATTGATTTATGTGACGTTTCCTCAACTTTATTTTGGCTTCATCAGGCTTCTCAATGATTATGATTAATATTGGATCATTGTTCGGAACAAAAAAAAAAGAAATAATTTCAACTGATTGTTCGGAACAAAAAAAGAAATAATTACAATTGATATTATTCATAAATATGTGCACATCTGTTATACCTTAATATTAATCATAATCATTGAGACGCCTGATGAAGCCAAAATAAAGTTGGCGAAACGTCACATAAATCAATGACAATTTTTTGATTTACACCTTCCTGTCCAAATACCTGCAAACGTACTTGCGTAATTTAATAATATGGATGCTATAGACTTTAATAATAATAATCTTTAAGATTAGTGTATTTTGATCTGATAATGCATTACCAACCTACATACTTCATATTTTACATCGATACAGTTTAGAAGGTAGAAATTTGTATATAATATGCGTAGTATATTTGAAAAAAGAAATAATAAAAAATTCCCTGATATCTAATCGGAATAGTTTATTTATTTATTTTTATTTGTTTAAATATTTGAATATAAGTTCGTGAACGCATAAAATTGCAGTCGTTATTGATTTGTTATTTAATTAATCCAATTTGTTTTGACAAATAGTTAGTTAGACATTAGAGACTAGTTAGTTAGCATTTGCCATAGGTTAGGAATGCCAAACAGGAATAGATAGAGATAGAGCAAGGAGGGGGTGTTGATCTACCATAGTAATAGTACAGCTAAAAATAAATAAATGGAAACCCGCCCAGAATAAATCCCCAACGAAAACTATACATTTCCGATGATGATCTAGCCATGATTGGCATCTTAAGGTCGAGTCCACGCCAAGAATTGCATTGCATTCGCGTTTGCATAACCTAAAGAGAGAGAGAGAGAGAAATTGATCAATCATTCAATCAATCAATCGATCAATCGGCAATTTACAAGAAACAAAAATGTAGACAAGGATGCTGTTGACCTAGACATAAGGCTAGACTGGACTAGAATGGACTAGAAAGGTCGTTTTCCAGCTGCCTGCTGTCTTCCCTTTCCAGAATTTAAAACATTTTCTAATTAAATTTATTCATTGTTAATAAATTTATTTAATTAAATTGTTTATATATTATTGAATATGCATTATTAAAGATAATTAATTAATCAATAAGAATAATAAATCATTTTTTATTGTTAAGGATAAATAAATTGAATTGCTTCTTTCCAGTAATTTATTTTATTATTCATATGGTTAATCCAAATATTTCGTGAGCGCTCTCGGCATCTCTTCCTCAGTGGAAACCCCATCAGTTTGTAAAGAACATTGATAAAAGCTTGAGTAATATACGAGGTAGGTTTCACAAAAAGAAATAAAACAAAATTGAGTTTTGAATTCGATATATTTCGGGGGTTACCCCATCATCACAAGTCTAAGAAAACTGATTATATATTGGAAAAATAGTTTTACAAATAACAATTTTTAAAAAATTTTAAATGTATGTGGTGAGGGGAAAGTAGGGGAAGAGGAGAAGTTGTTCTAAGAATTAATATTTTCTATTGAGATTTGAACTGGCTGAAAGGAAGCTATACGTGCTATTATAATAACGAATGGACAAGTACCTGAGAAAGTACAACTTGAAAGGTACATGAGAGAGTACAATTACCCTAGTATATTCAATGTGCGAACAATGGAAGGAATGTTTAGTTAATTTATTATAACATATAATGTATATTTATTATAACATATAATTATTGAATTGTATTTTTATACACTTCCAATTGATTATTTAAAATATTTGAATTATTAGAGATGGCTATTTTTATTTCGGTGGATTCTAAGAGATCCAATTTAAGGCCTTTTCTTTCGAAATGAATGGGGATAGGGTTATTATTAGAGGTTGAATGGTTGGATTCATGTAAGTGAATTGCGAAGGCTGAGGTCGAATCTAAATTAATGTTATCGGATTTATTGAGATGATTAAGAGCTCTTACATGCTCGGAGTAACGTATTTTGAATGAGCGGCCTGTCTGCCCTATATAAAAAGCATCAGTTTTCTTAGACTCCTGATGATGGGCTAACCCCCAAAATATATCGAATTCAAAACTCAATTTTGTTTTATTTCTTTTTTGTGAAATCTACTTCGTATCTTACTCAAGTTTTATTATTATATTAAAATGTTTCACCTAGAACCAACACCGAACTCCTTAAAAGTTATTGATAAAAGCTTTTATCAATGTTCTGTATAAACTGATGAGGTCGTCACATTGGTGGGGGAGTGGTTTCCACTGAGGAAGAGATGCCGAGAGCGCTCACGAAATATTTGGATTAACCATATGAATAATAAAATAAATTACTGGAAAGAAGCAATTCAATTTATTTATCCTTAACAATAAAAAATTAATATATCCAGTACACACCAAGCCAGCAAAATTCTTATGAATATAATAAATCATATTGTTAAAAAACCAAATACAAGGTACAAATTTTGAATACATATTTATAGGTTAGTGTTCCGAAATTCATTCAAAATGCAGTTTTTTGACAATTTTTTTTTTGCAGATATTTCAAATAAAATATGATTTTTCAATTCTCTAGGACATTCTGATCTCGAATATACTAATCTTTCTATAATTTGAATTTTTCAAATTTTTTGTCAAAATCAGAAATTTCACAAGCCTTGCCATTTTCTCGTTTAATCGATAATTTTTTTTTTAGATATTTCAAATAAAATATATTTTTCAATTCTCTGTGACCTTCTGATCCCAAATATACTAAAATTTCTATAATTTGGATATTTCAAAGTTATTTACTTATTTATTTAATTAAATTGTTTATATATTGTTGAATATGAATTATTATACTAAATGAAAATAGATAATTAATTAATCAATACGAATAATAAATAATATTGCTAAAAAAGCCAAATAGAAGGTACAAATTTTGAATAGATATGGTATATAGATTAGTGTTCCGAAATTCATTCAAAATTCAGTTTTTTGACAATTTTTTTTTTAGATATTTCAAATAAAATTTGATTTTTCAATTCTCTAGGGCCTTCTGGTCCCAAATATACTAAAATTTATATAATTCACTTGAAAATAGATTCTACATCAAATGAATATAAATGATATAATCTTGAATATATTTTATTATAAATTAAAAATATTCAAGTTTATATAATTTCTTGTCGTAATTACATATTATTTCATTTAAATACTCAACTATTAAATTTAACTTTTCCATTATTTTATTCAAATAACAATATTTTCATAATTTACTTATTGGTGCTTGGTTCAAATAGCGGCATCTTAACTATTAATATATCTAGAGTTACTCCAAAATATGAGAATACTTAAAATTCGTATATCATTTATTCATATTGAACAGAGCTCGATTTCGCCATAATTAACTTCACCATCTATTCAGATCAAATATAATTTCTTAACTTTAAATATATCTTTTTTTTGTTAAAGGATAAATAAATTGAATTGCTTCTTTCCAGTAATTTGTTTTATTATTCAAATGCTTAATCCAAATATTTCGAGAGCGCTCTCGGCATCTCTTCCTCAGTGGAAACTGTGGGACCACACAATAGGCAAGTCAGTGAGTTATTATTAATTACGTGTGGTCCCACAGCTTCCACTGAGGAAGAGATGCCGAGAGCGCTCTCGAAATATTTGGATTAACCATTTGAATAATAAAACAAATTACTGGAAAGAAGCAATTCAATTTATTTATCCTTTAACAATAAAAAATTAATATATCCAGTACACACCAAGCCAGCAAAATTCTTATGAAAATAATATATATCTATCGTTTTTTCAGTATATATTTGAATTTTCGCTATATGCTTGTGTCGAAAATCCAACACTTGGGGTCAGTTAACTATGTATGGCAATTAATAATTAAAAAGCAATTTTTATGATTGTTAAATAATTGTTACTCTAGATAATTGTATAAATTAATTAATTATTGTTGATTTTTCTCACCAATCAATTATTAACTTAATCTTTTAATGATTTCTTTTATTTATAGAATTAATCTACAGAGAGCTGAGACTATAATTTCGTTACAAGATGCGCCGCTGTCAGATTAATACTCCATTGTTGATTTAGTACTACGTATTACGCAACTGCTGTAATATCAATATGTAATTAGCTAACAGTAAACAAGAAGGGGTTATAGGGAGGGGGCAATTTAAAGTGTGTTGCTTCACAATCTTGAGTATTTATTCTTCTTTGGGGGAAAAAACAAGGCTTTCAAGGCATAAGCCTAATCAAAAAAATCAACATTAGAGATTGGAGAAACAAGGGATTTTTTTTAAAACTTGGTATATTCTTTCCAAATTTTTCTAGCCAAGGTTTGAGTTTAAAAATGAAACTGTGCGGCGATAGCAATAGGGTTCCGTTCGGTCGTTGTACGGAACCCTAGAAATCTACCATAAATGTTTTCTGCTAAATGAATTCTTTATTTTGAAAAAAAAATTTATTTTATTTATTATACAATATATCCTATATTCTTTTCATTCAACCACCTGGTTTATATTTGTTCAACCACCACTTGAAATATTCAATTGAAAGGGTAATTGGTCCCTAACAAGGGATGAATTTCAATTAGAAAATGAAAGATGTGAAAAACTTTTTTTAAAACTTGGTACACTCTTCAGAAATTTTTTTCTATCCAAGGATTTGAGTTTGAAAATGAAACTGTGCGGCGATAGCAATAGGGTTCCGTTTGGTCGTTGTACGGAACCCTAGAAATCTACCATAATTGTTTTCCGTTATATGAATTATTTATTTTGAAAAAAAAAAAATTTTTACATTTATTATACAATAAATTCTATATTGTTTTTATTCGACCACCTGTTTTATATTTGTTCAAACACCACTTAAAATATACAACTCAAATGGTAATTGGTCTCTAACAAGGGATGAATTTCAATTACAAAATGTTTTTTTGGATAATTTTATCATCTTTATAATAATTTACTTAAACAAATATGGATTATTATTATTTAGTTTGCCCAAAATGCATAACTTTAATCTATAAATATATCTTAAATATTAATAAAACTACATACTATGTCTATAGTTATGTCGCCAATCCTCTGAACTTTATAAGAATTGCATTATTCTTCAACCCTGCTGATTGGCTATGATTGTAGAAAAAATTGATATTGATTTTTATTAATTATTAAAGTTTCAAGAAGGCTCTGATATAATTAATTAAACATAATTAATTGACTGATAACAATAATTAATTGTTATTTGTCACTAATTATAATTAAAGAGTTTATATTCTGTTGAAAATAAATAAATTATGAATATGAGAATAAATCAATGAGGTTGTTCTCTGCTTGAAGCAAATAAATATATATAGATATATTTAAGTATTTTGTATTTTTTATTTGAAATTTCGGAAAATATTTAGTATTTTGTATTTGAAATCGTTAAAGTGGTATATTTTGCCCAGCTCTCTTTGTATAAAATGAAAGTATTCATTGAAAATGATAAGTTAATTTTAATTTAATGACTATAGTAACGGGAATTTATTTCTTCAAATGGATTAATATTTATTGTTTTTTTTTCAGCTGAGAAAATGTCTGTGTATACAGGAGACCATATGATCTACCATAGTGGTGGTCCAGCAGAAATTCTCAGCATCCATCCTGGTAAGAAGATTTATTTATTTTTTTAAATACATTTTAATAATATATCTACTGAACCCGAAATAGAATACAATTTATTCATTGTTAACAAATTTATTTATTTAATTCGCGAGGGGTGGGATGAAAAAGGGGCGAGAGGGGGGCAATGCAATCTTATGTTCAAGGAGGAATTGGGCTTTATTTTAATTTTATGTTAATGTTAAACTTATTTATTATATGATTTAATACTTTTTTTATCTGCTTCGCTTTTTTTATGGGGTATGGGTGTGTCCCTCAGTGACTGATCCAAGTATCGGCGTCCCTAGAATGGAAAATGAGATGTATATGTGACGGTGAAGGATATGAGGACGGGGACTTCCTGGTACTTACTCTAGAAATAATTATACTGACCACAATTGACAGAGAGAATGAGATTTTTATTCTTGTATCGTTACAAATCAGAGAGACGAGATAGAGAGGCGTCTTCTTTTGGTTTCCCAGCTGCCATGGAGAGGCTTGTGTGTGTGTGTGTGTGTGTATGCGGGCTCTACACTACGAACACTGTCGACGCCGACGTGGTATTTTGATGTAGATGTCCCGATGTGGAAGTACGGCTGGCGGCGGTAAAATATATATACGTCAGGCTTGAGTACCGAATTCGAAGGTGTGCTTCCCACTGCTCAATGTATGTAATTATATATATTTAGCGGTGTACTTTCCCTCAAGAAGGATGTATATCAAAATATGAAGTCGCCGCCTTCTGTAACGCAGGCCGCCCGATGACAAATGAAAATGTATGTAGGTAGAATTGTAGTTATTCGCTCTCGCTGATGGTAATAATGATAAAAGTCTTGCTCTGGTGGCTCTGAATAGAATAGTGATAATATAATGCCTGCTTTCTCTGGTATCTCGGAATAGACCCTCTGTATATCCTGCCTCAGAGAAGAGTCGGAATAGAATAGTAATGTGTATCTGTTTCAGAGAAGACTCTTTTGTGTATCTGTTTCAGAGAAGACTCTTTTGTGTGTCGTCTCAGAGAAGACTGCCTTGTCCCTTGCCTCTCTCTGAACTCTGTACTGGGCGGTCATTCTCCTCCCATTAGGCTCTTAATTGCTGTCACTGCTGGTCAATCATGCTTTTTCTATCCGGAACTCATCAGGATCCCTTGTTTTACTATTCAATGATTAAATTACTAATTAAACTATTAAATTATTAAAATAAAAATATAGACATTCAATTTATTTGACTTTTTGAATAATTCCTTGTTTTATCGCAAGACCATTGCAAATTATATAAATTGTTTATATATTATCGAAAATTCATTATTACTATATAAAAAAATAATTAATTATTCCATTAAGGTTAATAAATAATATTTTAAGGTCTTAAATATAAGGAACATTCATATTTTGAATAGAATTTAAATAGAGTTGTTTAGTGTCTCGAAATCCATTCAAAAATCAGCTTTTTGAAAACATCAAAGTATTTAGATCTTAAAAGTAAAACCGAGATTTAAAGTTGTTTACTAAAATTAAAAATTTTATATTAGAATTCCGTTTAAAGTCATTTCCGAAATTGTCAGGAACAAAAAACAAAGTGAAATACTTTGCTTTAAAGTGGTCTTTTAATTCAAAAATATTAGCCCTGTCCCCTTGGGTTTCGGAATACACATTTTGTTTGCTAAATAGTAATATCTGATAGGAAATCCGCCATTTGGAACTAGCTAGCTCTGGGTGGCAATTAATAATTAAAAAGTAATAATTATTAGGTGAAATTTATAATTGTTAAATAATTGTTAATAGATATAATTATTATTGATTTTTTTCAACAATTAAATTACAATTTAATCTTTTAATTATTTCTTTTTTTTGATCGTCTTGATTAAAAAATATAAATCTAATAAAAGCTTGTAAAAATAGAGTTGTCTTTAAAGTAATTTCTGATATTGTCAGGACCCAAAACTAGAAATGACTCTGACATAATTCTATATATTAATACTATTTCTATAGACAATTGAAACTCCAGCCATCCCCATTCGAATTAAAAAAAAAATCAAAATTCGAAACAACCATCTTTTGTTAACCTATATACTATGGCTATGTGTTCAAATTTAGAATCACTAGACTGAGAAACTTTACAAATGAACATTTATATCTTTGAGTGAAATATTTAACACGATACATACCTACTAGTATATGTCAGAGTGGACAATTGGCACTCGGGTTCGATTTCGGAGGGTGTGAAAACAACCCTATTGACATATAATTTATAATAATTCAATCAATCTCGGATCTGATAGATGACATGGTCTTGTAATTTTTTAAGATTATAGATATAGGTGAAAGTAAAAAATAACTAATGGATAGAAAGTCAGGAAGATAAATGATTATTTGTCCCAATGGTTGTTTGGGTTGTTGTTTAAACAACATCTTTTTCTTTCTAATCCTGATTATGTAAAAAAAACATAAGCTGATAAATAATATTAATAATAATAATTTGTAGGAGAAATCAGCCTAATTGATTCAATTGAATGATCCAGTTATTTCTTGTTTATTTTAGATTGAATTGTTATTTGCATTTAATTAATTATTGATTAAAATAATTAATAAGAAAGCATTTAATAATAGAAAAACAAAACAGGTTTCCATTTAATATTAATAATTAATAGTTAATCATTACTAACAAATAATACAAATACTAACAAATAAGCAATTCTTGCATATGAATTTATAAATAACGGGTTTCTCGAAAACGGCTCAAACGATTTCTATGAAAATCATGGAGTAGAGTATTTTTGGGTCAACAATTCGATCTGTGAGAGAATTAATTATCTTGGGTTAATTTTAATTTGATAGTTTTTTTATTTTTATTCAAGTAATTATTCACCGGTGGATAAGTCAATAAAAATTTATATAAAATTAGAAATTAATATTTTTATTTCATATCAAAATTGGACTATAGGGGATTCATTGTATTAATTTTAGATTTTACGGGGGTCCGACAATTAAATTATTAAAAGAAATACATTTTCTCGCCTCTCTCTTAGAATGCATAATAATTTATCGAAAACTAATGTTGTTTCATTTGAATAACAAAATCAAAAATTCAGACCACATGGGGGACCATTTGTTTACTAGTTATTGTATTTCAGATTTTCTCGAGGGTGTCAAAGTTAATTTTTTCGCTTTATATCAAAACATATACAGTATTATGTCTCTCTAAATACTGTAGTATTAAAATCGATAAATATTCATATTTTAATTTCAGATAAATTGTAGGTACCTATTGGAGACCTGCATTTAAATTTACTTATAAATAATATACATATGTAACTTGAAAAGTTTTCACTTTTTTTAGCATCAATTTATTGAGTTTTTCAAACGTTGTTATGATAAAGGCACTAACAAACTTACATGTGTGTTGTTTCAATTTGAATTTACTAAAATAATAAAGATTCGATAAAAATATCATGGAAATTAATAGATTTTTATTTTTCTATGAAAATCAATAATTTAGACCACAAATACCACGTTTCGTCTCTCTAAATACTCTAGTATTAAAACCGATAAATATTCATATTTTCACTTCAGATAAACTGTAGGTAATGGAGACCTGCATTTAAATTTACCTATAAATATATACCTATGTAACTTAGAAACTATCGACTTTTTTTTAACATACATTTATTGAAATTTCCAAGCGTTGTCATGATAAAGGCACAAACAAACTATCATGTATAACTTTTAAGGAGTTAGTTGTTGGTTCTAGGTGAAACATTTTAATATAAAAATAAAACTTGAGCAAGATGCAGAGGTAGGTTTCACAAAAAAAAAAGAAATTCAAAACTCAATTTTGTTTTATTTCTTTTTTTTGTGAAACCTACCTCGCATCTTGCTCAAGTTTTATTATTAAACTATCATGTGTTGTTTCAATTTGAATTTACTAAATTTACTAATGCCAATAATTCAATCGGTTATACAAACAGCTGGGGAATAACATTTACAAGTACTTGCCATTTACTTGAGTAGGTAATTTTTTGTATCTTGTAACTGTAACTTGTATCTAAAAGTTTATTCTTTGGTTATTTATTTATTTGATATCTATTTTTTGGAACATTTTTCCCAGGTAATATATACTGTAGATTCATATTTTCACTTCGGATAAATTGAACTTGAGATCTGCATTTAAATTTACTATAATATATAAAACTGGAAAATTTTAGACTTTTTTTGTACATTAATTTAATAAGATTTTCAAGCGTTGTTATGATAAAGGCACAAACAAACTTACATGTGTTGTTTCAATTTCTTCTTCTTCTTCTTCTTCATCTTCTCTATAGGCTTTCGCCTGTTCTTCCAATAAGAAAAAAAGAATAAAGACGTTGGTTTCTTGCTGCGACATCTTTCCATCTTTTTTCGGCCGCCCTCTGCTCCGAGTTTTTTTTTTTTTTTAATGCAATCGAATGCAAGAAGGGTGCACCAGTAAAGATGTAGCCCCTATGGATCTCGAAAGACCCTTGCATTACCGAAGAGAAGGGAAAGTTGATTAAGTGAGAGGGTGTAGACGTAGGTGTCTATGTACCCTGGTTTTGAAGGTTTGAAGATCATAGGTGCTGGGAAAGATAGAGGCTGGGAGAGAGTTCCAGTTCCTTGAAGTCATGGGGATATATGTATTCGCGAATGAAGTGGTCCGGCACTTTTCCAATTTGACCGCAAAAGAGTGTTGGGAGTCGGCAAAACGTGTGCTGCGTGCAAAGCATGCTTTGGGGGAATTATTGACTTTATCTCATCAGAGCACCTGCCGTGATAGTATCTATAGAAAAGGGAAAGGGCAGAGACATCTCTTCGATGAGCCAACGAGTCGAGGGAGTCGGTGAGGGTAGAATCGTCAATTAGCCTGACGGCTCGTTTCTGAATTGCATCAAGGGTAGCAAGAGAATATTTTGAGGCTCCTCTCCACAGATGAGAGCAGTATTCGAGATAGGGGCGGATTTGGGCCTTGTAGATGGTGAGAAGTTGTGGGGGTTTGTAAAATCGCTTGGACCTGAATAAGAAGCCAATCTTCCTTGCTGCAGATTTCGCCACAGAGGAGATGTGTTCATTCCAAGACAGGTCAGATGCGACAGAGACGCCCAACATGGATAGGCTGTTACACATTTTCAGGGTATTCGAATCGAAGTGAATATCAGGGAAATCTCTATTTTCGCGCCTAGAAATTAGACAACATTGAGTCTTATTTGAATTAAAGTTAACTAAATTTTGAGAGCCCCATTTATTCAGTTTGTCTAGGTCGAGAGTAATTGAGGAGGCAATATTGATTCGATTATTCGGGAGAGAGGGTTTGCCGTGTAGAGTGCTATCGTCGGCGTAACAATGAGTGGGGTTTGCCGTTTGATCAATAAGGTCGTTTATATAAATAAGGAAGAGTGTGGAGGAGATTACAGAGCCTTGGGGAACACCAGAGTTTGTAGAGAACGATTCAGATGATGTTCCATCCACCACAACTTTTATACTTCGGTTTGTCAGAAAGCTTTCTATCCATTTGCGAAGTGTTGGTGTGAATCCAAAGGCTGGCAGTTTGGCAAGAAGATTTTTGTGCCAAACCTGGTCAAAAGCTTTGGAGATATCAAGGGCTACAGCGAGGGTTTCTTTTCCGGCCTCTAGAGTATTGTTGAAGGTGTGGGTGACATAGGTTAAGATGTCGCCTGTGGAACGATTTTGTCTGAATCCATATTGCCTATCGTGAATTAATTTATTGTTTTCTAAGTGATGAAGGACGTGTTGGTTTATGACTAATTCCATTAATTTGGAAAGAACAGAGGTGATCGAGATAGGCCTGTAATTAGAGATTTGAGATGTGTCTCCTTTTTTAGGAATAGGTGTGACTCTGGCTATTTTCCAGCTTTTGGGGAATGCCACGTGGGCGATTTTCCTTCACGATTTTTGCAAGGCGGTCATCCGTCATTCGTTCCACATGTTCCCCCCACCCTCTCCTTCTCACATCGATCCATTCCACTATATCCTGGATTTCGCTTAGTTCTCTTAGATCTTTGCTGCGGATTCTATCCCTTAATGTTTTCCCGTGTATAGCCCTTATTATTCTCATCTCTGTTGTTCGGAGTAGTTGTTGGGTGGTAATTGTTGATGCTTTGGCTTCTGCTGCATATGTTAACACTGGACCTACGCAGGTCTTATAAATTCGTACTTTGCTTTTTGCTGACATATATTTGTTTTTCCAGACCAAACCATATAAACATCCATGTTTCAATTTGACTTTACTATAATAATAAAGATTCGATAAAAATATCTTGGAAATTAATAGATTTTTTTATTTTTCTATGAAAATCAAAAATTCAGACCACAAATAACCGTATTTAGTTTCTCTAAATACTCTAGTAGATAGAGAGGGTGGAATTTCTTCAGAAACGTTTGCATTTCAAATAAATGTTTTCAGATACTTTTTTTATAGACGATTTGTAGTTATTTATATGAAAATTAAGCAGGAAATACCATTTTTGTATATTTTGTGAACAAGAACAAGAGGGACTGGTTTCTTTGGACTATAAATAACTAATTTTCTCGAATTGAGCTGTTATATATAGGGTGGGGCATTTTAAAAGAGGTATAAAAAAATGAAAAATTTAACTAGAAAAAAACTGAATATATTTTTGAAAAAAAATGTGTTTTAACATTATGCCAGACGAAAAAGAAGGGGGGGGGGTTAAAAATTAAAATTCTAGCCCTTTTGAACAAACTCAACAAAATTTTGTATAGATATAATGTGAACCCCCAGAAGGCTAGAAATGCAAAAACTAACAACCCAAAATGGGGGGGGGGTCAAAAATGAAAATTCTAGCCCTTTCGACTAAACTCAACCAAATTTTGTATACATATTCTGTGGACCCCCAGAAGGAGAGAAATGCAAAAACTAACCATCCAAAATGGGAGGGGGAGTGTCAAAAATGAAAATTCTAGCCCTTTTTACCAAACTCAACCAAATTTTGTATACATATTCTGTGGACCCCCAGAAGGAGAGAAATGCAAAAACTAACCACCCAAAATGGGGGGGGGGGTTAAAAAATGAAAATTCTTGCCCTTTCGACCAAACTCAACCAAATTTTGTATACATATTCTGTGGATCCCCAGAAGGAGAGAAATGTAAAAACTAACGCATCCAAAATGGGGGGGGGGGGGGGAGTGTCAAAAATGAAAATTCTAGTTCTTTTTACCAAACTCAACCAAATTTTGTATACATATTCTGTGGATCCCCAGAAGGCTAGAAAAGCAAAAACTAGCCAAATTTTGTATACAAAGTTTGGTTGAAAGAGCTAGAATTTTAATTTTTCACTCTCCTCCCATTTTGGGTAGTTAGTTTTTGCATTTCTAGCCTTCTGGGGATCCACAGAGTTATATATACAAAATATGGTGGAGTTTAGTCGAAAGGAGCTAGAATTTTCATTTTACCCCCCCCTTTTTTATGTCGGATATAATGTTTAAAACAAATTAAAAAAAAATTGTTTTATGTTATATTTCATTATTCGTGTCCATGATTAATAATTAAAGGAATCGTATGGGAGTTGGACAAGACTTTAAATTAAATTAAATACAAGTTTTCATTAAATACGCCAAACGTTTCGTTGCTGTTTTGCAACTTCTTCAGTGACTCATTTATTAAACTTATTTGTCTGGATTTTTTACTAAAAGAAAAACCATTTCATTTAAATGAGCCACTGAAGAAGTTGCAAAACAGCAACGAAACGTTTGACGTATTTAATGAAAACTTGTATTTAATTTAAAGTCATGTCCAACTCCCTACGATTTCTTTAATTATTTTATGTTCTTTTCAAAAGTATATTAAATTTTTTCATTTTTTATACCTCTTCAAAATATGGTAGATCTTTATGCCCCACCCTGTATAAAAATTAAGCAGAAAATACTGTTTTTGTATATTTTGCGAACAAGAGTGTCTGGTTTCCTTATAGATAACTAATTTTCTCGAATTGAGCTGTTATTTAAGTATTCTGTTACTACTAAGCTCTGTTATCACTCATGTACCGATGCCAGCGATAAGGATTAACCAATCTTGAATTGCATTGGGTATTCTATTTCTCGATTACCTTCTTAATCCCGCACTTTGAATGCGATTAAAAAGTAAAGTTGTCTCCATCCGGGAGTTCCTTTGCTCCTTTGCTCGATGCACTCTGGTCCAGAACTCCTTTTGCCCTCCCTTCTAAAATGAATGGGAATAAAAATCCCAGGAGAGAGAGAGAGAGGGTCATTTTTCCTATCCAATTGATTGCAGAGAGATGACGACTTTGACCCATTGACCTTCTAATTGGAGAGGGAGATCAGCTCAACAACGAACAGAACTGCAGCAGCAAGGGGGGCAAGGGGGGCCAATTCCAAATTATCAAACCAATTATGCACAATTACTTATCATTAGATTGGCAAGAAATACTTTGAATTTGATTCCCATACCAATTGAGATCTATCGTAAATGGGAGCACAATCACACACACACACACACACAACTACAATGAACAAGTAGAATTGTATCAAATGCTCATTTTTTGTGTTTTCATCTATACTTATTGTTACTTTTATATAAAATTCAACAAAATAAACAGCCTCATAGAGTAGCTTTTCTATCTAACTATATATATAAATCTATATATATCCCTAATATATTATTTTTTCTAATTTTTTTTCTTTTGTCGAACTCTCCAAAAAATCTAAAATTGATATAGTGGGTCCCCCTGTGGTACAAATTTTTTATTTTGATATGAAAATGGAATATTAGAGGAAAGTATAGGCTATTAAGTGTTTATAAAATTTACTATTTAAAATAAGTTTACTTTTTTGAAAATTAATATTTTTTTCCCTTGAAATTTTCAAAAAGTTGATAAGGGTCCCCCCTTTGTATCAAGTAGCATTCAAATAGAGGGTTAAAAAACTTTTTTTTTCTTTTTTTCGAGATATTCAATTGAAAATATAAATTTCAAACTCTCTACAAAATATACTATTTAAAATAAGTTTACTTTTTTGAAAATAAATATTTTTTTCCATTGAAATTTTCAATAAAGTTTATAAGGGTCTCCCCTTTGTATCATCTTCCCTTCCAAGAGAGTGCTAAAAATCTTATTTTTTTCGAGATATTCAATTGAAAATAGATATTTCAAAATCTCTACAAAATATAATATTTAAAATAAGTATACTTTTTTGAAAATAAATAATATTTTTTCCCTTGAAATTTTCAATAAAGTAGATAAGGGTCCCCCCTTTGTAACATCTACCCTTCTAAGAGATGGTTAAAAAACTAATTTTTTCAAGATATTCAAACAAAAATAGATATTTCAAAATCTCTATAAAATATACTATTTAAAATGAGTTTACTTTTTTGAAAATTAATATTTTCACCTATATTATATCAAATCCAACAGAAGAAAAAGCCACATAGATTGATTGGCACTTTTCTATATATATCTATAAATATATATATATCCCTAATATATTATTTTTTCTTGTTGATTTCATTTCTATTTTTAGACTACAATAGACTCTACAAATAATTGTTGACAATGTCAACTTTAGAGTATTCAGAGTAAAAAACCCTATCTTTTTTTTCGCGTATTTATTACTTATTATCCCCCACTTGTTGAATAGTATTGCACAATGCCTGTTATAGATCTTGTTTCAGCGAAGTTATTGAAAGATTTATCTCATGAAATAATAAATATTTTATTTTCATTAATAATAATAATAATATTAAAAATTCTATTTCCTAATTCACTGTGTGATATCATATTTGTGTGTATATGTAAAGAATTTCACAAATAACACACACTCAGCGAACATTCAAAGTTCAAAATCTCCTATTAGTAATAATTATTATTTATTAATTTTCAATTATATTTAGTTTCAATGATACTACTATATATGTATATGAATAGATTTTTATTTTGCATACTCATACAAACATGACTTATCTTAAAATTTATTTAATTTTTATATCCATATAAAAACAAGACGCTTTTTCTAGAATAGTAATGGAAATTTTAAATTTTTTATAAAATAATAATTAAAAACGATATATTTTCTATAAGAGATTTATGACTCAAAGTACAAAAAAATGGTGCTAAGTATATGTGAAGTCATTTTATAGAAAGCCGATTGCTGATTTGACAAACAACATTAGTTCTATAATAAATGATTGCCAATAGTTTCATAAAAGTCAGTTATGATGTAGGGGAATTAAGTCTAAAACTAGCTGCGAAGCCCGCCGAAGACGGACATCTTGCTGGCTAGGTGCCTATGCCCCCTGGGCACCGCAGTGGGTTTTAAATTATTAATTTAAATTTCTAAATTTTTTTCATTTGTCATGAACTATTAGTGAATTTTAAAATAAAAAAATCACGCCGGCGTCGTCGCGCAATCCGATTATAATAATAGACCAGTTAAATTCTGTTCAAAAGGAAAATTTTGATTTTGAAAAAGTGGATTTTTTCGGAAACAGACAAAATACGCTAATTTTCAACTAGCTCTTGAGTCCGAATTGTTAGTCGGAGAAAAAATCTATATAATAAAATTTGAAGAAAATTTTATATGCTTTCACTTTGAACTGGAAGGTTATTTACGAAAAATTGATAGTTTTCGAGTTATAAGCAAGAAACCGCCTATTTTTTTGCATTTTTTTCAATATTCGATCAAATTTTGTTATCAAACCCCAAATTCAGATTCAGCACCCCCAAGAAACATATACTCGGCGGGCTGAAAAGTTCGTAGGCTGACACATAAATGGCGCCACTAGTATCAAATCCATATGATTTTTAGTTAGCCCCACCTTCAAAAGACGCGTGTATAAATTTGACAGCTGTTGCGCTATTAGTATCTGAGTTATAACATTTTTAGTGAAAGAACTTTTAGTACTTTGAAAAAATGGATAAAAAGGAATTTCGTGTATTAATAAAGCATTGCTTTTTGGCGAAAAAAATACTGTTGATACCAATGTTTGACTTGATAAACATTATTCGGACTTTGCACCAGCAAAATCAACCGTAGAAAAGTGGTTTTTTTAAATGGTTTACATTACATTTGCATTTTTTAAATGGTTTAAATGGTTTACTAAATTTAAATTTTTATTTAATTTAGGTAGGATGGAATAAATCAAAACTTTCCTTATATAAACACTATTTAACTGGACTACAAGACGATTTTAATAAGTATGTATAAATATATTTAGCTTTTATGCGAATAGTTTAGATATTTATGGAATGGATAAAATTGAATTATGGTAATACATATTACAGTTACAAAAAAGTAACAGCTAAGTAGGTCAAATAATAATTTATAAATTTATTAAACCAATTATTTTACATTAATTAATGTATACATTGTATTTTTGCTTCGATTCCGGAGATTACTTCTCCACCATCGAGTGTCCTTATTCATCTTTAGTCCTTGTTTTTAATAAGAGGAAAAATCTAATTAGATAAAAAAACCTCTTTTCCGATAATTACTTCAATTCCATTATTCCCCAATCAAGTCGATTGGTTTTCACTCCCTCCCCATAATAATAATTTAAATTTTTCTAATCTTTATAAATTCTTTTTGTCATGAACCATTAGTGGATTTTAAAAACAATTTAAATTTCTTAATTTGAATAAAATTTCTTTGTAATGAAATATTAGTGGATTTCAAAATTAAAAAAATCTCGTCGACGTCGTCGCGCAAGTCGATTATAATAAGCAGATACAGGGTAAGGTGGGGCAAAGGTCCGCACTCAACTTTAAAACTGACCCTCAAATTTTATCGTGGTTTTAGACCTTTTGTTATGCTAATCTACAATCTATACCAAAACCAGACGGCAATAATAAATATTGGAGATGAGCAAAGAGAAGCCAAAATAAAAAAAGGTGTAAGACAAGAATGTGTGCTGTCACCCATGATTTTCAACATATACATAGAAGAGGCGATTAAAGAATTCAAAGACAAAATTGGTACAGGTATCGAAATCCAAGCTCAAAAGATCGCTATGTTAAGATTTGCCGATGACATTGCCCTTCTAGGAAGCAATAAAAAAGAATTAGAGGACGCCCTGAATGGAATTAACCAAATCCTAATAGAAGAAATCAAAATGAAAATAAACAAGAATAAAACCAAGGTCCTAGTATGTACAAAAAAAGAACAAACGAGACAGGAATGCATCAAAATTAACCAAGGAAACCTAGAAGGAGTTAAGGAATTCCGCTACCTAGGAAGTAAAATAACATGGGATGGGAGGAGCAAAAACGAAATTAAATCAAGAATTGCCCAAGCAAAAATGGGGTTTAATTCAAAACAAAAACTACTATGCTCCTCCTCAATCAGCTTAGAAAACAGGAAGTTGCTATTGAAGACATATGTATGGAGCATAGCCAAGTACGGGTGTGAAACCTGGACAATTAGAGAAGCGGAGAGAAAGAGATTGGAGGCTTTCGAAATGTGGTGCTACCGAAGAATGATGAATATCAAATGGATGGATAAAATTACAAATGAAGAAGTTCTTGGAAGAATCGGAGAAAGAAGAACCTTGTGGAAGAGTCTGAAGAAGAGAAGAGGTCAGATGATGGGGCACACACTGAGACATGGGGGACTGCTTAGGGATATCTTGGAGGGGGAGGTGGGAAAGAAAAGGGGAAGGGGAAGACCCAGATTAGAATATTCCAACCAAATAATTGGGGATATGGATATGCCAGACATTTAGAGAGGTCAAACAGCTGGCGGGGGACAGAGTCGAGTGGAGACGGATTGTTGCATCAAACCAGTCTTAGGACTGTATACTCAAATATGATGATTCAAAATTAAAAAAATCTCGTCGGCGTCGTCGCGCAAGTCGATTATAATAAGCAGATATAGGGTAAGGTGGGGCAAAGGTCCGCACTCAACTTTAAAACTGACCCTCAAATTTTATCGTGGTTTTAGACCTTTTGTTATGCTAGTAGAAATGCTAGCAGTCGACACTAGAATTGTCTATAGCACAACGAGAGCGGTCTGTTAACTACATATAAGGGAAAATGTTTTTTACTATTATTGATGTAATATTTTCAGGAATGTTCAGGTATGAAATCAGTAGGTACGTGCTTCTTCGTAACTTCTACATTAGTTGGATTACTTGCTAATACCCTTAAATAAACGTATCACGAACATTTTCTGACCGAATATAAACTTTAGATGTGTATATACTCCCTTGATCAAAAAGTTTCCGGAATTTATTCAGAAAATTAAAAATACAAGTTTATTCATCTAAATCTATATTGTCCCCTTCAAAGTAATCCCCATCGACTGCCACACACTTATACCAGCGCTTGCACAGACTAAGAGAGTAACAGACAGACTAACTAACAGATATTTTGACAAAATAATTATTATCTCAAAAAATATAATTTTTTTGATGTTCACTCACCTAGGGCTTTTTTGTAAACCGAAATGCCACCATTGCGCTTAATTTTTTTAATCAAAATAGTTTCAGCCGTTTTTGAGATATTTCGAAAAAAAGAAACAAAAAACACTGTATGGTAAAGTATATAAAAAAAATTTTAAGAAAAAAATAAAAACCGACTTCAAAAAATTAAATGCAACAAATAAAATACACTAAAAGGTATAAAATAATAATTATCTTATTTAGTTACAACTAAACGACGAAATATTAACATGAAATTACTTTTTGAAGTCGGTACCAAACAAACTATACCTATAAGCGAGCGTACCCGCCAAACGTACTAAGTAAGATCCGTCGAGTGCGATTCATAAAAGGTATATGTTTGGCACCGACTTCAAAAAGTAATTTCATGTTAATATTTCGTCGTTTAGTTGTAAC